>QOCX01000037.1:601163-639760 GCA_005959815.1 Sarcophaga bullata | reverse complement strand
TTTTTTTTTTTTTTTTTTGGAATAGTTAACGTCACTCCACATTTTTTCCGCAACACATTTTTTTTCTTCTTTCTTTCCTTTTCACTTCATATACGCTCTTTTTCTTCTTTTTTTTTATAAGCATTGATTTTTTTTTTAATAAAAATTTTTCTATAACACTTTTTCAACGTTTGCACAGATATTTTAAATGAATTTAAACGGGGATAGTAAGTAATTAAGGAGTATTTATTTATTGTTGGGGATTTCTTGGGTATTTTATTTGTTAAATACGTTGTTTAATAGTGGATTTTATTTATTTTTCACCTTGAATTTTTGTTAACACACAACACTATCGCGTTTTTTTCTACAAGTTTTATTAGGTCTTTATGCCTCTTCGCCGTTTTTCAAACTGGCAAAAATTTTCGCAGACCCGAGCGAATTCGCAACATAAAGAAGATGTCGAAGAAAAATGTACGAACACCACAAGGGTACCACAAGAGAAAAGTCACGATAAAACAAATTATGGAAACAAAAAAGAAAGCAAAGAGGAGCTACACAAAAAAATAAAAATAAAAAAAAGATAGAAAATGAAAAGTAAGAGCACACGGAATTGAAAAACTAAAGAGTTTTTAAATCGTCGTATGTGCACTCTCGTTTGCTTATGCTCTTTGCATCGGTTGGGTAAGAAGAAATCACAATACAACTAAAACTGTAATATGGCAGAGTAGAAATGGCAAAATTCCGCGACTATAAAAAAATACTCGTTTTTAGTGATTTTTTTTTTCGTTTCTATTTTCTTTTTCCGTTTTTTTTTTTGTTGTTTTGTAAAATGCAATCAACGTTTTAATTATTGTTTTACGTTTAATTTGTTAATTCTATTAACCTTTTGTGGCTTAAAATGTTCACAATATTAAAATAAATGCATTGCACTTTTGATTTTCTAAATTTAAATGCTAGTGTTGCTCATATGTTAACTCGTTCACTCGCTCACTCCACTACTACTCACTCTCTTTGGTAATTGAAATTTAATGCTCTTTTTTTCACCACTAGACACTACATTTCAGAGCATTTTTTTTCTTGCTTAAATAAATTACTTTTGCTCTTACCTACCGTATGTAGGTTCTTAAAAACAAAACAGTTTTCTTCTTTTTATTTATGTTTTTCATCATTTCTTGTATAGATTTTTATGCATTTTTTACGTTGTTGTTACGTTTGATTTCCTCCCGTTTTTCTTGTCGTTTTTTTTTGGTCTTCAATTGATTTTTATTGTATGTTTCGTCACTTTATGTGTATTTTCCTTTGTACATATTATTCTTCTACAATTCAACTCAAAAATTTTCCCATATTATACCACCACACAACACTACACTCACTAAACTAAACACACATTCACACACACTCTCATACATTTATATGCTCCTTGCATTCAATATATTCACTCATCCATCCCATCCAATGGTGTTTGCTGCTCTTTTTTTTTTATTAATTTTTCGTTTTTTTTACATTCGTTTTGTCTCCACTTCTTTTCGTTTAATTTTTTGTCACTTATTTTGCTATGAAATTCGTTTTGATTTACCTTTTATTTCTTTAACTAATTGAATTTATTTTCGGATTCTTTAGCGTTTTTTTTTTAGCACTGTTTTCTAGAAATCTGCATAATTTTTCGTTATTTAACACGCGCGTATCAGTTGTTTTTCAATCCGTCTTTAAATAAACTGCTTGAAGAGAGCGAAATATTGTCTTTTTTCCTTTTCTTGTTACTAAATTTTGTATTTTCTTTGTTTCTCAAGTATGGTCCGCAATTTTTCTTAAATATTTTTTGTTGTTTTGAAGTAACCGCTCAGTGTTGTATTGTTGTGGCATTTACTTGAAGGGTTGCGTTGAATAGGTAGTGAAATACATGAAGAGGAAACCAGCTGCGTGTTGTTCATTTATTATTATTTGAAAATTATTTAGAAATTTTATATTTTGCTTCTATTGCTACTACTGGATATAAATAATCAATAAAATAATTAACTTAAATCAAGTTTCCTTAAAATTCTCTTAAATCAGTCGTTCGGAGTTAATCTTAAATTATAGGTCTGGATAATATTAACAAACATGACAAAGACTTTTTTTTTTTTTTTTTGGTAAATCTTATCAGTTTATATATAAAAAAAAAAAGAAAAAAAATTAAAATTAAAAAAAAAGTTCGGTGGAAAAAAGTCCACAACACAGATTACAAAAACAAATATTTGAGCAAAGAAATTATAATTAAAAATTTTTTAGAGAAACTAATTTCATTGAAATAAAAAGAAAACTTAATTAATTGTTTAAAAATATAAATTCAAAAACGCCTTTGCCATAATAATGTGTCAGTTTTGACGTATTTTTAGGGAGTTTTTTTTTATCAAACGTCATCGTCGTTGTTGTCATGTAAACTCTTGACTGTTTTCGGTCTTAATTGCTTGCAAAACGGAAACGCATACGTATACGCATACGTATACTCCTACGCATGCTGTCACGTGTAGCTGCTGACAGTTGCGTTCTTCCAAAAATACATTTTCATTGTGTCGTGAGTATTTTATTTTATTTTAGAATTACAATTCAATTATTTGTTATTTTTTCATGCACATTTTCGTATATTTTTACTTCCAGGAAGAAGCCTAAAGCAAATAAATATCGAATTCTGATTAAAAAAAATTATGAATAAAATGAGTAATGCTTAGCCAACCACTGCTGTCAATTGCATTATAATGCAATGAGTAATGCACGGTGAATTTTTGCATGCATATTGGACTGCAGTTTTATTTTTATAGGGAAATTAGTCGTTTAGTGCCATTCTGTTATAAGTTTTAAGGTCAATAACCTACAGTAGAGATCAAGTGAATAGCACAATACAATACAATTTTTTAATTGTTAAGAATTTACAACAAAAACGTGTGTGTACCTACGTCAACGGGAAAATGTTCTCGTAAATATTTTGGGACGCAATGCAGGTCATGCACTTCTACCGTGATTTGTAACCCCTAATGACCTTAGGCAAGAAGCTTCCCTGCTAACTAAATGAGAAAACCAAGCAATTATGTAAGAATGCGGGCTTCGATCCAAAAATTATCAGTAGCAATTGAGCAATTCTGCGCCCACAAAAAAAAATTTTTTTTTTTTTAGATTTTCTATCACAATGGCAAAGAAATGCCATTTGATTTGAATCCACGCCTACTATATACCTATAATTCCTTATGGATCTTCCCTTAGATATGAAACAACGAACGACAAAACAATACAATTGAGACCATTTTATGTAATGCTAAATTGGCTTTCCAAACCCAAAGTGTGTAGCGTCTATACAAAGAACTTGGATACGAGAAACTCATACCAACTGCCAGATCACTGCAATGTGCTCCAGACTGTAGTTACTGCTGTACTCAAAGGCATAAAGTCGTTGCTTAGTAGCGGAATATACCCTGCGAACATACGGACAAACAGCCACGCTTCCATAGCACCCACACGTGGAATATCATATCGTAGTCCAAGATTGTCGACGAATATCGCATATTTCCGCCAAAAATGGCGAATTGTCCTAAGTTCTCCAGGATTTTGGAGGGACACACCCGGAATCTGTGGTGGAAACGCATTAGAAATTGTACCACGGATAAGACGAAGTAAAGGAAAAATTCCAACACTTGGCTAACGCTCCGTGTGCGGAAGAGAGGATATGTTTGACCATAAGGTTGAGTCGACTGAATGAATTAATTTTTCTCTCCCAAATTAATATTTATTATGTGATCTCGATCTTCTCAGGTTTCTGCTGAAGTTGTGAATCTAAGAAGGAAAAATATCCGAGAGAAATTATCCGAATTTAGGATAGGGAATATCACTTGGTATGTAAATGCGTATACAATTCAGCCTTTTTAAATTTTAATGGCAACATAATGGGCCTAATAATTGGCATGTATGGAAGGCCCACGTATTTTCTGATGTTGCGCTTTTCTTCATATTTTAGTGGACTCTGTTGGAAGCAAGTGGGCCATAAGGTACTATAGAAACAAAATTCTATTGCTAAACCTAACTTAAGCTTTTTAAAACAGTTTTCGAAGATGAAATTCATATCTTGAAAGCCATTTACGATCTCTATTACTCATCTATTGGTTTAATGATCAGGCTCTAATTATGAATTGTTAGATTTAAGCGGAATTATTCAAAAACAAAAAAAAAATTCATTTTGTTACTCTTCTTCTAATTTATTCGGCACTAATTGTTTATAAGCTTCTAATATTTTAAGTTTACTTAACATCATAAGGCTTTAATTGTTTTTAAAATAATTTGTTTGCAAATATAATTCATAAATTCATAAAATTATTTCACTTTCATTAAAACAATACATTCGCATATACGTGTACATGCATATGTATTGTATAAACGAATAAAAAAAATTTTTTTTATTTAAAACAAAAATAAAGAAAAAATTGTTATCAGCAAACAAGCAATCTAGAATATCAGCTGCAAGACGACGACCAGAATTCAGCATCAGGCATGGGCTCTACGCCAACAACGAAAGTTACCAAGAGTTTGAGAAAAAAAAAAAATTTTTTTTTTGTGTTTGATCAACACAGTTCCAGTACACAACAAACATTTAGGCAGACAAGAAGTCATACTGTCTGTCAGTGTGACAAACACAGCGTAGTTGAAATAGACCAACTGTCAACTCATTTGGGCATATCGTTTCTCTCTTTCTTCTTGCTTGTCAGTTGTGAACTCCGTCGAAAAATAAAAATAAAATCGAAATAAATTATCTATGGGAGCAATAAAATGACTCATTGCCGAATTAAATGTTGCTGTTGCTGTTGCTTGTTTAATTTCTTTTTTTTTTTTCTTTCAATTTTTTTTCTCCTCTACTCCTTTGCCACTCATTTGTCATTTCTTTTTCAATACTCTCTGTTCGCACTGCACTTTCTTTCGTATGTGAATGTTTTTTTTTCCACGCTGTTGATACTTTTTGAATTTAAAAGCAGACAAAATTTAATTATTTATGGAAACAGTTTAATTTCCTTTATAGTTTGCAAGAATTTTTATTGCTTTTAAAACGATGTGAAAATATAATTTCATTAAATGCCTACCAGCAAACACTAGAGTGGAAAATAATAGCAGCATATAATAAATATCTCCGAAGACTTCAAATTAAATTATAAGAAAATGCATCAACAAAGGTTCAGAGAATCTATTACGTGCCTTGTGAATGGTACATTCTATCCTATCTATCCTATCTATTTCTATGTAAGTAACTTTCGCAGTTACCGTAATCTAGTGCATGGAAGTACTCAAAGAGATATATAGATATATAGCGTTATGAACCACTGCCCGTCGTAAACAATGTCGGTCCAAAAAGATCTCTAAAACGTTTCATGTGGTTGAGCATTACCAATGCCCTTCGAAAGCCGCCAGATAATATCACACACTCTGACTTCAATTATATACCTTAGGGAAACTCAGACTACCAGGGCGCTTGGCTCAGAGAAATGGCAGAAGTGAAGCGATATAAAAGTGCTAAACTCAGCTCAAAGTGATTTGATACAGAATACTCTGGCTATTTTGCCATAGATTTTGAAATATCCTGAACTATTCCAATGTAAGACAGGCTTACTTTTGAGTGATTAAAGATCCAACAATTGAGATGAAAATTACTGTAATGTTTGTGACAGTATTTCGTCCAGCAATTAGACGACAATTCCCGAGATAGCACTCTGATAGCTGACGTCTTCAGAAAGAATAACATCAGCAACGGACACAATGGGAAAGTCTAACTTCGACACTTGTTGGCTGAATGTATGACCCAACGTTGCATTGTTTTAAGGGAGCAACAGGTGGTAACCCTATCATTTTAGAACCTGATATACAATATTCAGTAGACCAGTGATTTTGCTTTGTTTGAAAGTAAAAAACAAAATAAATCACTCCATAGTCTATCGATATATTCGATAACTTTCAGATATTATGGTTCTCACTTAGAAACCCTTATAAATTCTCTATCTCGTATTTAAGGAATACGAACAGGAATACCTTCATAGATTTTAATACAAACTGCACGTACTTTAGGTACTTATTGTTCAAACTCAACTTAAAGAGAGCTTTATAAGCTCTAAATAAACCAAATAAATACTCTTTCTTCTCACGTTTCTCTATAAGAATATCCTGGTGTAAAGACCTACGTAACCGGATTACAAAATCCCTGTCGTTTTGGATAAAATATGTGGCAACAGTTACCTTTAAAATAAAACAGTTTTCTAACGTTTTATTGTGTTCACTAGCAAATTCATATCCTTTTCTATTTAGCCCATCACTGCTGTATGACTGAAATTTTTTTTTTAACTACAAGATTAATCGATAAATCTGCTGCTAACGATGATAATTGAAATTAAAATAACAACAAAAATGCAGTTTCAGTTTCAGTTTCTTTCTTTCTTTCTTTTGCCAGGCTGAGGGAAATTTTCCAAACGAAAAATTATGTTAACATTAAAGAAAATTCCTTAAAATAAGTGGAAAAAGACGATACACTCACAGGAGAAAAAAAAATGAAGAAGAATATTTAACGATTCATAAAAATAAAAATTTTTTTTGCTTCCCTACAACAACACAACATATGAAAAATTTTTATGCAATTTTCAATAAACGACTCACGCACGCAAACAGCAGCAATAGCAGCAACATGAAAGAAATAAAAGGAAGGAAAATGACAACAACTGTAAGAGAGTAGTTCGGGCAATGGCAGAGGGCGAGATAGTGAGGGAGCGAGATAGAAAGAGAGAGAGAGAGTGAAAAAAAAAACAAGAAAACTAAGATGACAATGGGAGGAAAGGAAAGAAAATACGATTGCAAGGAGAAAAAGAAAGAATAATGAAAATGAAGGGAAAGTAAAAAGCCAGCAGCAACAACAACAACTAACTAACTATGAAAACAACTACAACTACAATAATTTTTAACAGGAATAAAACGAATGAATAAAGAATGAATCAACACTTTTTTCTGCTTTCTTGAAGGGAATGAAAAAACTTTAAAAAGAGTAGAAAAAAAAATTCCTATAAAATGATTGATAATTCCTAAAATAAACACAGTGATTAATTAAAAATAGTATTTGAAATATTAAAACGACAACAACAACAACAATTTTGTTTAATTAAATAAAATTAAAATCAACTTTTCTAGGAAATGAAAAAAAAAGAATAAAAAGTTTTCGGCAAAAAAAAAACATTAAAAAAATAAGAGTGCGAGAGAGATGAAAACAAGGGTATAAAAACTAAATTGACATTTCAGGCAGAGCAGTAACCGCTATTAGTTTAAATAAAAATAATAACAAAAACAAAAAAAAAGAACACAAACAATTGATATAAAATATCCACAGAAAATAAAAAGAGAGTAATAAAGAAACAATGAAACAAGAGAAGAGCAAATAATTAAGGCGAATTCACGAATGACAATAAAAAGATAAAAACAAAAAAAGAAAAAAAAAATATTAGCCGACTGTCGTTTGAACGATAAAAAAAAACCTATTTTTGCTAAAGGATTCTTCTTGCCAAACTTCAATTAGCAGCAACATTTATTGTAATTGTTTTATAATTAAAAACAAAAAACAAAAAAAAAAGAATTAAAAAACTAATAAACAATAGGATTTTGTTTAATTCACTGTAATTTACTAATTTAGTTGAATCCAAAGTCCAAACGTATTGAAGAAAACTTCGTAACAATATTTTACAGCTGGTTTGTTGTCGAAATGAATACAAAAACACACAACACAGAAGAGAGTAAGAATATCTCGCTCTCGATACTTTCAGATAAAAAAGCCGAAGTTTAACATTCTTCTCACTTGCAACAGTGTTGTCAAAGATGTATGCAAATGAAAGAGAATTAAGTAGAAGATATTAGCGTGTTTTATTGCTTTTGGATACGAGAATGGAAAATAAACTTACGATGCATTTTCACGTTATAAAGTTCGATAATAAACTTTAACTGCAACGTTGACACCATTCCTCTAAGTTTAAAGCCTAAAACCTACACTACGACTGTAAAAATAAAAGTTTTTTTTCTCTATGCACAAAATAATGCCAAAATAGTTTCGGGATTCTATCCCATATTCCAATCGAAGACAGAGACATTGCTGACGGTAAGCAATATTTAGCCGTTTGGTGGAATTGGAAATGGTTAGGGAATTGGACTTATTCAATTAAGAATCGCTAACCAGCTGCGGTCAAATTTAACCCTAGAACAGGAATTGTGTACAGCGCATGGTACACATGTGGACCAACTAACTGTACATTGCCTATAGCTCCGTGGATTTCTTGAGAATTTCTTATACATTCAAATTGTTGTTGTGTTTTTCGGAAATGTGTTTTTATTTATAGCAACAAAAAGTCTGAATGTAGTGGTACCTAGCTCTTTTTTATATAAAAAAATTCATAGCAAATTGGCAACATGATTTATAAGAGAGGTAGTTCAAATTTCATTCAATATTATCTACTAAGATTACTATTTCTTTTGTGAAATGCATCTATTAAAGTATCGATTTCAAAACATTGTAAACATTGTTTCGAGGAAATTTTATCTGGAAATGAAGAAAATATAATTGCGTTATTATAATCAGAGAAAAATAAATAAACAATTAAGAACACTGTTTCCAAGCGTACTCAATTAATAATTCCACTGAAAGCATGATCTAATACATACTAACATACATAAAATCCATACTTTTTTGTATTAAAAATACGGTTGTATTAAGGAAACATTTGACATTTGACATAAAAATAAAAAACAACGGGACAATTTGTTTATGTTATGAAAGCGAAATCTCGCTATAAGTTAAGAAATGTCTTGTAAAGACTGTAGATGTTGAAAAATATATCAAATCTAAATGACGAGATCTTAGTCAAATGTCAACAGGCTGAGGAAAGCCTGTACAGAATATTGTGCTTTAGAAGCAGATAAAAGTATAAGGTTTCTTACATACATACATAATTGGCCATTACAACCCTTCAGTCAAGATTAGGGCCAAGCCTTTCGCACCATTTATGTTGTGTGTGTTAATTTTATAGATGAGTGGCGGGACCTACAGTTTAAAGTCGACTCCGAACGACAGAATTTTGAGAAAATTTTCATGGCAATTTTATTTACTCTCAGAGTTTTTGCCAGAAATCTGCTGAGAGAAGCCATCGAAGAAATATTTTTTTCATATTTCGTTTTTGATGTCTGACCGGGGATTCGAACCGTGGCCTTTCGTCTAATAAGCCAACACACTACCTACTAGACTTATAATAAGGTTTCTTATTCAGACAACAAATCATAGATTAATGTGCCATCAATATTTGACGTCACTAGCCATCTGATTTTGTAAGATAAGATTTTCAAGATCAACGAGAATTTATACGAAAAGTGACAGAGAAAAATTCAAATACAGTGGTAAAACAAATATGAACATATCTTTTGTTTCTATTTCTAAACGCTTAAAATTTGTACGTAAATCATTCAAAAGCATTCTCAAACTCTTAATTGATAAAAAAAAAATCAGTCTTTCCTTTTACCATCTAATTTTTTGAAAACATTTAATAGTAATCCAGTAATTTTGTTCCTTTTTATATATTATAAACGCCGTTTAGCTAAATCAGAGTTTTCTAACATTTTTGGCGCTTTTGTAAACACTGTTTTGTTAGCAACTCTGAAAATATGTGAATAGTTGTCATAATTTTGTTGTTATTTTTGTTTTAAGAAGTTTCTTTATATCGTTTCCCTTTCGGTTGCATTAAAATGGGTAGAATTTCAAATAGAAAATTTTAATTCAATTCATTTAAACAATTAAATAATTTTAAACAATTAAAAGACACATAAAAAAGCACTCCACAATGGCAATTCGTTTCTTCGAAAAGATTTTTTTGTGTAATTTCTTCTTTATAATGCAGAGAGAATGGATTCAGTGCTTTTATTATACTCGTTCGTACTCTCCCTCTCTTTCAGTAACTTATTTTGATTTCGTTTCGTTTATATTCTTTGCTCATATGTTTTCATACATTGCTTTTAGCTTTTTTCTTTTTCATTTTTTGCAAAAAATTAAAAAAAAAAAGAAAGAAAAATTAAACCACCACCGCTCTTTCAAAAAAAAAAAAAAAAAAAAAAAAAAAAATAATAATAATGTTCACAAGCAAATATTTGCACGCAAAATACAATTTTTTTGTTCTTTTTTTTTTGCGTCTTATATTTCCTTTTTTTTTAATTGAATTTAAAATTCTATAAAGTCTTGAGTGGGTACCGTGTAAATAAAGTTTTAAAACGTTTGTTTAAATTTCATCACACACGCTTATTATTATTTCAGAAGGTCTTTGGCTGCGATTTATTTTGTTTTTCTTTTAATGGAACAAGAAAGACATCATCAGTCACCTTGTCTGCTCTAATCATCATCTGTCGACATTTGCTGCTGCTGCTGCCTGCTGCCCCTGCTGCCTGACTAGATCGAATATTTTTTTCTCATGTTTGTGAAAACATGTGCACACTTAGGTTTTAATTGATTTCTGAGACCATATGTTTGGTTAGGTGAAGGCGGAGATGGGGTTTTTTTTTATTCTGTTTACATTGATAATGGATATTAAGATGCTGTTGATCAGCGATCACTTAAATAACTGCAAACAATAGAGGAAATTGGAAAATAAACACGATTTTGAGGCTAAGTTTGCAGCAGAACTTCAAGTAACACTTTAAGCCTTAATATAGGGTGTTCAATTTAATGGTTTCAATGCCACTAGTCTGGCAAAGCTATCGGCAGTTAAATATCTTCTAGCCGAAGAGACATCCATTGGTGAAAAGCTTTATTTCTTTAATAGCCGAAGAATCATAAAAATGGCCATATGACATCTGGGAACAATTAAACGATGTAATAAACGACCTACTGTGCATGAAATTGGAAAGTTTATAAACAAATTTGAAGAGAATAGCAGAACTGCAGATGTTTTTCAGGCCTGTTTATCATCGGAATGTACTTATTGGCGAAAATACTGTTTCTAATGTAAAAATTAGGCGATTCAGCAGCATAATCAGCAATTTGGCCTATCTGAAGACTCATTATGGTACCCTGTCTATAACACTAATAATTTCCTAACCTTGAAGCATTCAAAAACCTGAAGTTAAGGCCCACACACACCATTGGAACTGTGCCAGAAAATGGTCGAAAACGGATGAAGAAGCAGTTTATTTCTGTTGATCATATCTGAACGATGTTCGTAAGTTGCTTCATTCCAAAGAAATGCATGAGCACCAGAGCTCCGATTTCGCCCGATTGTACAAACTCATAGTGGTTAGCTTTATGGCTGTCGACATCTTTATGGAGTCGATTTTTGAGAACAGTTCAGTTTGCTAAATAATCTTAAAAGAAGGTACGATAATGTGTACGAAATGCTTGCTTACAATCCCTAGCATTCTTGGTTCAAATCCGAGAAAGATGGATAACACTGGGAGGGAATATCATAGAAAAGTCTGGAAGGTTTTCTTGGGTTTTTCAAGGATATTGTTCTAAAATAATTTCTAACTTCATTCTCTTCTCATTTGTTTGTTTTTTTTCCACTCTCCTTAATCAAGTTTTCCTAGCCGTAAACATATGGTTGAAGTTCTGGAATGATAGGGTTGCCACTGATCGTTGCAAAGAAAAAAAGCACGTATTGGATGTAATATTGAGGAAAAATTAGAAAGCAGCGCCGCAAGGCATTAATGGGTTAAAAAAAAAGATTGAAAACGAATGCAATTGGCTAACCCCACCCAGTGAGTACGTATGCACGCTTAAGGAAAATATGAAAATGCGCATTTGAAAAACGAAAATAATTTGTTTTGTCGTTTTGAATTGTTTTTTTTTTGTTTTCTTCATTTCTACCTCTTGAATAATTGAATTTTCTTTGCAGTGAACTTATTTTCCAATTTTTTTTCTCTTGTTTTTAATTTGTTTTTGTTTAATTAGAATCGGAAAAAAGTTTTCTGGTACTAAATCATATCGTGCAGTAGGCAGCAGAAATTCAAATACAAATCAAGAAGCGGCGGCATAGAAGAAAAAACAGAAAAAAACAAAGCTTCTCCACTTTAAATCACAAAATGGCAGACTTTTTTAATGCAAAAATTTTGAAATCAACACCAAAATGAAAGAAAGAAAATGATCAAGAAACTTACCTTTCAGTCTCTGTTTCCGTATTTTGTTGTATTTGCTGCTGTTGCTGCGTGGCTTGTAGTTGTTGTGATGATGTGGATGGTTGCTGCTGTTGCTGTTGTTGCGGTGGTTGCATTTGTTGCTGTTGTTGTTGTTGTTGTTGTTGTTGATTTTGTAAAACTGTTTGTTGATCGATATTAACTGTAGTGCTGCTGCTGCCGCCGCTACTGCCACCAGTAGTTGCTGCAGCAGTTGGCAATGAATTATTTGATGTGGCTGATGTTGACGTATTTATTGGTAAAATTGTAGCTGTCGTTATGGGATTTAAATTAACAGTACTATTGCTACTAACATTGGCACTAACACTTGTTGTTGTTGTTGGAGGAGCACTATCAATAGGTAATTGTGGTTGCTGCTGTTGCTGTTGCTGTGGCTGCTGTTGCTGTTGCTGTTGCTGTTGTTGATATTGAGTCGTAGCATTAACAGCTGAAGGTTGTTGCATCATGATATTATTGGGACCAGCCGTTGCAGTTGTTTGCTGTTGTTGTTGCTGCTGTTGTTGGGCTTGCAATGTTGCCAAGATGGCTGAATTATCCAACATAGTGGCCGGTGCACTTTGCTGTTGTTGCAATTGATTTGGATGCTGTTGCTGTTGCTGCTGCTGTTGCATATCATAACTAGTCATTTGAGTCAGAATGGGCATCGTTTGTCCTGGAGCTAAAGGCTGTTGCTGTTGTTGCAACTGCTGGAATTGTTGTGGAAGTTGTGGTTGCTGTTGCTGCTGCTGCTGCTGTTGTTGTTGCTGCTGCTGCTGTGGTGGTGTTGTTTGCTGTACTGCTTGCTGCTGCATTTGCTGTTGTATGTTGCCCACATTAGCCAAATTAGCAACACCATCCGTTTGTGAATTTTGTTGTTGCAGCTGTTGTGGTGGTGCTTGTTGTTGCTGTTGTTGTTGCTGAGTAGCTTGTGGTATCTGTTGTTGTTGTTGTTGTTGTACAGCTTGTTGCATTGGCTGTTGCTGTTGATTCATCTGCTGCTGTGCCTGCTGTTGCATAGTTTGACCAGCTTCCTGCATTTGTGGCGATTGCTGTGGTGGTGTTTGCTGTGGCGTACCCTGAAAACTAGCAGTTACGAAATTGGGTGGCGCCTGTACTTGTTGTGGAGCTGGGGACATCGGTTGTTGCTGCTGTTGTTGAGACTCCACATTGTAACCCAGACTTTGTGCCTGCTGTTGTGGCTCTGCCATCATCTGCTGTTGCTGTGCGGCAGCAGCCACATTATTATTATCCGTGGCTATGGATATGTTACCATTCTGTACGTTTAGATTTCCCGGCAAGGTAGCAGCATGTTGCTGCTGTTGCAAAGATACCTGTTGAGTTTGCAAAGGTATCTGTTGTTGCTGCTGTTGTTGCAAAGCATCGAAATTTACCGGTTGTGATTGACCTGGTATATAAACACCGCCAGCGGCCGCAGCAGCTTTCTCCGATGCTGCAATGGCCTCTTCTTGTTTCTTTAGTTCCTCTAGGGATTTCTTTAGTTTTTGGGCGGCTACAGTAGCGTAGTCCATGGGCACAGCCGTTTGCACAACCTCTGGCGGAGCTTGAGCACTCATTGTCATTTGAGGTGTGGCATTTGCATTTACTTCTTGTGGTGGTGTATGGTATTGCTGTTCTTGTTGTATAATCTGCGATGGTTGATCACCACTGCCACCACTACCACCTTCCGCAGTTTCTACGAATTGCTGTATACCATGCACCACTGTAGCCGGAGCAGTAGCGATGCCACCACCATTGCCGGTGGTCTCTGGAAAATTCCAATTACCATCTGCTGTTGAAGCCGAAGCTGTATCCAAATGGTTTTCCAAGGCAGCAGCAGCGCCTGGTCCCAATATCATACTTTGCGTGGCTTTTGGAGTGTGTTCAGTATTATCAACACCGGCTCCGCCTTCAGTCTTTTCATTGTTATTGCCAGCACCGCCATCCTCTTTACCCGAAACACTAGTGTGATCGAGATAATCCATGCAAACCCAACGACCACGCCGAAATGGTTCTGTGGATTCGATTTTAACCACCTTAAAACGTTCACTACGATGCTGGGCCGAGTCTTTAAGGTCCTCTTTCTTGATCCCAGTGGCGCTGGGCACAACGTTTATGAAATTATCACCCACATTCACTTGAACATTCGAAATATCTTGGGCACCCAAAGTGGCTACAACAAGACCATACTGAGAACTGGTTGGGATGACTGGAGCAGTACTGCTCAAAGCATCATCTTGATGATAGTAAATCTCTTCTTTGGAGTATGTGTCCTCCGACATGGAGGGCGTTTCATTCTCCAAATCTGTGATGCGACTATTGTCATCGGTATGAGATTCATCGAGATCATCAGCCGACTCTTCTTCGCCATTATCGGTGGCGACCGGAGCCTTGGGATGGCCCACAGTTACGGAAGTTATTTGAAACGATGATGTAGTCTTTGGTTTACGCGTACCACCCGCGCCATGTCCATGGCCATGACCCTGCTGTATATGACCATGACTGTGATGACTACGTGAAGCATGAGAACTACTGGCTGCCGTAGCAGCAGTCGAAGCAATGCTATTATTGTTGTTGGGTGAAGAAGCCTTCGACGAGGCGGTCGAAGACTTGGACGTAGTGGACTTGCTGTGAGTAGCATTAGTGCTAGTCGACTTGGGTACAACTGAAGCTGAACTTGAGCTGTTATTAGTCACGTTCGAATGAAGGCTACTATTGCTGGTAGCATTCGAAAGGGTGTCACCACCGCCAACATTAGCGGCACTGCTGGGTATAGCATTTAGACGAAGACTTTCACTTGTAGTACGATGTATGGCTGTTGAATTAGTGTTGGTGTTGGTATTGGTCGATGTGGATGACGTATTATTATGATAATGATGGTGGTGATGATGATGATTCGTCAAACTATTGTGTTGATGGTGATGATGTTGCAAGTGATGTTTATCCATGGAATTCTTATCGCCATTGCCCGAGGTGGTGGTGGTGGTGGTGTTCGTGTTGGAAGTATTGGCTGTACCCGAACCAGTGCTGCCGGTCAATGAGTTCATTTTTGTTAGAGTCGCCTTTTTAATGGACGTAGTACTGGCAGCTCTGCCGGGCACGGGTACACTAGTGGTTTGTATGGTATTACGTCGCATTGCCTTTATTTTGGCCGTTACCTGACGATCAATCATGCTGCGTGCCTGCTGTTGATTATTACTTTGATGCTGTTGATGTGAGGGATTGGCAATAACAATTGTTTGCGGTTCGTCCGGTGATGAAGCTGAATTATTTTCGTTGGGTGGCGTGGTAGGCGATGTCAAGGCCGATGATAATTCTTCAGAATTTTGTAACGTTAATGTCTGTGTGTCTGCTGTATCGTTGTTAAGGTGAGAATGCTGTGAATGTTGCTGTTGTTGCTGCTGTTGCTCCTGCTGCTGCTGCTGATGATGGGGATGCGTTTGATGTTGTGTAGATTGTTGACCGGAATCTTCTGTGGCTGTTTGATTCTCGGCCATAATCGGGTTTTTAAGCGTGCGCAACGTTTTTAGCAGCAAATCCAGGGTCGTTGATTCTTTAAATAACTCTAACCCTGAACGATGAATTGTAATTGTCAATTGAAAAGCCCCTATAACGTTCTAATAATAAAACGTTTGGCTTTATTACAAAAGTTTTTTTTTTTTTAGTTTTTCTTTTTTTAAATGAAAATAATAATGCAGGATTGGGTTTAATTTTTTTGTTTCTTTTTTTTTTGAGGTTTAACGCAGCGATTTACGACGGTAAAGTTTAAAAGTTAAATGAGGGAAATTAAAAGGTTTTCTTTAAGGACAATTTAATTTAAATTTATTTTCTTTCTTTCTTTCGTTTTTTTTTTATTATTATTTCTTGTTGTTGTTGTTGTTTTTGTAGATTTTGTAAATTTAACTAAATTATTATTTATTTGAATAATAATACGAATACGAATAAATAATGATCACTGCACTACGAGTTTTTCGCAAATATGTGCGACGACAACGACAATAACAATGAGTTTTTGATGCTTTAAGCTGGCCTGGGGTTGATGATGATCACCACTTGTTTGCTTGCTTATTTGCTTGCTTACGTTTTCAGATCGTAGCAGTAGTTATTATAATAGAGATGAGGACGAAATCAAAATAATAATAATAAAAAAACAGACCAAAATAAATAAATAAATCGTATAAATAAATTAGATTTAATTGAATTTGATCAGCACTGTATAGATCATAATACACTTATTTGCAACGTTTTTAAATTCTATTGTAGTTGTAGTTGTAGCTGTAGTTGTTATTTTTGTTATTTTTGTTGTTGCTGCTGCTGCTGCTGCTGATGTTGTTGTTTTGATTCTCACAAAATAAAACCATTATGATCATAAAGCCGCACAGTTTAAATTTAAATTAAGAAACGCTAACGGTAACGTTAATAATAACGGCGACGACGAAAACGACAAAGAGTATGAATTGTTTAAAGTTTTTGTTTCTGTTTCTGTTTCTGTTACTGTTACGGTTTCGCGTACGGTTTGTTTTTGTGTTACGTTTTTCCGATATTCTACACTTAACACGACGTTACGTTGAAGTTTCTCTAGTTGAAGTCTTAACAGAATCCTAAGCGTTAGTGTTGCAAACCAATGTTTTACGCTTACAGACAACGACTCGACGTTAAGATTTCTCTGATAACAATCAACTACGCGACAATATTTCTGATACATATTGTGTTGAACGCGTTTAAAATGTAACGTTTATTAACGACGACAACGTGAATAAAACGTAAACTTAACGACTGCATTACCGTTTTTAATATCGCGAGACGACGCTTATGTATGTTCAATTGAAATGTAAGGAGAAGAGCAACAAAATAAAGGAAAAAAAAAACTTAAAACGTACAACACAAATCAATGTTTTTATTTCAATTACAGCTGTTTCTTGCCGTTATTTTTAAGTCTTTTGCACACACACACACACTCAAACGACAATGATCTTTCTCAATAAGGCTTTACACACTGCCTTTCACTCTCTTGTTGGCTTTTATTTCACATCAGTGATAGTAACAATAGGGAGAGTACAAAAGAGATGTAGAAATATGGTCACCTTTAATAAGGCTGCTGTTGTAATGCTCTTTGTCTCTCTCTCTCTCTTACACCAATACTAGTAATAGCACAGAGAGATGTTGTAATTCTATGGTTTTGTGTTACTCTACTGAGGTGTGTTGTATAAATATGTTGACCTTAGACTGCTGCTGTGTTGAAGAGATGTCGTTGAATGGGGTTGCTTGGTTGGTTTGGTTCGATTTTAACGTTGTTGTTGTTGTTGTGATGAGTTGAATTGTGTTGAATTTAGAAGAATTATAATGAGTTGATGAGAATAATTTGTATACGATGATGATGACACCATAAAAATAAAAACTTTTTTAAATTTTTTGTTCTCTCTCTTCTCTTGTTGTTGTTGTTGTTGTTTAGATTATATATGTATAAAGATATTTATTTATTTATTTATTTAATATTTTTTTCTTTTAAATATATTAACTACTGCGTTTTAACCTTTATCAAAGCCACATTTTTTTTTGTTATTATTTTATTTAAATTGCATTATTCGTAGTATGAGTTGAGGTTTTAGGGGGTGTAATTTTCTTTCTTTTTTTCCTTCTATAAATTCTTTGCTTGTTAGAATTTAGAATTTAAATTTTTTTGTTGTTGTTTTCTTTAAATGAAATGACTTTGTTATGTTGACTTTTGTTTTTGTTGTTTTTGTCAATTTAATATGTTTTTATGATATTAAATTTCCGGCAAATAATAAATTTTTCATGAGTCTTGAACAAAAAAAAAAAAAAAAACCGATATTAGCAGCGTGTATTAATTTTAAATTCTTAATTTATAAACAAAAACTAATTTTTTTTAGTTTTAAAATTTTGTTAAAATTTCACAAAAAAAAAAAAAAATTAAAACGAACTTTTAAATTAGAAAACTTTTAAATTAATTTCTTTTCTTTTGAAATTAATTATTTTAAATATCACTCTTAACAATATGCACTTAAAAAAATTATTTCTTTCATATTTTTTTCTTTTCTTTTTTTTGTTTAAGCCAAATTGTTTAACACTTTAGCTGTTCTTGCTTTATCTTCATTAACTTTTCATTAATAAATTATAAATTTTTTAACTTTCTAGATGATTAAATTAATTTTTTTTAAATATTAAAAAAAAATTCACTAGATTTTATTAAATAATGTTATAATGTTTGGAGTTGTTGGAGGGGGGTTAGAGTTTGAAAAAAGTGAAAATTTTATAAAGATTCCGTTTGATTTTGCATTAAGTTGTAACTGTAACGAAATAATAGAAAGAAAAAAAAATAAAGAAAATATTAATAAAATCGATCTTAAATAGAATTTGCAAAAATTTTCAAAAATAATTGCAAAAAAAAAAAAGAATAAACAATCATGTTTGTTTAATAAACTTTATTTGCAAATATTGTATAATAATTGTGTTGCCATTTGAAAAAGAGTGCTTTTTTATGTTCATCTTTCAGGTACCCTACTCTAATATGAATAGCGGTATAATAATGGTTTCACTGTATGCAACGCAGGTTTAATTTTAATGCAATTTGAAAGGATTTCTTTGTTAGGCGCAATTGTTTACTTTTTATTCAATAAAAATCGAGAATTACTTACTTAATTGGTCATTACAACCTTTAGTCAGGATTACAACCTACTAGTTCCTCACACCACACATGAGTGCCAGGACCAACTGTTTAATGCCGACGCCTAACGCTAGATTTTTGAGAAGCTTTTGCCAGAAGACTGCTGAGCGAAAGTCCTCGAAGGAATATTTTCTCATATTTTGTCTAAGTTAGAGTATAATAACCCAACATACTAACTACTATACTCCGATGTCTTCAGTGTTTCTTATCCATACAGCAACATTTTTTAAATCCAGTAGAAATTGTGCTAGACCTTCCTAAACCGCTAACTACTATACCACAATTGGTTGTACAACGTTACTAAATTTGAACTCAGGGCTAACAGAATTATTTGCTAACAAGTTAAGAAGACTTGTTCTTCTGTAGTCCACCTCAAAGTGGAACGCATCACGCCAGAAAGTCAGTTGTGTAGTGAAGGGTATCCCGTAGCCTGTGCTACTTAGCTTTCTTGGCTTTGCCTGTTTTAATTTACTCACTTCTTAAATGGTTAGGTAAACTAATAAATTAAAATTTTTATTTCAAATCATAATCGGTATTGTTTGCTTATTGTTTAAATATTATTTCCGAATTTTAAATATTCTTGTAGTATTTTGTTTTTGTTCTTGTATTTGTTGTATTAGTTGTGCAAATATTTGAATATCACTTTTAGTTGAATCAATAAATCCATCATCATCGGGATGATGGCGGAATATTCGTGTGTGAAACATTTCACACTTAACCATTAAAGCATATGCGTGTAAGAGCGTATGTGTATGTCTACAGCAGCCAGCAGTAGCGCAGTAGCTGCCAGCTGTACGTATGAGTATTTGTTTATAAAGAATGGCGAACTTAAAATGTGGACGGATTTTATATTTTAAATTTCAAGAAAGAACGTGTGATGGTATAAACATTTTAGAAGCGAAAAGATTTTCTGAACACATCAAATTGATAGTCTTTTAATCAATTGTTAAACTCGTATTTATGAGGCATACCCTGTTGTTGATTGACAAAATTTTGACAACCGAAGTTGAGCATTATTGGCAGCTCATTAGCTGTCTTCAAACTTCAGCTTTCAGTATCAATAAAATTCAACTCAATATGTAAGGAAAGAAGGAACTACAAATTATTTTTCATTTGGCTGTGGGAAATAAGGTGGCCTGACTCAGATGAATTTAAACTCTGGTCTAACTCTGTTGTACTCCAGCAAACCATGATTTCAGCCTAGATCAAGTAATGTTGGATTTCCATTGGATTTGATTAGTTGGTGAGATCATTCCATAGTCTGTTATTGCAATTTAATTATTGACAAAGAGATCTCCAAATTTCTTAGAAGATTTTGATCTCCAAAGACTTGCGTATTCTGCATAACTCTGTGTGCATTATTCCACCTTTGAGAAGAGTTAAGTTTTTATTTGAGTTGAACACGATAAGCATAAGACCGAAACTTTATCGAGAGGCATAACTGCAGTCTTCGGATGTTAAGCCTTTAAGGTAGAAAAACGTAGCAGCACTATATTGTTGGTCTCATGTAGAAAGGCCCTAACTCATACTTCTTTCGAAATTAATTTTTTTTTGGGATTCCAATGCATTTAACATAAATTTTGTCTAGAATCCCAAAAAAAAAGTGTGAGTTAGGGCCTTTCTACATGAGACCGACGAAATGTACATGAGTAGTTATGAACTGCAATTTCAATAGTCAGAAACAATAGATTTTGATAGGATAACGAGTTTGATAAAACAAAAAATTGTGAATGGGAATTTGCATTCCGAGAAAACTTTGTTTGCAGGTATATGGCCACCCTATCATTCTAGAACCTGCTATAAATCTGGAAAAACTTGATTAATGAAGCTGAAACAAGACAAATGAAATACAAAAAGCACGAAGGATAAGATTTATGACACCCTAAATAAATAAAAAGAAATTATAAAACAATTGCATGTCATGTAATCATTATTCTTGGTCACTGTATAACAAAAATGTTTGCTGACGTTTCAAGTTAAAAATTTCCGCTTTTGTCGAAGCTATGAACGAACATGTTAGTTGGTCTGGCTATCGTTAACATTTAGAAAAAAAAAAAAAAAAAAAAAAAAAAAAAAAAAGTGTTGGCAAGACAATCAACTTCAGCAGCACATACATACATAGCGCAAGCAGTAGAGTAGACGGTTAGACTTTCGTCAGCAGCACAGCGTTAAAAATTGCACATGCGAATTATTTTTCAAGCCTGTGTTTGAAATTAACAAAAAAGAAAAAAAATTGCCAACAACAAAAAAAAAACCTACAAGAAAGCACAAAAAAATAAAAGAAAGAAAGACAAAAAAAAAAACGGTTTGATGTCGCAAAAAATAAAATTTGCGCGTGTTGGTACTTAAAACAAAAGTACACAGCAGACAGACACACCGCCGTTCAACCGATCGTCAGACTGTCTCTCAGACATACTAGCAGTTAGTTGGTCACACTATCAAACCATTTAGCAGTTGGTTTGTTAGTTGGTTGGTTGGTTGATTATTACTTTTAACTGTAGCTCGTTGTTGTTTTTTTTTCTTTTTTCCTTATTTCTTAAAACACAATGTGAAAAGAGAAAAAAAAAAGAAAAAATGTTGGTTGCTTGCTGCTTATGATCAGTAGTAACGTGTTTAATGTTCGTGTGCAAGTGTGTGGTAGTTTTTTTTTTTTATGAAATCTTGTTGTATAGGAATGTATGGCAAAGGGTGGAGAGGGGGGGGGCTGGTTAAGATTACAATATGAAAATGGTTATAATTGAATATCAAAGTTGGTAGATCGTGGTCTAGTAAGGCAAAAAAAAACAGCAAAAGGGAGGTTTCATGCCAACAACAAAAATTTTGCGAAAGATGAAACGAACTTTAATGCTGAGAATAAGGCTGCTGTTTATATTCTTATTATTTCCTTAATTTGTTACACTCTCATTAATCAAGTTGTTCCATCTAAATAGCTGCAATTTGTCTATTGTAGTAAGTTCTAAAATGATAGAGTTGCCAATTGTCGTTGTTTAGAAACAAAATACCCAGATTTCAGTAATTTTTCCAGGCAATTTTGTTTACTCTCAGAATTTTTTGCCAGAAAACTGCTGAGAGAAAGTCGCTGCAGATATATTTTGGTTTGGTTTGAAACCGAGAAATCTTGTCCAGTCAACGAACACACTACCTACTAGACTATGACAACTTCAGTCAACAGATATCTGCCAGAGTGTAATTGTGTGTCTTGTTTTTTTTAGTATATAGAATAGCGCCTTTCGATACTTATCGAATCCGTTTTTAGTTGTACTCTCCTCCAGAAGAGTCTCTATGTTTCATTACAAAAGATATTTTGTTAGCGCCAAAGTAACTCTTTACTAGTCTTAATTGGTTGCTATTTGAATAAGACCTTCAGTTTATTTCCTTCTATTGCGGACACAAATGAGTGAAGAGAGACCCTGAAGATCTGCTGCTGAAAGGATTGCACTAGTAATTGTGTGGTAAACATCATAATTCGTTAGAAAGTAGAACACAAAAGATTTCTTACGTCACAGTGTCTGACGTTGGCTAACATACATAGCCTTTATGCGCTACATGAGTTCTACTTAAAGGAGCATCTCCTTGAGTGTCGTAGGAATATAAAAATAAGAGAAAAGGTTCGTATACACAAAGAAGAAAACCAAGGCCAGACAGAAATATGGAAAAAGATTTAAAACCATAGTTCGAGTGTGGCCTTGTCACTGACCTGCAACCCACTTCACTGGCAAATAAATTGCCATTTACATTATGAACCACACTAATACAGAGTTTATGATAATAAATGTTTGCCCGAAAGTTTTAAATCATGAAACAAAGTGAAAAAAAAAATCATTAAATCATGTTTGTTTAAATGAATCATTAAAGAAAAGTTTTCTTTGTTTCAAACAAAATATTTTCATGGGAGCCAAAGAGAGATAAAATGTTTGCTTTTTCCTTGCCAAACAACAAAAACAAAACAAAAAAAAAAAAACGCTTTGAAACGAAGAAGAAAATTTTACAATTGAAAACTTTCTACGATCTAGAAACACTGGAGAAGAAATTGAAAAACGAAGAAAGAAAATTAACATCATTGATCTCCAGACACAAAACATAAAGAGAGAGAAAAAAGAAGGCACAAAAAAAAACAAAGAAAAGTTATTTAAAAATGATGTTTAATGATGTTTTTCTTTTCATTGTTTGTTTGGCAATTTTGTGCCGACCGCCGATCTTTTTGTGGAAATTATACCGCCACCAGTTAAAAACAGACACCGGCTCAGACAGCCAACCAGCCAACCAGCCAACGATCCAAACAATAAGCCAAACAAAGCCGTGTTTAAGAGATACTCGTATACAGAAATGCAAAAGTAGGTGTTGATGAATCATAAGACAATGACGATGACGATGGCAACGGCAACGGCAATGTGTGGCAATGCAACACGTCTGACAGTACGTGAGTAAGCCAGTTAGACAGCCAGCTAGCTAGTCAAACAGCCATCACAGACATTGTGAAAATATGGTTTTCAATATGGTAAGACAAGCTTTATTAACTGGTTTCTATTCCTTCTCTCTCTCTGTCTCTCTGTCTCTCTCTCTCTCTCTCTGTCTTTGTTATTTTTTTTTGGTCTGTTTTGAAGCATGTTTATAAAACAACAGTAATAATAATGGAAATAATAATGAAAACCATTTGCAATTAATAAACCACCACACATTGAAATGCATTCCAAAAGAAATCGTCAAAGAGAGGAAAGAAGTGAACGGAAGGGCTAAGGGAAGTAAGACCATCAGAACAAATATTTTCATTGCGCTAGAAGTTTTGACCAAATAAATTAGACAAAATACGAACGAATATAATAACCTCCAGCTGTTTAAGAATAATTAAACCAATATAGAAAAAAAAAAAAAAACGAAAAAAAAACAGGCATGTGGCGCTAAAACAGATCATCAAAAAATTTTGCAAAAAACTTTTCTAGACTGCTAGAAGAGCGAAGTTGTCTATGACTTTTAATAATACCAAGTTCAACAAGCCTCTGTCAATTGATTGCAGAACAAACACAAAGAACACGTTCAGAATGGTTCAAACATCAGCTTAGAGGCCACGAATAATACGATATTCAGCGACTTCCTCTCAGCAGTCGTCTTGTAGCAAAAACTCTGAAAACTTTCTCAAAAATCTGTCGTTCGGATTTGTCTTCAAATTCTAGGTTTCACCACTGACAACATGGGTGGTGTGAGAAGCTAGGTTGGAAGTCTGACTAAAGGGTTGTAATGACCAATTAAGTAAGTCCATCATTATCCATTACGTGCGATCTTTATCGTCTATAAACCTCTGAAGTGTTCACATGCGGCACAAGTTCAGTTTCTTCTTCAACCTTGTATGAGTAACGGACCTTAGAAGGTTATTTTATATGACACGGGTTACATGGGTGCGTATGGCAAATTGCTGAATGTAAAACCATAAATCCTTCGTGTATCTTTCTTAATCAAAGCATGAGCATTCCAATATACAAACGATATTAAAAGTAATGACCCTCTGCGCTAAAACTGCATTGTCCCCTATTGTTCTTGTTTTTCTTCTTGTTCGTGTTGTAGTTGTTGTTGTTTGTTGTTGTAGGTAACATGAATCGTGTCGTTCTTGTTAATTTAAACATGAAACCAGAAAACGTAACTTAATTTATAAAGGGAGAGACAGAGAGAGAGAGAGAGAAAGTGAAACAAACGTACAAACGTACGTGTTTAGTATTCATTTGTGAAATAAAAAGGAGAGAAAGAAGAGCTAGGAAAACGGTAGGAATTAAAGGATTTTCTTACATACACTTCGTCTTTATGAAATGAAATACGAATTGCGATTATAATTTATCGAGAAAAAAAAAATGAATGGAAAGGAAAGAAAAGGAAAGAAAAGGAAAGGGTGTGTAGGCGTTATTGCTTTTATTGTTGTTCTTGGTAAAGTTCGAGTGTGTGTGTGTGAGTGTATAAGTATTTACACTCGTATACTCTACTCTCGCATATTGTAAAAGTAATCAAAAGATAATCTTGTAAAACTGTAGGATGATGGTGTTACAATATGTTTTTCTAGTTATTGGATATGAAATACGTACAATAACAATAATAACAACAACAACAACAGTAACAATAACAATAGTAACAATAACTATGATTTATGGTTCAGCATTAAAGTAGGCAGGCAGGCAGGCAGGCAAGCAGGAGAGTTGAATTTTAAGTAGTTTATTGAGCAATTACACTGTTTCCTAGAAGAATTACAATATCAAAGCCAATCTCATCCACTTTAATTGCAAAATTCTTTGAAATTTTCAATTTTAAATCCGTAAAAATGTTAAACGGCTTTGGAAAACCCAACTGAACTTCATAATAATAACCCGGGCATGTCAAAACGGATGTCAAAAATCTTAAATGAAATATTTCTTTAGGAAATGGTATTAATTTTGAACGTATTGATCATGTCATACGCCTTAAAAAAATAAGTAATTTCCAGTAAATAAATAAGAAAGAAAGAAAGAACAAACGAATGAAAAGAAAAAAAGAAATAATTATTAATCCTTAGTATTCATTAATGTGACAAGTTTCCATATTTTAAAATTTATGACATTATTGCAGAAGAAGAAGAAATAAAATGAGAATAACCAAAATAATAACAACAACAACAACTAGAACAAAACATTTATTTGCCAGCCTGCCGACTTGCCTGCGTGCCATATGCTAAATAAATTAAACTGGAAATAATAATAAAAACAGCAATTTTGGTCTGACAATGTGACTAAAGAATGTCCAAATATTAGGGTGGTAACCATCGTTTAAATGGAAAAGATATATTTTGTTGCATACTGAGAATGATGTGCTTGTGGTTGGTTACTTATGAAATGAAACTCTAATTGCGGATACGATAATAAGGCGAATAATTGCTTCTCTAACACCAAAAAACAGTGCATATAATACGCGCAGAGCTATTGTATCCGTTTAAAGACACTGTATGGTAAGATGATTACGCGAAAAATTTTATCCAAATCGTTCAATGATTATTGTGAACGGCGAACAAGCGTGCTAAACAAGTTGCTGTTATCATAAACGATTGCAATTGCAATAGAAAATAGTGGTACGATGCATATACGGTTGGCAACTTAATCATTTTATTGATTTGCACTGATCGGCAAAATCGAGTGAGCCTATTTCAACAATTCTTAGAAGCTTGATGTTGTTAAGACAATATAGAAACCTGAAGGAATATAGCAACCTGTAGTCAGAATTTCTGACAACAGTGATGGCAAAAGCTATTATTTCCGGTTATTATTCGGTTAGCATTTTAGAAACCAACTTGTATTGATTGACGGGATTAATGGGCCAAGTTTCATAAAGCTTCTGCAGATGTCTAATAGCTCCACTACCAATAGTTCTGCCTTTACTTTTCCGGTTTATTTCAACCTACTCATTGTATACTGAAATACAACAATACTCTTCCCTTATAGATTAGTTGAGAGCAATTAATGGGTCTAAAAACTTACTTGCTTTTGCGGAAAGTCTTTCTTTGTTTCGCCATAAAAAAAAAACCTTGTCATAAGCAAATGTGTACCGCCCTAATGCATATTTTTGTAATGCGTTAAAAGTATGGCATTTTTAATGCATTTAAATAAATAATTTTTTAATAATTTTCCAGATGCAAATACAAACACAAACACAAATACAAAGTGCGAATTGACAAATTTTGTCAGTCGAATTGTTTCTTTTTTTTCTCTCTTTCATTTCATTTCAAGAGATGACGACTTCTCAACGCTCCCAAAAGTTGTAGAATTTTTGTTGCTGACATCATAATTTTTGCCATGCAATTGATGTATACTGTGAGGGCAAATACGGATTTATCCGATAAAAATTAATGTGTAAGGAGAGCAGCAGAGAGGAATGAAGTATTTTTGCCAACGTGCATTAAAATCAGCAATATTTGCAATCCCCCCATAGAGATATATTGCCTATAGGTTCGAAGCAAGAGAGATAATTGTCAAATCAATAAGGATAGCAAATATTCCGTCAAAACCACAAGCAGTCAGCAGTGTTGCTGTTTAAGTAAAATAAAGTTGTCATGAAAAGTTTCTCAAATCTATAGTCACTCGCCACTCATGCTTAAAAATGAAAAAAAATCGATCATAAGTGGTGTAAGAAACTGGGTTGTAAACCTGACTAAAGGATGATTGCAATTAAGTAAGTAAGGAGTTCCTTCTACAGCGTTTCATTGAGGATTGAGGTTTACATAGGGACAACATAGTTTATAATTGGTCTGTCAATTACCGCCGAGCATGTTAACACTTTTCATATCTTAATCCTGATTTCCATCAAAAACTTCTTTCCACCAAAAGTGCAGTATGTGATCGAAGATAACCCAAGACAATTGATTTTACGCATCGAAACGGTTTGAATAGATTTCGGCCAACCAGATATCATTAGCCACGAAGCCGCCGTAGTCTAGTAGGTAGTGTGTGGTCATATTAAACGTGGTTCAAGACCATGGTTCAAGCCCCAGATAAGACATCAAAATAAAATACAAAAAAAAAAATTATTTCTTCGGCCACTTTCTCTCAGTAGAAGGTTTATTTGCTCAGAAAGCAAATAGAATTGCAATGCAAAGTTTCACAAAAAATCGATTGTTCGCAGTCGACTTAAAGCTGTAGCTCCCGCCACCAATTTATAAAATTAACGCACACAACACAAGTGGTGTAAGAAGCTAGGTTGTAATCCCGACTGAAGGATTATGTTGATATCATAAGCACTTGGGTTAATCATACTTTCCATAGTATTGGCTAGTGTGGTTTGTGTTTGTAATGCGCGCGATAGTTCCGTGTTTTCGGAGGGCAGTCTAAAGAAGGAGGTCAGTCTAAAGAAGGAAGCTTGTGATAAGTCTTTTTTATTTGAAATCAATAACGATATAATCACAGTTTTTGCATTTCGCCCTTGTAAACCTACCACAACAAATCTTTTATACAAAAAAAAAAAAAATTATTTGAACGTGCCTTTAAGCATTTGTTTTTGTTTTAATGAAAGTGAAAACAAATATGAAAAAATAAAACAAAATAAAGAAAAGAAAAAAAGCCTTCAAAGTCAAAGTTTTTGAACCTGATTGACTTTATCAATTAAAAATTATAAAATAATTGGCAAAAAAAAAAAACATTGTAAATAAAATAATTATAAATGTTTACCATTGACTTTCAGAAATATCGACGAAAAAAAAAAGAACAAAAACAAAAACAGAAACAGAAAAAGAAACAGAATTTTAAACAGAAACAGACACAGAAACAGAAACACAGAAATAATATTTCAATGTTAAATTTAATTAAAAAATAAAACAAAAACAAAAAAAAAAAAATAATTGCAATTAAATTGACACACACACACACACACATACACACAATGCATGCCAGATATGAAACGCCTTTAAAGAATGACAAACAATGAAAATATTTTCAGCCGCTTTTGTCTTTTTTTTTTCAATCAAAAGCGTTAGAAAGCAGATTCACAGCTAATGGATGATGACTGATGATGATGAAGAGATTTCGATTATGATTTAAATCCAACCACACGGAATATTTCATATTTCTAAGAAGCCAAAGCTGAGGATTGAACTCAGAACTCTAGTCTAGTGTGTAAAAATCGGAATTCTAGTAGAACTTATGCTGTTCCTGACCCTTCCAAAACCGAAACTATGACGGAATCATAGGCCCACTTTTGTCATTTTGAAGTGCAGAACCCTATAATGTCGGAGTGCCTAATTTACGTAACGATCGACAGTAAAATCTTGTGTAGAAGCCCTCATGGCCTATGAGGAGTAACAGTTGACAGTATAAAACTGCTGAACGGCTTCTCTACGTACCTAAACCTTGAACCGAGCTGGGTCGCCGTAGTCTAGTGGGCAGTGTGTTGGCTTATTAGACGAAAGGCGAGGGTTCGAATCGCCGGTCAGACATCAAAAACGAAATATGAACAAATATTTCTTGGGCGACTTCCTCTCAGCAGATTTCTGGCAAAAAAGTTTCTCAAGAATCTGTCGTTCGGAGTCGACTTTAAACTGTAGGTCCCGCCACTCATGTAGAAAATTAACACACACAACATAAGTGGTGTGAGAAGCTAGGCCGTAATATTGACTGAAGGGTTGTAATGGCCAATTATGTATGTATATAGGACAGAGTTGGATAGTTTGAACCACAGGGTCCATGTCTTCTAAGACATCACACTACTACTACCAGACAATGGTCGAAGTTGTGTGAACTCCAAATTCTTTCAATGCACTTCGAACTAAGGAATCCTATTTTGCAAATTGTACTGCGATCGAACGCTATATTTTACGAATCGTAATGTATAGTTTAACCCTTTAATGTCACCTCCAAACCTATTGCCTTGACAAACTTCAGTTGGCTGCTCGACGTCCCCACCTTATTTGCTTTAGTTTAAGTTTTAATTCTACATTACCTTCTGCTAATACTCTTTGTCCCTTAAAAGCAATAAATAAAGCTTTTCTTTAACCCATCGTGACCTATTTCGAAACTTTGCATTTCGAATTTTTTTCTTATCATACTTTTCCAGCGAAACCATTCTTTTAATTCTCTGACAATTGTTAATTTCTTCTGGCATGAAAGGTTTCCATTCTAGTTTATATTTTGCAGTTTTATTTCCACGACCACAGAATCTGAATATTTGGTTCCAGACGATATTCATTCTGAACAAGTGCTCTGTGAGTCTGCAATGCCCTCCGGTCATACCTGATAAGCGCAATGCTCGTTTGAAATATTTTCCTACTGCGATTATTCAACAAAAGTTTAGATTGGCCTCAGAATAAAACGCCAGCCTGGTGCATATCTGGCTAGGGTTTATCACAACAACTGACCTATCGCAGCTCCACCATATTTTCATGTGCCACTAATACTCCAAGCCAAGAAGTTATGTGACCACACTGCTGTTGTTGTATTGTAAAACTACTTATCCGTTATTATTACTCATGACACAAGGATAAAAGAATGTCCGTCTATCTCTGTCTGTCTCTGAAAACTGAATAAAATAGGGAGTGCTAAAGACTGCATCCAATTCCCTTCATTTGTTGCATAAAAATAAAACAGAGATTACATGCGCCCGCAAAAGCAAGGAGAAGCCAACACACGCACACGCACACACACACAGAGAGAGAGAGAGATAGAGAGAGAAGGTCTAAAAATAAAAGTGTTGCCAAGTGGAAGTTGGTCGGCTAATCTGTTTGGATTATTTTTAAACTCCACACCGCAACAGCAAGCAAAAGATAGATAAACGACGACGCCTTCGTCTTCTTCTTCTTCTTTTTCTTCTTCATGCACTCAAGATCACAAATAAACTTTGGAATTTGGAACTTTGCAAGTAAGGGAAAGGAGCTCTTCTATATAATGCTCATATAATATAAGAGACCCTTCAAGAAATATCTTTCATTTGGAAAAGGGGCAAAGCAGGGGAAGGGGAAGGAATATCTTGACTGTGTTCTGTATCTACTTTCCCCCTCCCCCCTTTTTTGGTTCAAGAATTATCGACTTGGTATCCTCGAAAATGGAGAAACAAACAAAGCGCATCAGCATCACATTTTTTTTATCACAGTAGAAAAACAACAACAACATCAACAACAAAGATTCTTTAATGTTAACATCGATAGTCTGTCAGTCTTTCATGCTTTAGTGGGGGGATTAATTTTATGGCACCGACAGTTTTTTGCTTTGGTTTCTGATGCAAATGATTGGTTGTTTGCTATTTGCAGCTCATGCTGCTGTTGCTGCAATTCATCATCAATGCCCCACAAATTTTTTTGGTTCGTTTTTTTTTCATTTCTTCTTGATGTCCAACAGACAGTTTGTCTTGTTTGTTATTGTTGGTGTGTTGCTGTTGATGTTGTTGTTTAAGCAGACATTTTTTTGTTGTTGTTCAATATTCCTCGCTACCAGTGTTCTGTTGTCGATGCTGCTGTTGCTGCTTTTTATTTGACTATGATAACAATGGCCAACAACACAATCAATAGGGATACGCTGTAATGAAGAGAGCGTGTACTTGGATGTACTAGTTGTGGTGTTTTTATTGGCAATTGCAAGGGAATTAAAAGAATTGTTTCGTTGATAACAATTCATGACAGAAAATCATCTGAAAAGCAGGACGTTCAAAGAAGGCTTTTGTTACTGCTTTTAAGAACCACGTAACTCCCTAACGGACCTCGCCGTTGCCGACCAATACTCGACTTCGTACTATAAATACTACTTTCAGTTGAGTCGCAAATGAATCTGGACCCAACAGCAAGAGAAAACAACCACAAGCAAGTGTACAATACAGCAGTAACAAGAACTAGGTAGTGCTACAATGACAAGAGTACCCTTCGACACCAAGAGGGCGCAAGGACAAGACATTACAAACCACAAAAACCAAGGCACCTCAAAGGAACAATAACTTCCAACGATGGCTAAGAAATCGCTCCTTAATCCTTTCATTTTATAGAAATATTTGTCTTCCTGTTGTTTTTTTTTCTTGTTAATGATATGGCATCGATTGCATGCCTTAAAGAATTCACTCCTTTACATAACCTAAAAAAAGATTTTCTTTCTCCCCGACGTATAGAACACAGAATTTAAACCTCATCTCTTGCGGCAATAAACTAAACGAACAAACGCGACCAAACAATACCAAACACTTCAAAAATATTTTGTCATGCATTGGCACTGTGCAGTCCCAGCGTCAGTCATTCCCAAACGTTTCTTAGTCCCTAAGTCCGTTGGATAGTCTGACTGTCTGGCTGACTGTGTGTTTATATTTCGATTCGTTTTTGTCATGTAATCACTTGTGTTTTGTTTAATAACGAGAATGTAAAATGATTTTTATTTTGAGAACGAACTGCACTGCCAGAGAAAACGAGACGAGTAGGGAAGAACATTTGTTCTTCATGCCAACCCCCGTCATGTCTCATAATAGCAAGCCGTGGCAGTTGTTTTATATGCCTGTGATCTTTAAAAGCCAATAAAAATAAGAAAAAAAAAATTACAACAAGAAAATGAAAGATTTTCTTTTATTTTTCGTTTAAAATTTAAAGAAAATTTCTTTTTCTTTTTCAATATTATGTGTGTGTCTGGGTGTGTGTGTGTATATGTGGCTTAAATGGTCTTATTCGATACAAACGATTAGTTTTTCTGTGCTGTTCAGCTCTTTACGTTGTTGCTGTTATAATGACAGCTGATGATAGAGAAACATACAGAATTGCAACGGAAATGAAATTGACTGGAAATGTATTCAATGAACGATAGGAGGGAGAAACACAAATACAAACACAATAAATGACATTCCCATGTAACTTTACAAATGAATTCGAAAAATGTCTTGTTTTTTTCGGTTGATAGAAAGTGAAATTTTCTCGTCTTAATGACCATGGATGATGGCATTTATTCTCGGTTTCTATAAGAAAAAAAAAACAACATAAAACCAGGGCTAACAAGAACAGAGGATTAATAATAAACAAATAGCGGGCAAAAAATAAATGGAACACTGGCAACTATTTTCAGCTTATCTTGGTGTGCTCAACAACTTTTTTTTTTGTAAGAAAATTATGGTGGAGGCACTCATTTATCTCAGTATCAAATCATAATCACACCAGTTCCATTAAAGAAGCAACGTAAATCCATCTTCTTATTGGTATTCTATCGATTAACTTGTTTGCGGTTTATTAATCAAGTTTCTCCACCTGAGTAAATGATTGCTTTACTGTAGTAAGTTCTAGAATGATAGAGTTGCCATTTATTGTTGTTGCGAAAAAATGGAATTTATGAAAAGGTATTGGTTTGCTGTTTTGGATGTTGTGGTGTAACTTTTCTGCTCTTTTAAAAGAGGTATACTGTCTTCCTATAAAGTCTTCCTATAAAGTTCGTTGTGGATGTTATTCTCCCTCTAAAGGGCAGCTTTTTTGATGAATTATTTACAGGGGAAATTAGAGGAGTTTAAATCAGAAATTTCAATGAATTTAAGTTACAGTTTCGAGAGAAATTATAACCCAATTGAGATATGTCTGCGTCGAGCCAAAGATGAACGTTGCCTCACATATATTGAGGCAAATTGAATACGGCAATAAAGCAAAATTCTTACTCAGCCCAGGTTTTGTTAGCGGTCAATACCCTTGCCAAATGGAGAGTCTAATAAAAGTTAGCGATATTCGTAGTCGAAAGCCAGCTTCACACACATCACATGAGAAGGTTGTCACTTGAGTATCAGCAAGGATAGGTTATGTGGCGGCCTCCCTTAAAAAGGAACACATCCCACTTAGGCCAACATTTAGGCCCAATGTGATCTAAAAAGGAAAGCAATCAAGGAACAGTGACCTACAAAAAGGTTTTTTTTTTTCATAATGACAATGGCAGGTCGAACACGCCTTTGATAATCCCTTTTTCAAACTGAGTGCAGTGAATTGAGACGTGAATTGAGAAGCAGTTTAGAGCTGCCAGAATAAGGCTACCATTTGTTAAGGCATCAGCTGGACACTCTTAACGGTGAGACTGTGGAAAATTTGGTCAAAAAACAAGAGTTAAGGTCCTTGCCTCTTAGCTTACAGAACAGAACAAAGCCATTGAATTACAAAACTACCTGAAAAATAGAAAAAACCTTATGGATCACAAGGCTTATGTGGTATTTCATCAAAATTTTTTACCAAACATATCCGAGAACGTGATGTTAAATTTCAGAAAGTATTCAAACATTGTTGCCTAAGCTTAAGCTCGACTTTTTTTTTTTCTAACAATTTCATTCAAATCTTTTAATAGAAACAACAACAACAATAAAAAAAAATACTTTTCTTATCATCAAGAAGAAAGCATTGCCCTGCAGTAAAAAGAAAAAAAAAACTAAAAGAAACTAGAAGATAAGAAGAAAGAGAGAGACAGAGAGAGAGAGAGAGATTTAATATTGTGCTTCGTATTATTTCATCAGTAATTCCATTAATAATTAGGAATTAATCAATGAATTTGCCCTGCATACAACAAATTCCAGCAAGTAAAAGTAATAAAGACTTACAACAACAAAAAAAAAAACTAAAAATAGATTATCTATGGACTAGGGAGAGCTACTGCAACTACAGCCACAACTACTTCGACTACGACTACTGCTGCCACACTTAAAGCACCAACAACAACAACAACAACAACAAATTGAAGAGGAATACTAAGTTGAAACGGCATTAATTAATAACACAATAATGCCACGGATGAATGGCTGGGAATAGAGGGATCGAAAATGAAAAAACCACTCGACTATCAAACTTAGGGTAAGAAATAGATAGACAGACAGACAGAAAGACAGACAGACAAACAAACTTACATACATTGAGACATTGTGTAAAACGGTAGTAAAACAAAAACAGAAAAAAAAAGTAACGAAACAATCTTATCATTTCAAACTAATCGATGAGAGATGGGTGTGTTACCCACTAAATATAATGAACGACCAACTAAACACACATCAATACACATACACATACACACATACACACATACACACATACACATATAGACGTAAAAAAAAACCAAAGGCATGACACATCAACAGTCATTTACAGATAGGTAAGCAGACAAACAAACATTATGACCGTTTGACTAACTGACAGCCAGGCAGCCAGGCAGCCAGCAAGCCGCAGCCGCAGAAGAAAAACAAAAAAAAAAAACTCAATCAACATGCAAGCAACACCACCACAACACAAGTCACACTCTTAACATCAATATCATCATCATTCATCATTATCATCATCATCATCATCATCATCATCATCACCATCACATAATCATAATGAAAACAACAACAAAAAATACAGCTAAACGGCGGTCGGTCGGTCAATGGCCATTGGCCGCATTTATAAATATTTTTTATTTCATTTTCAGTTTTTGTTGTTGTTTTATTTTCTTCTTCTTCTTCTTATTTATCAATGAAAAATTTATAGCAACACTGGTCAACTACTCAACTCAACTCAACTCAACTTAACTCATAAATGTCTCATACATAGCACAGGCCTAACTCACGATTGCTTTTATCGGAACCGGCGGTGGCATGTTAAAATTTACGACTAAACCAACAACCAATCCAGCAAGCACAAGCTGGCAGGCAAGTCTACCTACCTGTGCAATGATTATAAACGACCGACCAGTAACAATTTGTTGAAAAATGAAAATATTTTGTGACAGAAAAATTACATGCAATCGCTTAGAGCGGTGATGTATTTGAAAGCCGAAGAAAGGAAAGGAAGAAGAAAAAGAGAAGGTAGGATGAAGCAAACATCTTGCAGGGGAAGGCGCCAATCACTATAAGAAATTATCGCGTTTTCAAAACAAATCTAGCATTTGCAGGATCTTTAATTCGAAGCAAGAGTCTTAATAGCCAGAGCCAGTTTCTGAACTAACTCCTGCTTAAAACAAGTCCAAATCATGGCTTCCAATGGGGTCTGTCGGAGCCGTGATAGTGCGGGAGTTGGCTATCTAAATAAATCTCCGTATTCATATCAATGTTGTGCGTTTATGATTCTGTTTAGAAGGCTCGTTTTATTCCTAGATGACATCTGCTTTTAGACTTGCTCTGAAGTGCTATATATTCAGTAAAAGGTATGAAATTTCCGAATACGCATAATTTGATAACCGAAATACGTGTAAAGATAACTTAAACGTACTACACAACTGAGCAAGGGAATTGTCAAGTTTGACCGTTGTCAAGTCAATTCGGAGCGGTGCAAACGTATAACGACGAACTTTATTGGATTTCAATTAAAGATTATGAACTGGACAGTGTGTGTGGCTTTAACAAGAAAGCGCCACAAGCTCCATAACTCGGTCAATAATACCTTTATTGCATATGAGAGATATGAGTTCAACATTTTAGCGTTTTTTTTTTTTTAGAATTGTTTTGTTTCTTTTAAATTTTTTTGAATTTTATATTTTAAAATAAACAACAACCCCTTTTTCGCATGTGATAAGCCAGAAAAATATAGAAAAAACAAGGAATAAAAAAAAAATAGAAGAATAAACAATAAACTACGCAAATAAAAACAAAAGAAAAAAAATAATTTTTTTTTGGCATTAAATAAACGCCGCCGCTGACCTTGCATAAAAATATTAAAATTTCAATTTGCAAATTCACAAAACAACACACTTATACATACACACACACACACACTTTATATGAATATTGACAGTTCTAAAGTCTTGTCCATAATTTAGTGTTGTACACTGCCTCTGTTATCAGTTACGTTTACTCATTTCATGCAGAATCTGTAGACAAACATGATCAGTCTAGTACGACAATATATCAACCACTACCCTAAACATTTCAAGGACAATAAATGAAGCATTCAAATTCTTAGAAAATCTTCTCGAAATGTGTAATTTTAAGCAGTCCCCACACAAACACCTATGAGGTCAGGAGTTTTCGAATTACACCAGCCCCTGTCAGTAGACTTCTGTCCAAATTTAAATGATAACGCTTTGGGAACACTATCTATCGTATGGCTTTTGCCAAAAGCACTGAATGGAGGCGGTTTCCAAAAGTAAGCAGAGGTTTGAACTCGGTGCTCTTATTTTGGTATGTTGGCTGATCGACTACAGCAAATTGTCATTAAATTCGAGGTATGAACATGAAGCTTTCATCTGAAAAGTCAACATAGTTTTTATATCAACTACCGCGAATACAAACTATGACAAATTGTCATTAAAAATCGAGGTTTTTACACGGAGGTCTGAGCTGCCAAGCATACAGAGTTCTTAAACTGCAGAAAATTGCCACTAAATTCGTAACTTGATTATAAAAGCGAACAAACGCTCTCTTTCTCTTTGAACTCCCCAAAAGTGTTTAATGATTCGTTCATTGTAAGTGAGGGTTTGACAAACATCAGCGCAAGCCCTTCCTACAACTCTAACAGCTATGATGTCACTGTAGTGGTATTACAACATCCAGCTACTGATGCTGTCAAAAGCAATGCTTTTTTCTTTTCATTTTTTTTCTTTCACAAACCAAGTGAAAGTAAATAAGCGATGAGTGTGTGACTGGCTGCTAACTCCTAAACCAGTCCATACAAATGTGAAAAATACGAAATGTTGGCAAATTGGAAAGGCCCCCTCTCAAAGCAAATAAACGCTAAATGGTCATTATCGTTTTTGGCATTTTAGGCGGTGTGTGTGAAAAGTGAAAGAGTTGTCTGTCTGTCGATACGAGTATATAACAAGTGAATATCGATTTTCACGATTTTTTTTTTTTGAAATCGAGAGAAGTGTATCAAGGGACGGGGTTGCTGCGACAAAAAAGTTGTCATTATTGATTGTCAAAAAAAAAAAAAAAAAACTGTTTCTAATGATTTTTCTGGCCATTCTGTTAGTGGGTCAGTAGGTAAGTATATTTTCAATGAATTAAACGCCGTCAATAGACAGACAGACATACATTATTATTAGTTTATATGATTTATTGTTTTTATTATTGTTTTTTCGTGGCATTTTGAAAGTAGTTCACACACGACATTGACACAGAAATTCAATTTTAATGGCTATTGTGTTCTATTTTTCTTTCATATGCTTCCTCATTTTTTTTCTTTCTTTTTCTTCGAGAATTTTATGTCTTTTTTGTTCTTAAAATGTTTACAATTTTTATAAAAATAAATTGAAAATTAAAAAATTTGGCACATTTGTGACAGTTTCGAGGGCAAGGAAAATAAATCTTAAGGCTTGAATACGTAATCAAACAAAGCATTCATCATGTGTAGGCAGGCTGGCAATTGGAAAAGATATGAAAATCAACATGAAGATTGTATTATTTTACGGGAATTAACTTTTGGATGAAATAAGCTGTGATTGCATCTACCTGTTGACAGAAAACCCACTCAACTCGAGTACTTAAACAAGTTACTGCATTTCGTAGAAGAACAGAAATTAGTTCCCGAGGTTCTTCCATTAATTTTTGTCTTTCCCACTGTAGCTGATTGCTGCATTATTTTGCAGCAATTGGAGGGCAGCGTAGAGAATTCTGTTTCTATTGTTTAATATCGATACCAAACGACAGATTTTTGAGAGTTACTCGCAGGATTTTTGTTTATCCAGTAGATTAGTTCTATAATGATGAACACAACTGTTTGACTTTATAAGAAAGAGAACGCTCTCTCTCTCTTCTTACTCTCTCTGTATCTTAATGAAATGAAATCAAATTACATGTTTAAGAACGTTACAAAAAAATCCTGAAAATGACGCCATTTTTTTGGCAGAAATTTTTTCTCATTCGGTACTCATAATCCCCGAATGATGTTGCCATATTTTCATGAAATTTAATGATTGTTCTCATATTTTGCCGCACTGAAGCAACTTCAAAGTTTATTTGAAATGATGAAATGCCAATATTTGAAATTAGGACGACGTTTTTTTGATAGCCTATCGTTCTCTTTTCAATTCACAGTCGTAACAAAATAATTATAATAAAATTCTTTAGAATTATTAATAAAGTCTTAGAAAATTTCACATGAAAAATAATTTTTAAGTTTTGAAATTTTTTGTTAGAAATTTACAAACGCAAGATCTTATGGTTTTAGAACTAGATTTTCGAAAATAATTCTTCTTTTTTTAAATAACAGAGCTTTAACTGAGTATAGTTAACACCTCATCTTAAAAATACTTTCTCCCCAACTTTCTTCTCCTAGTTTTTCAAGGCCATTAGTTTTTCTTAATAGTCTTTGAGCGTTCATTGGTTTTAAACAAATTTGGCAACTTGTATCACCGCATATAGGAAGCCG
>QOCX01000037.1:587392-601150 GCA_005959815.1 Sarcophaga bullata | reverse complement strand
TTTCCCATAAAAATGAAAAAAGGAAAACTACTGAAATAAAACACAGTGAAGGTAAAATATGTAAACAAAGGAAGGAATGAAAATTGTTTAAATTTTTTTTATCGATATTTTGTTTACTAAAAGTCCTAAAGGGTTTAAGGCTTAAAAGATTTTGGTACTATTTTTTTTGGTACTTTTGATCGTACTTTTTTTTTGACAGCAGAAAACATAGCTCAAAAAGAATGTTAACTTTGAAAATTCTTCTTTTTTTACTTACAAATTATTGTTCATAAGATTGTAATGCAGTTCACTTACCTAGAAAGAAAGAAAAAACATATCATTAGTCAAGTAAAGATATTGCATAAGGTAAAAACAAATGAAAAATAGAAGAAAAATAGTAAACATTTAATAAATAGCACCTTATACGCAATCAAAACATCCTTTTCATAATCCTTTAAAGGATTATTTAAAGCCAGAACTTTTAATTACTACCCCCACTGTAAAATATAGGACCATATACAAAGCTGTTAAGCATAAGCTAAAAGAATGCATTCAATTGAAATTGCTGTTGCTACTTCTTGCTTTCCTCAGGAGTTATATCTCATCTAAAAGGCCTTGTCAATAAAGAGCAAAAAAAAAAAAAAACTTGTTTACTTTAAGATCTTGTTCTCTCACGCTCTCTTACAACCTTCTTTGTTTTTAAGATTAATTGTTATCAATCACTAGAATTCAGTTTATAATTGTAATGATGATGGAATATTAGTTTACAGCATGCATGCATGAATGCTTCTGGCTCTGTCTGTTTATCTTTCCATATTACATTGCAATGGAATGGCATGCGTAAAGATGACAACAACAGCAGCAGTAACATTGAGCAAACAACAATATTGACAATAACAAAAAATGCACAATAATTACAACAACCTTTGGCATTGCAATGCAATCAAAAGCCAAAGAAAATAAAAAAAAATTAAGAAAAATTAAAAAATTTTATTAAATAAACTCAAGAAATTAAAAGAAGATTCAATCGGATACTCTAAAATGCCCTACAAAGCTAAGGAATCCATTTCCATAGGACTTCATAAGTTGTAAATCCATTGAAAAGACAAACCATAACCCTTAGAGGTGTAGGGTAAGCATCAACCTACACAATTTAACATTGTTAATGCTGTTGGGCAACTCCATGTCATTGTATTGACTAAAATAATACACACACAAAGAAACACGAATGAAAACGATTCCTTCATCGGACGTCCTAAAGTCTAATGCAATAACTAATCAACGATCTCCATACATAAACAAGTAATGCCATTGTAAATTGATTACTAAATAAACTCTCTTATTTATAACTCCACTTAACTCTATTGTAACTCTCTCTCTTTTAAAGAGCATAGAGAAAGAAGTGTTTTCTTTTGTACTCTTATTTACAAGAGAACCGCTTTTATTGTTAGCACTGATCTGCCGGTCTCAATTTAAAATTTGTTTTTTAATACAATACGCTGTAGTTACCATACATAAACATAAGCTTATACATACACACACATGCATGCATACATACATGAATACATAGTTTATGTTTTGTCTTTTTTTTCTTTTCTTTTTTTTTTGTTTTGTTGACGTTTTATAACACGCGCTAGTGTCTAGTTGCCTTAGAACAACCACAACAAACTCATAATAATAGAAAAGAAATATTTCTAAGTGGGTTTTTCTGTTTCACTGTGTGACTGTCTGTCTGATAGTACGTATGTACGTACGTACGTACCATTCGTTGTCTTGTCTGTCTACATGAACACAGGTACGTCGGTCAGTTGCTGTTCACGCGACCGACCAAAATAATACAAAGAAATACTCGTTTTTCTTTTTTCTTCTTCTTCTTCTGTTAATATAGCGCCGTTGCTGTTATACTCGTTTTATAAATTTCGTTTCGTTTTCGGTTTTCGGTTTTCGGTTTTTTTTTCTTTGATTTGTTTCGCTTGTAGATACGTTCATTTGCTTATTATTGGTAATTGTTGTTGTTGTTATTATTATTGCTGCAGACACCATCAAAACGTAAGTCGCAGCAATCGTGTAAATTTATTTATGGATTTTTCTTCTTCTTATTCTTCTTCTTGTTGTTGTTGTTGTAGTTGTTATTGTATTTGTTTTTGTATTTTTATTTTCTATAAATAGCCACAAAAATGTTTTCGTTCAATTTTTCATCGCTATCTCATTGTAGTACATTTGTGTAGTAGCAGCCTATCGTAATTGTTTTTGTTGTTATAAATATTGTTGTTGTTATAATATTTACAATAATAGCAGCAATAGGCTGCAGCCCAGTGTATTCGACAATAATGATAATGGCATGGAGAGTGCATAAAAGTGCATACAACAAAACAACAGAGAGAGTGTGTAAAACATTCACATTGTGTGTCTCTTAAATTGTTGTATGCGTGGATGTGTGTGTGTGTGTGTGCTATACTGTTCTCTTATACATTCTTATGCATTCGCTATTAAAAATAATTTGTATGTGAATCCAGAGAAAAGGAGATGAAATCAGTTTCTGTTAGAAAAAACAGGAATGACATGTAACGCATACTGCTACACTGCCCACTAAAGAGGCATCAAATGCTGCGCAGCAAATTTTACAATTGTTTACTAAGCTAAGCAGCATGCTTTTTAAGTATTTCAAAGGCATCAGCGTCAAAGTAAAAGTTAAACAAAGAAAGTGAACGCTTCAGCGATTAGTAATCGATGTAATGACAGCTTTAAACCGCTTATTGCCGCGAACAAAAATACCAGCCAGCTTAAATGTGCAGCAGAAACATTGGCGCGCATGTGTGTAATGATAAATTCGAATTTAAAAACCCAAGACGCAAACCAAACACTTCTAACGGTGGCAATAAGTACATTAGTCTTCGACTTCGTTAACTTTTGCTGTGATTGCTGTGCAGCATTTGGTGCCTCTTCTCTGTTTACAGCAAAATTCTCTTACTAACATAATATTTGGCATAAAAATTTACTCTTTTTGGCAGTTAAATTATTAAAAAAAACTGCAACAACAATATAAATGCCACCATTGTCACCAACCCCTTACGTTTTAATTCTGTTACTAAGAGGTACCAATTAACGGTAACAATTATAACAAAACAAACTCCCATAAATAAATATTCAAAGCTTAATGGCATCATGATGAATGCAAAAATAGCAACAAAAAAATTGTTTTTTTTTTTAATACAAATTAACACCTTGTCAAGCAAATTTAACAAATTTCAGTTTTTATTATTATTAATTTGATCAAGGCGGAGGAATATTAATTAATTGGATTTCTCATTTTTTTTTTATTGTAAAATTGTTTTTTTTTTTATTCGTATGTATGAGAGACTTTGGAATGACAAATTTGTTTCCGTTTTAATAAAAATCAAAAACATTTTTATCAATTGAGTCATCACTAAAACAAGACACAGAAATAGAGAGAGAAATAGAGTGGGAGCAACAGTTACCAATACAGTAAGTATATTAATGAAAGAGCAATTAATCATATGTACATATGTATGTATGTACATATGTAAATTCGTTTATTGCAAAACGAATACATCAGTACCCAAAGGGAAGGGTTGATTTACTTACAATAACAATTGAAATTTTTTAGAAAAAACAATAGCACAGTCAATGAAATTTAAGACGTTTACACGATCTATAAAATCTATGTAAACAAGAGAACGACAGCGAGAGCGAAAGAAGGAAAGAAAATTGTATGTTAAAAGAGAGAAGAGAAAATCATTCTTATTTTTGTTATTCTTATTCATTTGAAATTAATTTGTATAATTAAGTTTCATGTTAATTTAAAATTCGATTAAAGAAAATATTTGCTAAGCGGATTAAGTGTTTAAAATGATTTATTATTAACAAGTAAACAAACTGTTGTTTATTATAAGAGCAAATAGAAGAGAAAAGAAAAAACCAAAAAATTGTTTACAATTGTTTACATTATTGGCTGTATTCGTTCATGCGTATATGTGTGTGTTTGGTTGGCATATCGAAAGTTGTTTATGAAAGTTTAGTGGAAGAGCAGCATTACATATACCCATACCCGTACCGATACCCATGCCAAGTAAAAATAATGTGTTAACGGTACATTATTTTGAGAAAAGCAGAACTTTACGAGAGGTAAAGTGTAAGTGTAACTATTGTGTTATTTGTTGTTGCTGTTGTGGTTGTTGTTATAGTTATATGGTTAAATAACAATGTAAGAGAGGAGGAGCATGACCTTGACAAAGAAATTAAACAAAAAAAAGACAGAAAAAACACAAACACAAACAATCAAAAATACCTAATATTGATTAACGTAACAGCAATATAAACAAAAGAGAGAAAGAGAGAGAGAGAGAGAAAAGAAAAACAATTTTAACAGTACAGTAGCATGTAAATTAACAGGATCGATAATCAGTCAGTCAGTAATTTAACTAATTCAAGTGATTTTTTTTATTTATTTTATGTTTTGTTGTTGTTGTTGTTGTTATTTGTGTAATACAATATGATAATAGTAAAACTGAAGTAATAAAAAGCAGTCGATTTTTTTTTTCAAATAAATATTGGAAAAAAAATGGCATCCATCAGCTGTTTCAATAGAGAATTGAAGCAATTTTGAGAAAGAAATAAAACTGCAACAACAACAAAATCACCATCCATTTAAAATTGATGATTTGCGTATATACATACATACACAACCTTATTGGCGATAGTGATTTGTCTATCTCACCCCAAAATCTATGGAGAACAGATGCCCAATGTCCTGATATTTCTTTATTTTCTATACTTCACCTACACATATACACACACATTGCAATTGATCTTGTTGTAACAATCCAAGCAAACAATATAAGAGAGTAAGTGAGAGGAGCGATTCAAATACAAAAAAAAAACCGTTTAATTCTTGTATTTGTTTTGTTGTTAATCCCATAAAACGAATTACACGCTACAATAAATTCAAAGACTTTTTTGCAATTGAATAACAATACATACGCACACACATGGGGTATTTAATTTGTAAAACATCAAAAGAAAACATAGAGAAACGTAGGGAAAACAAAAATGCTAATCAAGTTGTTATTGTTGTTTTTTGGAGACTAGGCGCCTACTTACATATGTACGTACATATGTTTGTTGTCAAATCAATGCGTGTGTGGAGATGCGTGAATCAATGTCAGGTGATTGTGTGTGCGTATAAAGAGCAACGAAATTCGTTTGTTTGTTTGTTTGTTTTCTTTTAAACAATTTTTCAAATTACAATCAAAACAATAATCAAGAGAGAGAGAGAGAGAGCGTATAATTATGGTGTACAAATTTACAGAGATTAGCAAGAAGTATCTCTTGCGTTAGGTGTCACGCATTTTATTTGAATGCTTAAATAAAGTGTTGCCGTGTAGGAAGAATATTTTTTCGTAAGGGTTTCAGAAAACTGCTGTAAATTATTTTTAAAATTGTAAAAATTATTTCCTATGAATTGTTTTTGTTTTCTTTAAAGAAATTTTTTTTCTTAATTTATTTAAAAGATTTTCTTTTTGTTGACAAAATCATTCATGTGTGAGGGTGTCATGACGTTTCCATTTCATTTCAAATACACACTCGAATGATTTGTAAGAACGTTAAGTACTCACGCGGCTTGTTTTTAAATGGCGTGTGATAACTTGTTTAAGATAAAATTTGTACGGTTTTTTAATGCAAAGGATTATGCAGCTTTCGGCTTATACCATTTTAGTTTGGTTCTAACGTCGCAAATTTACAATACATATGACCGCCAATTCTACAATCTACGTCATAGTCTAGTAGGTAGTATTATTAGTCGTAAGACCGCGGTTCAAACTCCAGGTCAGACATCAAAACGAAATAGGAAAAATATATCTTCGGCAACTTGCTCTCAGCAGATTTCTGGCAAAAACTCTGTAAGTAAATAAAATTGCCATGAAAAGTTTCTCAAAAAAACTGTCGTTCGGAGTTGACATTAAACTGTACGTCCCGCCACTATTTTATAAAATGAGCACACACAACATGAGTGGTGTGAGAAGCTAGGCCATAATCCTGACTGAAGGATTGTAATGGCCAATTATGTATGCATGTATGTATAGGGTACTTCCACGAAGATGAAAATGGCATCGAACCAAAGTTTAATGGTGGACTAAGGAGATAAGGCCCTAGTGGCAGTTTAAAGTCGACTTCGAACGACAGATTTTTGAGAAACTTTTCATGGCAATTTTATTTACTCTCAGAGTTTTTGTCAGAAATCTGCTGAGAAGAAGCCACCGAAGAAATATTTTTTTCCTATTTCGTTTTTGATGTCTGACCGGTGATTCGAACTCTGGCCTTTCGTCTAATAAGGCAACACACTACCCACTAAACTACGGCGAATTTGAATGCCTAACGTTATTCCGTAATGCCGATAATCACGCTGATTTATCAAGTATAGATCTAAATTACCTCAATTAAAGCCGTAAGTTGGTTACAGTGTTAGCGAAAAAGAAAGACTGTGGTAATACAATGAGCCACAAGTGCGACAGCCATTTTTTTTTCGCTTAATTTTTATTCTTGTTTACGAGAGTTTCTAAATATATTTCTCACACCTTCTTCTTTTAGTACGTTTTATTAAAGCGAAAAAAAAAGGAATTAAAAAAACATGTTACATGCAACATTGTTGCAAAGATTTTAAAAAGAAAACTCTTCTCATGTTCTTGTCACACTGCATTAATAATATTTCACATAAAGAGACGCACAACTTTTAGGTTTTCATAGCCAGAAAGAAAGAAAAAAATGAAAAAAAAAATAAATAAATTAAATCGTATAGAAATAGAAATAAATTGTAAAAAATTTCTTAAAATATTCTGTAAAAATATAAAAATTAATTAAAAACATGCCGTATACTGAAATTGTCAATAATTAAAAATGCATATTTTAAGCACCACAAACGAACAAAAAAGACAAAAAAAACTTTTTTTAAATTTAATTTTAATTTTAAAATGCGATATTCATTCGATTTAAAAAAAGAACCCAGCCATACATATGTACATATGTGTACACACCCCTCACCACCCAATGTTTTTTTTTTCTTTTTATAATTGATTTAAAAACGTATACACTGTTGATGCTCACGTAAAGTGTTGAAAAGTGAACGAGACGACGACAATTAATTAAATCAATAGCGCGACAAAAATTGTTTAATTTGTGGTGTCTTAATTGGCTTTAATAGGGTGATTAATGATTATTTTATTCATATTTTTTTTCTTTCGTTCTTTTCATTAATTTGTTAATTTCCTTATAAATTTCTATCGATTAAATATAAAGAATTCTTATGACAATCTTTGGATTTTAAAGGAATACGGGGAAAAATTTTAACATGAAATAAAAATTTCAGATGAAATTTAGTTTCCTTTCCCCTAAAAATATGAAATAAATTTGATTTCTTATTAAAAAAAAAATAAATTTGAGATTTCGTTGCTATTTTTTTGAACACGACTGTATATACAAATAATTTTTTTTTTTCAACAACGTTGCATACATCCTTTAGCCTCTTGGTATTTTATATTTCAGGTGACAACATTATGAACAAACATTGTTTTACACCTTCATTTAGTGTACATTGCCGGCGCAAAGAAAAACGGTACTCAAGTTAAATGTACGAAAAACAAATTAAAAAATTAAGCACCGTAAACACAAGACAATTAGGCAGGCAGCAGCAGACGACGACTTCTTTTCACTTTCCCATCTCTAATCGTAGTTCAGTATTTAAAAAAAAAGCTTAAAATGCCTTTCAACAATAATAATAACAACAACAACAGTAAGAACAAAAAAAAAAAAGAAAAAAGCGGCAATAACAATAAATAATTAAAGCATGCAGAAACACAGGCACACACACACACACTCGTTCGTGACTTTTTTATTTTCGCTAATTTGTTGTTGTTTTCTTTTTTTTTTTCAAAACTCATTTTTTTTTGTTACACGAAGTTCACTTTATTAATACGAAGAGAATGAATTTCATTTATTTAGTGAGTGAGAGTGAGCAAAAAAAAAAAAAAAAAAAAAACATAAGGCTAATGAACCCGTAGCAACAATACAGGAAAGCAAACAAAAACAAACATGCTTAAACACACTTAAGCAAGCGCACACAAACACACTCGCACGCGCATTTATACAAAATGCCCCACAACTTGACAATTGTTATCAAACAAAAACACACAATTGATGTTACATTTACGAAGAGATTGTGAAATTATTGAAAAAAAAAAATGAAAAAAAAACCAACAACAACATACTGGAAAACATATGTGTGGTCAAACAAACAAACAAATGAAATGAATGAGTGAGGAGTGCGTAAAGAAATGCCAATTTAGCGCTTTTGAAATTAAATTTTACATTTTAATGCATTAATAACCCTGTAAAGGACTAAAGGAAGTTATTTAAGAACGATAAAATTGTTTGTAAATTTAAAAAGAAAATTTATTTTTATTAATCGATTAAACAGTTCTTAACAAGACACGCTGCCATGAAAACAAATTAATTTTTAAATTATAACAACAACAAAGTAATTATAATTCCTTTAATTTTTTTTTTTTTTTTGTAATAGAAATATTAAAACATGCAATAAACAAATATTCAGGAAAACTTAAAATAAGATTTTTCAAAAATTTTTTGTACCCTACAACATGTTCTTTAAATTATATTCATGTGCAGAGATACATTAGGTTGGGAAAGCAACCTAACAAGTGCTGAGATAAACTATCTGGTAATCAATTTGTAATTTCAAAACACATGGTCCGGCAATCTTTTATCTGATTAGGTGCTAGGTGCAATAGGTTGCAGTTCTAATTTTTCAAACAACGTTAACAAACAAAATATTTAGCACATGAGGTTTGAAGAAGCCAGGAGAGATTGTGGAAAGACAATTACATGCCGAAAAGTGACATTATGGTGTGGAAGTGTTATTGGAATCGCACCCACTAACTCAGAGTGCTATTTCCAGATGATAAGATTATGAACAGCACAGTACGTGATTGCAACAAGACGGGCCTCGAGCCATATATAATTATCGATTTTGGCTTTACCGCATAATAACTTTCCAGAGCGAATGATTTCACATTTTCGCTAAGTCGTGCGATCTAAAGTTTTTTTTTATTTTTTTTTTTCGTCAAAGACCATAACCATTAACCTTAATGTAATTAGAAACCAATATTCGCCAAGTTAATAATAAACTAAAGACCGCAATGGACTAGAAAGTGTTCAAAATAGGATTCAAATGAATTGACAGCTGTAATGATTCTAGTGAAGGCCATGTAGGCCCCTATATTGTGGTCCAGACATAATAATTGGGTACATCGGCACCGAAGCATCTCTCCTTTAAACTAAAAAAGGAAAAAAAATAAGCAGAAATCCCTCTGTTATGGAAGTTGATGATGATATCTGCATCCACAACCAACAATGAACTACAAGAGCTTCTTAACGGGTTCGAAGATATGACCTCTGGGAGTTCTATTCCTTTCACTTTGGAATACTTAATAGGTATAATAAAACAGAGAATTTTTGGCTGAATTTTTTATATTGTGAACGCCAGTAAATCTGCCCAATGTTAGAGGCAAAAGCAGAGAAAGCTCTGCTTAAACTCTAAATAACCAAGCAGGTTGTAGTTGCCCAAGTTTTTACTAGATATTGCTCTCTATGTGCTCACGTGAGATACTTTGGACTTGCCAATGATTTGTGGCTGGAGCTGTAGATATGAGGAAGAAAATAAAATTAAACATTGGCAAATAATAAAATTTCATGACAATCACAGTTTTATGAATGTTTTAATTTCACTTTTGAAGCAACATCCCCTTTAGCAGACATGAAAATTTTCAATTCAATTAAATTTTAAATAGAAACTCAAACTTGAGAGACCATTTATTAATAAATAATATTAAAGAACTTCACAAATAATTTCTCACACAACAATGTTGACGATGTGATTCTAAGAATATTTCTTCAAATGCTTGAATTCCTCCTCTCATAGTATTTTATTAAGAATTTTAGTTTTCGTTCCTTTTGTAAATGAAGTGGAAGAGGTATTAAAAAAATTTAATTTATTTTAACATGTAGAAAAAAAAAACAGAAACTAAGACAATTAAAAAATTGCTCTAAATTCCAAAAATTATTACCACTTCTCTGCCTGGCTTTTTTTTTCTTCTTTTTAATGAAAAATATTTCTGAACAAAAAAATTTAAACGCTTAGACAAACTAAAAAAAAAACAGAAAAAATCATATGATTACAGTGGTAACAACAACATTTTTAAAATAATTCACAAAATTAGTTGTACTAAAAATAAAAGCAACAAAGCAACACTGCATGTAACAATAATAACAACAACAAATAACCACATGATTACATGATGGCATGCAATCATGCAAGAACACAAACGAACAAGTAGAAGAAGAAGAAGAAGAAAAAAAGAAACGGATTTCTTTCGAAACAAAGCCTGCCCAGCTTACATGAGGCCCAGTCAAACAAAAAATATCGTAAAACTTAACGAGACTTAAGAGAATACGATGAAAAAAAAAATGAAGAAAAATGAATGCAACACTGTTTTATTGTAATTTCTTTACACCAACACTTGGTAACAGCTTAACTGAAGAGTTAAAGAGAGCGAGAGAGAGGGAGAGAACAAGAGGCAGGGCAAGTAAAGTGGGCATGAAGTGCTTAAATACTTTAGCAATTGCACACTTCTCTTTACGCTTGGTTCCATCGCACAGATAATTGTCTAGCCATCATATTTATGTTTGTATGAGTGTGTGTGTGTGTGTGTGTGTGTGATGTATGCACGTGTGGTCTAGGTAGACCGAATAAATATGTGGTGGCTTAAATTTTTTGTATTTTAGAGCCGAAAAATATGGAAATTATTTCGGATTAGTCATCACAAGCCACTGTCGTGATTATTTTATTGAAAATTTTATTGAAACAAATCACCATACTTCGCATGGATAGCCAATGAAAAAGAGTACAATAACCACGGCTTTAATTATTCACAAAATTTCGGGAATAACTTCTCAAGAAATTCCCAGAGATCATGTATTAAAAAGGCTGGCCTGGGTGGCAAACAGTTCAGCACGCTGTTAACTATCGTGGAAATAAATTAAAAGTGCCACACAAGAGCAGCGTGAACGTTATTAAGGAACCAAGCATTCATCTCAGCGATCAACCATTTCTAGTTGGATATACAAAAACAAGCTTCCAAATCAATCATGGCTCGATGGCATACATTCTAGCCAATTTATCTGAAACACAAGTCTCTGATTGTGTTCCTACGTTCAGGAACTCAAATAATCGACGAACGTTTTTGAAATTCGTTTTTGAACATAGCGTTTGCATACAGCAATCCTTTAGACAGCTTCTTGACATCTGATCTTGGGACGATCTCTCTCTGTTGTCTCTGTCCTACTCTAAATGAGACTTTCAACAACTTTTCTATTAGGAAAGAGTAAGACTTAATGAACAATTGAATACGAATTTGCAACAGTTTTTTTTAAACAAGTTGTGGTCGATAGTTGGCAACTCTATTATTCTAGAACTTGCTACTGTAGGTTCCTAATCTTTTGCTAAGTTGGAACTAGACTAGATGAAGTGGGAAAAAAACAGATAGGAAAATAAAAACCAGCAAACTGAATAAGAAAATAGAGTTGCTTTGGGCATAAGACAATATATTGCTACTAGTAAGGGTATCCTAAAGTCGAGCTTATTGATTTGTAAATTACATGCTCAAAAAACTAAATTACAAAGAGCGGGAAAACACGAATGTTTCGCCTTTTGATTGTATAGGCCAGAAGTGATCTTTTAAACGCCTCTTCTATTTAAAGCGGCGTTTTCCAATTAATATTTTCCTCATGTCTCATGCCAGCTCTAAAGACAAGACAAAAGAAGAAAAAAAAAACCGTCTATTGAGCAATGTAAAGTGAATAGAACCAAGTTTGCATTGCGTTTCTAAATTTAGAAATAAAAAGTTGAGTTCATTATTAATGCTACACAGGTCTCTAGTATTTAAACCATAAAAGGCGTTTAAAAAAATTTAATATTTATTCTCTCTCTCTCTTTTTTAGTGTATTTTGCTTTGTGAAAATTTGTTGTAATAAAAATCCTAGTAAAACAAGTCATAACGCTCGTAAATTTAATTCGTTTCCTTTTGAATTTGCAATTTGAATTTGTTTTCAATCATAAATTTTGATTCTGACTTACGACTGTATTGTTGACTGCATTAAACTCAACTGACTGACTGACTGACTGAAGTGACGATAATCGTTGTTCATTGTTTTACTATCTACTTGCCAGACAGACAGCATTGATGATTCAATGTGTTGATGGCGCTGTTCAAATGGCCGGAGCTATAAATTTTGTGATTGAATAGCGACAACGTGCTTGCTTGCAGGCTTGTTAAATGAGAGAAAATGAATGAAATTTTAATTGAGTCAAGTCATTCAATTGATTTATTGACAAATTATTTTATAAAAAAAAAAAAACGAAAGTTAAAGTGTAAACAAAACACAGAAATCATGAATCGTAAACAGAAATTGGGAATATAGTGATCGTACTTGGGTATTCCTCCAATAATTGTTATGAAGGTTAGCTCTAAAACAAATACAGTCATGTAAGAATTCTAACAACAAATGATGGCAACCCTATTATCCTAGAACCTGTTTCAGATCAATAAATATGAAGCAAATAAATTGTCAAGCATCCCCAATCGAATACAATACAATACAATTTAGATTCTGGTATTTCCAGACAGATGGCAATCCTAGGATCTACAATATACCGGCTAATCACCAGCAAGTATGGCAAGAACTTCGTTAATAAAATTGAATATGGTATTGGGTAACATGGCACACCGAAGCATCTCTCTTTAAACTAAAAAAGGAAAAAAAATAAGCAGAAATCCCTCTGTTATGGAAGTTGATGATGATATCTGCATCCACAACCAACAATGAACTACAAGAGACTGTATGTAGACTTTTGTTCTTAACTGTATGACTTTCTTTTAGTCTAAAATTACAACATAAGTGGTGAGAGAAGCTCGGTTGTAATCCTGGCTAAAGGTTTATAATGACCACTTACGGATGTATGTATAAAAGACTGGCTGAAAATTATCTCAAAAATATCGATCAGTGCTAACAAAGACTTTGTACAGTCGAAGAAAAAAGTCTACTTACAGTAGATTTATATTTTTTATATTTTTTCCGCAATTATTTCTACGATACATTTTTTCAATTTCGCATTTCCTTTTCAAATATTCTAAATTGTAAATGCCTTTTTCAATTTGGAAAAAATCAGCGGGTAAAAGTCTACGTACTGTAAGCATGAACAATCATAATAAAATTGCCAAATAAGCGAACAAAAGCTTTGTTAATTACAATATTATTGCACAAATTGTCTCCTTCAAAGGCCCGGCCAATTAAGTGCGTGATTAAAGCCTATTAAACTTGTCTAAGACTGGAAATAAAGTTATCATGAAAAGTTTCTCAAAAATCTGTTGTTTACAGCCACTTATGGAAAAAAAAAAAAAAAAAAAAAAAAAATGGATTAAATGTGCTCGGCGTATTTTATAGAGCTCTTGTGAAAGATTTCTTATTTCAATACTAAATCTAAGCTTAATAGCTGCATCCCTAACACAAGAGCTCAAGGAGCTTGTTGTTAAAGCATACTATGTGCCCTTGCGAAGCTTGAATAAATAAATTTTCCGAACTATTCAGGGGCTGTAATACTGTATTCTGCTAAGGCTACGATCGTTAAAA
>QOCX01000037.1:548120-583140 GCA_005959815.1 Sarcophaga bullata | reverse complement strand
AAACTTGCAACTTATACGAGGACGATCTGATTGCCCTGTCAATGAAAGTTGAAGTGAAATACGAATCAGAAAAAGCAACGCGAGTCATGGTTTCAAAGGACTTTCGCCCTATTCAAAATAAAGCTACAATCCGAGATCTCCACCGCCAAGGACATCATATGATTGATACAAAGCCATGAGCACAAAATAAAGGTTGGGGTGGCCAAAAAAACTTGAAGAAAGTTTTCCAAAATTCTTGCAGCACATTACATCCCACTTATGTGGCAAAACAAAATGGTTTTTAGCCTTTAAAAAAGGCACAGTGTATACAAAGAAAAAGTTTTACCGTTATTAACTGCAAATCAAAAAAAAAAAAACAGCCAAATATTCATTGCCAAAAATAACAAAAATTCTTTAAATATTCGCGTTCAATTCAAAATATGTCACTCACTACACCACTGACTTGACTTCAATGTAGCCACCACACTACAACAACACACGTAGAAATACGAAAAAAAAATTGAAACACCTGTTTTTTGTTTTCATAAAAACAAAAACAAAACGTTTGAAAAAAAAAAAAAAAACAACAACAACAACAAAATCATCGTCATTATCATGTGCGCGTGGTGGTGATTGTGCCTTTAACGACGTTGTTCTTTCTAACAAAAGATGATGACGCTCTTTTTAACTGTTCTTCGCTCTCAAATCGTATGCCCTTGTCAAATGAATCCCAGTGTGTGTGTGAGTGTGTACAAAACAAAATATCGTAGAAAAATAATATAAAAACAAATAATAATAATAAAAATAAAAAAACAATACAAAAAATTTAATAAATAAACACAACAACAAAATGGCAATAAAAATAAAAAGAAGAAAAAAAGCCCACAAAAAAAAACTGCGTTTTTCATTTTAGCAAAACAAAAACAAAAGAAGAAAAAAATCAAAACAAACAACAAAAAATAAATATTAAAAATACCAACAACAACAACAACAACAATGATAATAATAATAATAATAATAACATCATCAACAATAGCAAATAATTTAGCAGCGATTATGAATAAAGACAGCACAAGATTACAAAACAAAAGCGTAGAATGCAGCAAAAGGAAACCACCACCATTGCTACAATAAGAGAGGACAACAATGGTTGCTGATGTTAATGATCTCTTGCTTGCAATCTCTCTCTCTCTCTCTCTCTCTCTCTGTCTCACTCTCATTCTTTCACTTGCAGCACATTTAAATTGAGTGCGAAAATAGAATACAAAAACAAAAAACATTAAAAATGGAGACCAGTGATCATAACTGTTATGAGTGGATAAGTAAGTGCAAGCAACTAAGAACAGAATATGACGATTGTGACGTTTTTTTTTTAATGCAGTTGTGGGCACAGATTCTATTCTATATTTTCATTTGTCAGCGTTTTTTTTTTATTTCTTTTGCTCCTTCATGCTGTTTAACGATGTTACCGTACTTGCTGAATGAAATATGATACATTTTGCAAACAAAATTATAAAGTTTTCCATGATTTGGCGGAATTAAGTAAAAAGGAAAATAAAAAAGACTCTCCATCAATGTAAACAATAAAGTGACAAGTTTAAGGGGTGTTGCGTCTCAACTCTTTTCTCGTTTATTTTTTCGTTTTATTGACGTGAGCTAATCCTAACCAAAACTTAATTGCTTGTCAATAAAAACAATAACAAATAAATCACATAAAAATAATGTCCACAAAAAAACGATTGCTAACAATCTGGCAACCTAATAAGCAAGTTGATCGTATTCAATTAACAGTAGTACACCACCCTGGCGTTGTTGTGTCTCTTTTCAACTCTCGAGTGTTGAGAAACATTGAGAAAAATTGTAAACAAAAAATAAATCAAAACAAACAATAAAAAATATTTGCAAAAATTATTTTTTATTTTTATTTTTGCTTAATGAACAAAACAAAACAAAACAAAACAAAACAAAACAAAACAAAAACAGAGAGAAAATGTAGAAAAATAATAGAAAAGACAAGAAACTATTTGCGCACTATTTTTAAACGGATTTTTTAGTTTTTTTTTTTTGTTATTTTCTATTAAATAACAACAAAAAAATATTTAAACGACAGAAAAAAAATTGTGATTTAAGAGAGAAAATAATTTTTTTTTTCTTTTTTTACTTTAATAATATGAGAATACAAATACTAATGATTGCGAATTAGACATGGAATTTAAAATTTAATTTATTTTTAATAGGCACAGAATTACACAGAATTTTATAAATTTTAGGGTTTAAAGCAAACCTTTGACAGCTGACAACAAGAAAATTGACACTGATGTCAGACCTAAGGGTAATAGATCAGTATTACAATCATGCAGTGCCTGTTAATCTTATGCGTAAGTGGTGGGAGGTTTCCGAACAACAGGTTTTTGAGACATCTTTTATAGAAATTTTATTCCTGAGTACAACTCACCGAAAGGATATTTCTTCATTGGTAGGAAGGCTTCCACAAAACCCTTATCTAGAGTTGTATCGGATGTTTGGAAAAGGAAGCTTAACGCAAAAGAAGCTAAGATTCTTCCCATATCAAGAGTGGTTGAGATAATCACAACTTTTACTGGAGAGTTACAATAACAGGACGTCTGAGTCATGTCTGAGCCAATCAAAAAATAACCTAAGGTATGTTTTGAAGAGTGTTAATTCTTTAAAAGATCGGTAATATTAATTAGCAATTAAAATTTTATAAATTGCATTCCTAAGATATGGACCTAGATTTTTAAACTGCGGAGAGATAAAAATTCGAAAAGAAAAATATTCCAACAATTTTAGCTTTCTAAAGCTATGATTTATGTCTCTATATCGTATTCAAATACCATGACTTCATAAACAACCTTTTGCTACAAAATGATCAAGGCAAACCTCCAAACTTACGGATACCATGATAATGCAAAACTAAAAAGAAGTTATTTGCTGAAAACGTGCTAAATGGCGGAGCTATCTGAGAGGAAGCCGCCGAAGAAATATTTTTTTCATATTTCGTTTTTGATGTCTGACCGGGGATACAAACCTTGGCCTTTCGTCTAATAAGCCAACACACTACCTACTAGACTACGATGACTTACCTATTGAACATTGGGTAACTGTAAACTCAGACTGGATATTAGATTCCTTTAACGAGCAAGATAGCGCAACAAATCTGCCTCTAAGGCAAGAGAAAGGAAGCTTAGAAAATCTGTTTAAGCTACTCATGCGAGATGCATTGTTCTTGAACGTATTGCAAATGACTTCTGTAGGAGAAGAGAACTTTTGCGCGCATTTCCAGAATGATAATGTCATATAATGATAAAAAAAAAAGGTAAACTTAGTTGAAAATACTGCCCGAATATCTGAAAAGGATCCAGTGCTGCAAAAAATGGAGAGGGGGCTATTGTATTAAATGTAAAATGTTAAGGACCAAGCATTATAATTTAAAAAAATTCTCCAAAATTACCTTAGAAAGCATGAATCATTTTAAAAAGTGTTTCTAAAATAATTTCTAAAAGAAAACAAAAAAAAAATTATTTGTGTGTACATGACAGCTATTTACAAACTATTTGTATTTACTCTGACTAAACTACTTCACACTAATGGAGCCACTTTAAATACTTGTTTTCAATTCTCTTTAAGCGGAAAGAAGAAGAAAAAAAAGAATAAAAAAGTGAAATTTAAAACGTCTTTACTAAAGGGAACTGCAACAACTAATACTTGCATAAGAACATTTACAGTGTGAAAGGGCAGTTTTCTAAATCAAATTACTTCCATTAACTTGGCTTTAATACTTCAAAAAAAATTTTTTTTTTTTTGTAATATTTACAAATATTAAAAATGTTATGAATTTATATGAATGAACTGAAAATAATACGATAATATTTCAATGTGTTCTATAATAAGAAAATCAAAAATAACTTACTTTTTAAAACCATCAAAGAAAATAATTCTTTAAATCTTACCTGCAAAGAGAAAGAAAATAAAAAAATTAATTAATTTATTAAGAAATATAGTAATAATAGGTATGCTAATAGTATTAAAATAAAATATTGTTAAACAGCGCCATCTATGATATATTAGAGGAACTATATTTTCCATTACCTCTAATACATTAACAGCATTTAGCCAAGACAACTTTATAAACCTTAAAATACAACTTTGTGAAGCTCAGACACTTATTTAACCCAACAACCATATTGTTATACTTGTTCTATTAACAAAACACAGTGAACGAATAAGTGGTTGTGAGATACACTAAGAAATTATTTTCCAAAGGCTCTCAAACCAACAATATTTTAAACTGTAATACACAAACCTAATAACACTGTCTGTTAATAATTGAAATAGAGACACACAATTAGTAACGGGCAATAATATTTTCAAAATAAATGAGTGGCGGGACCTACAGTTTAAGTCGACTCTGAACGACAGATTTTGAGAAACTTTTCATGGCAATATTATTTACTCCCAGAGTTTTTGCCAGAAATCTAAAAAAAAAAAAAAAAAAAAAAAAAAAAAAAAGTCTAAACCAGTACACTGCAGCACAACAGTAATAACAATAATAACAACAAATGTGTGTTATGTTAACACACAACCCCACCATATTTATGAACATGGTTGCATGCAACAAACGCATCACTTTTCTAACAAAACAAAGGAGAGAAGAAAAAAAAAACACTCTCTACAGTGCATGCAGCTGACAGAGCTGCTCTTAAGCTAAAACTACTGGTATTAGGCGACCAAACTTAAGGCCAAAAACAAATGCAGTTTTTATTATAAAATCTATTGTGTGTGTGTGTGTGTGTGTGTGTATGCGTTTTATGATTATGCTTCAATGCTTTTATGAACTATTTTTATTCTTATTCTTATTATTATTGTTGTTGTTGTTCTTGTTTTTGTTTTGTTATTTTTTTTTTGGCAAATGACACCAAAAAGTCTGTGATTAACAATCTTGATTTTTGATTCGTTTACAAAGAATTTTCATGCTATTGTTGTTGTTGTTGTTATAGTTATTTTTTAGCAACACATTGCCAATGGAGAGGAAGAAAAAAATGTCTTTAACTAGGTTTTCTTTTAAACAGTTTTCCAGTGACTTTAAATATTAAAAGTTTTCTTGAAATAAATTATAAGGTGCAGTAAAAAGAAGTCTAGTACTTTACTGGCTTTAGTAACTCATATCTCCTGCCGATCTTGGAAAATTCATTGCACCCGGAAGCAGCGCCTGTTTGACGTGTATTATTGTTGTTGGGCATTGTTGTTTCCAAATGATTGTGGAAGATCCATCATATGATGTCCGATTTTTTTTCTTTTGATCTGGAATTGACGATTATTATGGTATACGGTTTCAACAAGCCACAAAACACGATCGATTTTGGCTTTATTGCATGAGAAAGTTTCTAGTAAGAGTAATTTTATGTTTTATGTTCTAAAACAACAAATTCTAGAATGGCCTCGAGGCTTTCAATGAGGACATGTGGCAAATTTGATCATCTGCAGAGTAAATATATTGATCACATATGCTAAAACCATTGAACATTGCATACATACACACATACATAATTGGCCATTACAACCCTTCAGTCAGGATTACGGCCTAGCTTCTGACACCATTTATGTTGTGTATGTTAATTTTACGGAGTGCATAACTGAACACACTCTCATCGCCATAAAACTAAGACAAACGATTTCAGGCGTGTGACAATTTGTATGAAAATAATTCAAACTAAGCGAATATAACTCGAAGGCCAACAATTTTAATTCTTTATGCCTGAAGATAGAACCGATTGAGTTAAAGAAGCTACAGACCTTCACAAATCGATGCTAAGTAATGCCAAGAGCTCAAGGAATATACTATGATGGTGGAAATGGTGAGACCATACCAAAAGAAAGCCAACTACCTAACTATACAGGCAGATAAGATAAAATGGAACGCTTTGCAGTATAGGTAGGGTATAATGCCTTGATCGGTGACGATCTCCTGTAACTTTTTAGTTTCTTTTTTTTTCTATTATTTTCTCCATTTCGTTTCAGTTTCAATTTCTTTGTCTTTCGTTTTCTTTCTTTTTTTTTTTATTTTAACGGATTTTATCTGTGGCAAAATAATTTTATGGTTGAACCGAGGCCTCATGTCTAATAAGCCAACAGACTACGGTGACAGATAGCCTGTTTTTCCTTTTTTTGGCCAAAATTTTATGTCCTTCTTGGCATTGTTTCTCTCCGAAAGGAATGAAAGGATTTAAAAAAATAAAAATCAAATAAAAAATATAACTTTTCATATGAAATTTTATTGGCGATTTAAAAAAAAAAAAAAAAAAAAAAAAAAAAAAAAAAATCTTTTGCCATGCCATGTGGTGGTAAGAAACATGGCAGACAAATTAAGGCTTCAAATTTTAAAAAAGAAATTTCACTTTCAATCCAATATTATTACAGCAGGAGCATTAAAGGTTTTAATTTTTAATTGATGCTTACACTAAAACACACATCCAATGCTGATTAGTACTCATAAAAAATTAATTAAAAACCGAGTAAGACAGAGCAAAAAAGGGGCAAAGAAAAAATAAAATAAAATTATGGCAGCGGTTGGTTAATTTAAAAATTTTTTATGAGTTTTTCATGGAAACGGCCGATTAAAACCGAAACTATTATGCAGCAACACATACAAATAAAAAGAATACGATGACCAACCACAAGAGTACGTAATACGAAGCCTTTGCTTCGTATGTTAGTGTTTGTGTGATTGAGAGAGCCTGCCTGTAGGCCATTATAAAAAAAAAAAATTTTTTTTTGTTGCTATCTCTTGCATAAGTATTGTTGCATGAATGTGTGTGTGTGTGTCAGCAAGCGTATGATGATTGCATTTTAATGGCTGTCGTTTTCCATAGAAATTGTCAATTATGCGTGTGTCAACACAGCAGCAACAACAGCCACAATACATTTATTTATTGTGTTGAAAAATCATTTATGCTACCGTTGTTGCTTTGTTTGTGTGCATGTGTGTGTGTATATGAGTTTGTTTAGTAAGCTTCCGTGATTATAAAAAAAAAACGAAAAAAATTAGTTGGCAACTGCGTAACTGCAATCAACCATCAAATCAAAATGCCATCATCATAATATTATGGTCACACACATAAAAGTGGTTGGTTGGTTGGTTGGGATCAACAACTACATCCACAACAACCGAAGTAAAAAAATTAAACAATTTTTCTTGTTTTTTTTTTTGTTTATACAGTCAGTAAGTAAATGGACCAGACCACATGGCCATTAATTTTTTGTTTTTGTTTTTGTTTTTTTTTTTGCCTTTGTTTAGGAAATCATCGTCATCAGACAGTGAAGTGAATGCAATTAATTTGAAATTTTTTTCGTTAAAAAAACAACAATTTTTTTTATTTTTATTTCATACACGTTGACAACACTATCAATTTACAATTTATCGGGAATCTATCAAAATTATTTAAACTGACACACACACAGGCACTTACTCATAGAAATATTGGCTGTTAGCTAGCTTACGAACACATTCAACTTGAAAATACAAAAGAAAATAGTAAAGTGAAGGTGGCAAGTTGTCAGTCAATTTCAATTACTTTTCCAATTCGAAAACTAAAGACAAAAAAAAAATGGAAAATAAAACAAACAAGCATTTGAAAACGATCAAATGAGACCTTGTTATACTCTACGCCTGCAAATGCTTTGCACCTCCCCAAGTAATTGAACAAAGGTTCGTACGTTGTTGCAAGGGCTCATTGGAGACTCAGGATAACGTACAAGAGAGTATTGATAAGAGATTATAAGTCGTAGAAGTTGATTGGTAAGAATTTGTAGACGCGTGTGTTGTTTTTCGATAGAATTCAGGTTTCGGAACCAGTATGGGCCGGAATATTCTCGAAGAATATCCCGAAATGATTGTGTAATGAAGGATGAAGCTTTTCTTAAAGTGATAGCAGGATAAAGACGCATGTTTAGAAATAAGCACTTATTGAAGAGGTAAATAGTTTTCTTAATAAATCAAATGAAAAATTTTGAGGCACTCGAAGCTTTTGTTGGAAAATTAAAATTACTAGGAGATCTGCATCAATCTAATCAGGAATAACTAGGTGTTGATGACCAGTCTTTTGGCAGGGTACTGCGATGAAAAGAGAAGCTTGACTACAGCTATAGTTTCTTCTCAATCTAAAAGGAATCCTGATTTTTTCTACTTGAAACCTGTGCAACGTTAATGCTTTTCAGTAGGAGATACTAGTGGGCGTATCAGGTATTAGCCGTAGTTCATCACCAGGTCCAGAGTTTGTGGGGACACAATGTTTGAATATTTAAAGACGGTTCTGAGCAATTCGGGAGTATAAAGGAAAATTTTCATCATGGTTTTCAAATTAAAGTTTTGAAAGGTATTCTCAAAATTACGATCACAAATGATGATGAATTATTTAGAAAAACCTGTGCTTTAATTAAAGCTTTTAACCCCACAGTTAAGCTGTTACAAACAACAAATACTCCCACAACACCAGTAGGGTATCAGAAAAAAAATTTTTGAAAACAACAGAAAGAAAAACCAATTGAAAATGTAAACAATGTCGCCTGGCTTGTTAACTGCCAATTTAAACAATTTCCGCAACAATTTTTCTTTAAGAAAGAAAAATTTATTTTTTTTTTTAAGTAAGTTTTTGTGTGTTTGTAAAACAATAGTTTCAACGAAATAAACAATAAAGAAACAAGAAAAAAACCAAACGAAATTGAAATTGAAAAAAATTAAAACGAAAGCGAAATTGGGTGTTTAAGTTGAGCGTTGCACATAAAGTTGTCTTTGGTTGTTTTCGAAAACAATTTTGTTGCTGTTGTTTGTTGTTGTTTGTTGGTGTCGTAAATGTTTTTGTTTTTTTATGTTGTCGCTTGCCACTTAAACGATTGTAAATTGTTGCCAAAACATTTAAAAACAATGCCTGTGTTGTTGAATTTTTAAAAAAGAAAAAACAAATCTTTGTTTTCCAATGCCCTACCAACATAATCTGATAATAGAGCCTCACCAGGATATTGTTTGCAAAGATGCTGAAGCCTTTGAGTCATTACTGCCAAAGAAGCACACTAGATAACAGCCATCCGAGCCCTCGGCTCTTATAAATTTAACTTGAGAAAAAAATTTGGGACTGTCAGGGTTATCTAAAACAGCTAGGCAAGGGAAATATGGTCATCTGTTGCCTAGTTACTGTTATGAGTAGCCAAACGAGTTTACGAGAAGTGCCAGAATCTTTTCTGTAGTGAGAAACGAAGTTTGGAAGAATATACTCGGCTACAGTGAAGATGGAAAGAGGCGTTAACTCTTCTCTCTTACTTTTGTTGGACAATCACAATGAGAAAAGATTTGACTCAAGCATAACACTATCAAAGACTAGTCTTGGAAGATACCAGCCGGTCTCTTAACAACGTAATAAGTAAACTTTGTTCTGAGCTGATTGAGTTATCAGATTGAGTTATCCAACCTGTACGATATTAATGCGCGTGTGTTAAACGCCCGTTACCCTGGATAATAGCGTTTAGAATCCCATTAAACTTTCCTGTTATCATTCTCCGATATAAAATACTGAACGAGTACGGAACAGATTACGGAATAAGAGATCCCACCTAAGATAAACTCATACTGTGTAGGGCGCCAAATGTTGCCTCGTCTAACTAACACTCTCACTTTCTCTTGCCTTGCCACTGTTTTTATGGTTGCTGACAAAACAATAATAATAATAAAAACAACAACAGCAACAACAACAGCAACAACAACGTTAACAACATAATGGGTTAACAATAATTGTAAATAAAATTTCAAGGAAATGAATGTTCAGTTCAGTTCAGTTCAGTTCATTTCGTTTAATTTTATTTTTATTGCTGCTGCTGCTACTATTGCTTCTGAAAACAAAATCCCAGTAACGACGATGCAGCAACGATGCAACATACAGACGTCATTTCCAAAAAAAAGCAAAAAATTAAATAAATAAAGGAACGAAGACAACAACAACAACAATAATATGTATCTTGTAAGACAAATGTGTGCAACATTTTGTTTTGTTGTGATTTTTTTCTTGGCAATAACAACAGAAAAGGATAGAGAGAGAGCGTTAAGCTATGAACTATTTACGGTTGTTGCATGCGAAGTACAAAGTTCAGGCAGGCAAGACGTTTGGTGGTTCATGTGTTGATGTTTTTTATGCTCTACGCCATCGTTTATGTGTTTTGCCCGATTACGAATCACTTTCTAAGCAGAAAGGATCGTCATTTTTGGTCCTTTCGTTTAGGAAACTCTTCTTGTGAAAACAAAAGTTGTAAAAAAGCTTTGAAAGCTTTTAAATTTGAACCTTTTCATCGAACTGACCTATCTTCTTACTTAATTGGCCATTGAAACTCTTAGTCAGGATTACAACCTAGCTCCTCACATCATGCATTTGATATGTATTAATATTATCTCGGAGTGGAACTACAGGTTTTTGAGAAATTTTTCATGCGAATTGTTTTGCGTAGTTAATCGTAAAGCTGAATGCTTTCAAACCAGTGGGTCAACAAAAAAAAAAAAAAACTCCAATGCCAGCAATTGTTTCTTCTTTTCTGGTCTTAGAAAATATTTTTTTAAGACGTATTTTTTCCTAAACAATACTTAAGTCCTTGTACAGAATTACTGAAATATCCTGAGTGTAGAGCAAATTCAAAATCATGAAACAAACAAAGGAAACGGAGCGCAAATTAAGTAAAATTTAAGAAAAAAAAAAGTGGAAGAAAAATATTTAAAAGACAAATAAAAATCAAGAAACCATGCCCAATCAATAATGGGTGACCAATTCAAAATTTTATTATGTTAGATTATGAGAGACATAGACAAACAAAATCAAACTAATATACCTGATAAATAAATAACAATTTACACAATACATGTGTAGTTTTTTAGAGCAACCAATTGAAAATCATATGAAAAAAAAAACAATACAATGCAATACAGCAGCCAATATTTCTAATTAGAATTTCCAAAAAAAAAAAAATATTAGAAAAGAATGTAAAACATGCCATGTACAGAATTATCAACCAATTGAGAATTATTAAATGTTATGATTTAAATAGCATCGAACAAACTGAACTAACGGATGAATCTACATTTTACAAATGGTTGTGGTTGTGTGTGTGTGTGGTGAGTATTGAAAAAATAATAAAAAAAAAACAAGACGAAACAAGTTAGAGAAATTATTATTAGAAAACCAAAACAAAACAATATACAAAGAGAGAGAGAGAAATAGAAGAAGAGAGACCATTACAAACATGTATGCAAACTAAAACCAATAAAACAACATAAACACAGCCAAGGATTTGCGGATTATTATACACAAGAGAACACATTTGAACACATTTATTGGTTTTTTTTTTTCTTTTCTTTTCTTAATGAACAAGAATCATACACAAAGAGAGCGAGAGAGAGTGAATGAGAGTTAATTCAAGACATTGCACGATAGTGTGATGGATTCTTTTGACATCGTTATGCTCCTTTTTTATTCTATTTTTTTTTTTTGTTTGTTTCATTGAACTCTCCTCACTTGTACTGACCTGTTTGTAAGTGATGCAGTGGGTGACGTGGCAAATATTATGGCTCCTGGAGCACTTTCCACCGACGATGTCGATAACTTTTGTGTTGGCTGAATGGGACTAATAAAATGTGCTGCACTTGTGCTCGGCTGTGAATGTCTTTGTTGGGGTAAAGGTGGCTGTTTTGGCAATTGGCCACGTTGATGCGGTTGTTCATGTTGCGGCTGCTGCTGTTGTTGGCCAGTTGAAGGCAAAATTAAACGATTTATGTTAGTGTCAAAAGCAGGATCATAACTGTATGAAACATGCTGCTGGTGGCCGCCAGCAATATTTTTTTGACTTGAATCCGGTGAGCCAAAGAACGGTGAATATGGAAACACACCCGCCGTCGGACTGGCACTAAAAGCCACATGCTGCTGATTCAACTGCTGTTGGCTTTTATGATGTGTAGGCGAAGCAATTCTAAGAGGACTGTTTTGACCACTAGCACGACCACTAATTGAACTTGATTTTGGTTTATGCACTGGACTATTGCCGGCACTTATGGCAATGGGTTGGGATCTTTGTGTATTAGTGGTGGGATACAGAAGCGGTGAAAATTGATCAACAGACTCCTCTATGTCTTCTTCATTCTCATTGATACAATCATCGAATTCATCATCGTCATCATCATTGTCGCCTTTATCCATTTGTGTTTTAGCATGGCCTAAACTAGCGCCCGGACTTAAAGAAGTTGTAAATTCTATTGGCAATTTATAGCGCTCGTTACCCAAAGCCAAATTCGTATAGATATTAGAGTCCGAGCCTATTTGCTGTACAACAGATGGTGGTTGATTTAAATTCTCAGTGCTGCTTACATTTACAAATCTAGGCGCCAAGCCTGTAGGCCATAAACTTTCATCGACACAGAATGAAGAACGACCCGATGAAGTTTTATTGTAGAAGTAAACATTCTGTTCATTTCCATTTAAGCCTGAAGGCAATAGCAGTAAGGGTGGTAAATCACCTTGTGCTGTACCAGTTCCACCCATACTAGCGCTTAACATTTGCTGTGCAAATGCAGGCGTAATATGCGGTGTGCTAAAAGCTCTCTTGCGATTATTGCCCGCCGTTGCCATTTGAGCATGTGAATTGCTGCTTTGTGCACTGTTACTGCTGGTCATGGCCTGAGTGAGACTGGAAACATTCCTGCTGATGGTGTTTATATAAGGCGTGCGTTTTTTGTTTTGTTTTTAAGAGCGCAATTTACAAAGCATACAAGGAGAAAGTTTTTTTGTTTTTTGTTTTTTTTTTATAGAATTTCATGAAGTTTGTAGGAGGAGTTGAGTTTGAAGGATTTAATTTTGAGATTTTAGTGCCAAAAAATGTTGTTTCAAAAACCAAAAAAATAGTTTTTTTTATTTTTGGAATTTTGTGAAGTTTAAAAGTTGAATTTTTTGTTTTTGTTTTTGTAAAAACCAAAAAAAAAAGAAGAGAAGAAAAAAAATAAGAAAATTAAAAAATTTATTTTTCACCAATTTAACGCTGTTGTTCTAGATCGAAAACTTAAAATTAAAGCTTAAGTCTATGGTTAGAGAAAATGTGATGGATTGCAGTTGTTGTTAAACGTGCTATAAAGAAACATTTACAACGGATTTTTCCTAATTTTAAAGTTTTTAAATAGAAAGAAGGCTAGTTTACTACACACCACTTACATCATTACAAAAAGAAAAAAGAAAAAAACACAAATGTTGGCATCAGGAATGCTAGATTAACACGAAGTAGTGTATGCTATCCAGTAACACTACTTTAGAACATTTTACAACACTGGCTTGTTATTTGTTTAAAAAATTTACTTCAAATGGTGACTAAATTCCACTCAAAAACAAGTAGATTAAGTATAAACAGCGAGAGAGAGGGAGAGGAGAATGCCATCACCATATTAAATTATACTAATTTGAAGGCCCTATGAAGTAACAGTTTTTTTCTTTCTTTTTCTTAAACGTTTAAACAAAAACAAAGAAAATATAACCTTAAAAATCCATAGAAATATAACAGGATATGATTACTTATGCTTGTTTATTTACTAAGAAAAAAACAACAACAAAATAACAGAGAAAATCTAACGAACAACACTTCTTCTATTAAAAGTATGTAATTAAGTCTGTATACTCTACTCTCTTATCATTGATAAATCAACTTTATTAGCAAGACAAACAATGGCAATAACACCAACTACAACTACTAAAACAACTACAAAAACAATGACAATAGTAATCCATTTATTTAACATGCAAGTAGTGGTAATGGTGGTGTTGTAAATACAGACAAAAAAACAACAATAACTACAGTATACAACACAACTCAGCTGAAAACTAAACTAATTGACCTTGAAACATTTGTAATTGCAAATGAATTACAAAAGAAAACAAAAAAAAAATACAATTAGAGAGGGGAAAAAACAAACAGCGAGAAAGAGAGAGAGAGAGATAGAGACAGTAACAGAGCAAATTAAGCACTTTGCTAATGCATATGCAAACACTTATGTGCGGGCTTTAATTAAGGATTTAATTTTTAAAAATATTGCAATAAAGAGAGGGAGAAAGAAAGACGGAGAGAGTTGCAATATGCAAACAGTTTTCTTGCCTTTATTTCTTCAGAAAAAGAGTTTATTTTTAAAATCTTGTATAAAAAATTTCTTTATAACAGATAATTACAGATTTATAATACGATTATAAATTAAAAAAAAAAAAAAAAAAAAACAAAAGAAAAAAATTATGCAACATTTGTTTTATTTATTCAACGATTGGTTGGTTATGCTCCAATTATTGTTTAAAAAAAACTAATAAATTGGCCTGCCAAGGAGAAGCAGTAAATAGAGAAGAATAAATAGCAGCAGAGATTAACTGCATTAAAGCAGTAGGGTTGCCATTGCATGTATTAAAATCATTTAAATTAAAATACAATTTTTTTTTATTCTTAAAATTTCTGTTTTACTGGCTTACTTAAGTTTAGAATTGTTAGCTTTTCCCTTTCCTCCTACTTTTCTTGTAAGTGTACATATTAGAACAATGGCAATACTGTAAATGTTTGCAACAACAATTTTATATGCCTGCCTGCCGTTATAATTTAGTGTAATAAAAAAATAGAAAGAAAATATTGAAAAAAAAGAAGAGTTTCCCCAATATCATGTAATGCTTGCTGCTAATAATTTGTTTTTCCTTTTATTATTTCATATTTATTGTTGTTGTTTTGTCATTAACTCGAAAAAATTTTGTTTTGATTTTATTTTCATGGAAAAAAGCAAGGCATGTAGACGGAACAGCAAAAGGTTTGGACACTTATTGACATTTTCTAGCTTTTGGCATCTGACATTAGTCATCTAAACGCATGAGCAACCTGTATTTTTTAGTTTCTTATGCAGAAAGACAGTCTGAAGATTTATTTTGTGATGGCAAAATTACAAAAAAAAAAAAACAAAAAAAAAAAAATTAATTGGCGAATTGCTGTGCTAGTATTTTTTCCAATACTGTATTTTTTTATATTTGCTTAACGGTTTTGCAATAAAAATTTATGTTAATCAAGTAAGAAATACCATATAATCTTGTATTCTTGCTTGATTTATACGCTTCTAAATGACCTTTCTAATGTCAATCTTATCTTATGGATAAAATTAATTAAAAACAATAAAAAAAAATTATCATACATATTTTATCTTTAAATTATTATTTTTAAGTTTATTTATCTAAATTCATACCTACCTTTTGAAAATAATACATGATATGCGTGAGGAACTTGATTGAAGCCTAACTATGTAGTCATTACTTACTAGGCTGGGCCTGGAAAAAACTTTCGTGGTTGGACAGCCGATACGAAAGTCTAATGTCAGAAAGCTAGACATACATACCCTAAATCCTACAATCCGCCCTTCCTGATATTGTAGCCGCCAGTGTATATTTCAAAAGCAATTTCAAGAGTTTAAGATTGTTAGACCAGAAGTTACTAGTAGGAAGGCAAAAATTAAATCTCCGAATGCGTTCTATGGGTTCCATGGAATAGAGGGAAAGTAGGCAGAATTATTAAGGTACTCTGGAGCGATTTGTACGTATAGGGAAGACCATAAACTCTTTAGGACATTAACCAGCGTAGATGCATTTGCATAACGAATAGCACCAAATGCAGCAACCTGCAATCGTGTGAGCTCTCTCCCATCCTGGCCAGTTCATTCGTATAGCAGCAGTGTAATTTTCGAAGATCTATCTATGTCCTGAAAGTGTTACCTTGGAATGATTCAAAATCATAATAAATTCCTAGCGTTTAGTGACAAGAACTGGCATCGACAGCCAATACATGAAATTGAATTGAAATTAAAAAACCATTTGTTGAAATGAAAATTATTGTGTTTTATTTTTATTTAAACAATTGATAATTAAGCTTTCAAACACAATACAAACGCAGTACAATACAATAATTCTTAATAAATCTTTTCATCAGAAAGCAAAAAAAAAAAAAAAAACCGATGAAAAACCATTAAAACAAATTGCATTCGAAACCATAAAAAAACCGCTTAAAACTGGTTCGTTTGAATGACCAAAAAATAAGAGAGAAAAGAAACGTCAAAAAAAAAAATTGTTCAAATTGCTTTTAAACACAATTAGATTTGATTTCCTTCCCTCGTATTTTTTTTTTCAAACAAATTCACGAGATGATGAAAAAAACGAATAAAATTACAATAAAAAGTATTTAAAACAAATAAGTATCGCCTGAATGACGGCAAGAAAGAAGATGCCAAAAAACAATTTGAAAAAGAAGAAAAAGAAAAAAAACCTCAAGGTATACGAAGGTAGAGCTATAAGTTCAAACAATAATATGGACTCCATTCGATATGAATTTTTAAATACAAATTAATGGTATTTTCAAAGTCCAAAGGGTTCAAATATTAGAACCTAGAATTCTATTTTTAGAGCATTGAAAAGATCAGCTTACAAATCTACACATTGTGCTTTATTGAACGACTTTATTGTCTTCTGCAGTGCACAAATAAGGGACTTGCAAGTGAAAATCCCATATTTGCACCGATTTTCTGATAAAGCTTTGATGTTTGTGGTCGATTAGCCGTGGGTTGGCTCGTGGCTTTACGAATAGAATTCTCTTCTTAGCTGCACTATTTAAAACGCTTTTAAAGCAGCTGTCTTTTGTAGTAAAAATAGACTCAAATCATATGCCGAAAATCATTCATTTTATCCCTGCAACCAGCTCCTGTAGTTAATACAGAAACAAAGGCTATAATCCAGTTTATTTTTGTCATAAATGTGTCATAAACCTGATAATATAATTGGAAGCTCAATCAGTATGTTTTGGCAGATCAACCTCATGAGATGGTTTTCTTTAATCCCACAGACCTATTGCAAAGTCACAAGACTTCTGCAGAAGCTATAAGTCTTAGGAGGAAGACAAAGAGACTATTGTCCACCTCAAGTAACGGAAAATTTTCATCTGCTCATTTCCCGAAATCTTTCACTAAATTTTGCAAACAAATTTGGCCGCAATAAAGGGCTTTAGTCTATTAAAGTTAGTTATTAGACGCAAGACCAGCTTTCATTCGGTGACTTCATCTCATCACACATCTGGCAAAAATTCTGCGAGTCAATAAAATTGACATGAAAAGTTTCTCAAAAATCTGTAGATCCCAACAGTCTTGTACAAAATTTTATTTTTTTTTTGGTTTACAGTAGTCACAGCTGAGGATAATCGCTACTCACCAGAGACGGCAACCGCAAGGCTTCCCTACTGAAGTTTAAAATCCGATATCGTTTAGCTGACAGAATTCCACTCGATTCTTGTATAGGGATTACCGACAGGAGTCCACAGGTAGATCTCAAATAGGTATACAGAGAGGGTGCTCATCTTAACGTTTCAAAAATTAGGAGCAATGCAAGAATTCATTGCCATGCTTACCTCGTCTATGTACTGTCCTTTGATCGACAGCCTACCTGTTGATTTATCTTTTAAAACTCTAATCAAAGTAATTTTGAAAACTTTTTGAGGTTATGAAATTTTCGAACATTTGAAAGTCGAAGTGTTGTGGTACCCAAGCTAGTTTTAGCTGAAGTCCTTTAATAAAGTACATTATAGGCTGCTAGGGTGTGAAATACTTTATCAATGGTAGCCCTAATCCAGAAACTTTGTTCTAACACTTGCACCTTTGCCTTCAACCCTCTTATTAGGACTTTGAACCCTTTTTTCTTTTACATTTCAGTTGCAAAATGGACGAAGACGAGGACGACGACAACGTCTTTAATGACAATGGTGATGATGAGGGCAAATAACATGAAACGCAATTTGTTTGAAAAGCTTTTGATAAATTGAAGAACAAAATGAAAAAAGAAACATTTTTTTTTTTGAAAAGTATCCGAGGCAGACACGTATAAGAAGCCATTACAATCGTATTTGTTGCAAATGTTTGTAGAGTGCAGATAAAACGACTCATAAAGACGATGACGACGACGTCATTTTGCCAAAAATAAAATGTGATGTTAGAGATTGAGACTAAAGGACTTAGCCTTAGCCTGTGATATTAAATTGACTGAAAGGGAATAAATTTAAATGCAGGCTTCAGAGTTCATTTTTTATTTTATGACCAGCAAAAAAAGAAAAAAAAATATTGAAAGAAGCACTGAATTATGGTTGTTCTTTCAAAGGCACTTTATTTTACACAAAAACGAAAAACGAAAATAAAAAATTTAAAAAAGACTTGTTAAGAAAAGCAAAAGATTTTCAGTTGTTTGATTAATTACTGACACTCTCATTATTTATCGACTGACATCATGCATGCTTGTCTGACACGATATTTCCATTTCATTTAAGGCATAAAGAGAGTATACGGCAAGTTGTTATGCAAGCGAAGAGTATTAGAGTATAGACTAAGTACAGTTTCGTAAACTGGTAGAAATTTCAATCGCTTAACGTTGGAGCATTTCAAAACCAACACTCAAGGCAAGTTATCGAAGGGATGTACAAAAAACTGATTGCAGGCTTCATCAAAAGTATCAATAGCTAAAACTAGCCTGGGGGGCGGCCATTAAAATGGCATCGTATTGCGTACATAGTGGACCATAAGGTCGAAACATTATTATTTTCGACGCTGAAATATTGATAACCCTTTAGCTTTTGTGGTTAAAATGAGGTTAAGGTAAGAAATTGAGGTTAAGTTGCTCTGTTTAAAGGAAAAAAAAACTCTACACTTACTTGCCAGAATGGCAGATGACTTGTTTTTATTTTTTTATTTTCTTTTTTCCCTTTAATTTCTTAAAACGCATTTTACAATTAATTGCTGTTTTTATTCACATCATTAATAAAGATTTTAATAAATTAAGAAAGAAACAAAAGTACTCTCATGGTCCAAAAAAATTACTTTTTTTTTTTGTTAATTTTTATAACAATTGTAAATCGCAATAACAAAAACAAAGCAATGTTTACGAGTTGTTTACATTTTAGGCGAAAAGTAACACTCTCCAGTGCAAATACACAAAAGTACGAACACATACAATTTGAAAAAAAAAATATTATTAAAGACATTAAAAAGAAGAAAAAGAAACAAAAAACGATATGCGAATAAAACCAAATAAATGCAAAAAAAAAAAACAAAAACAAAAAAACCACACGAGTTTTGCTAAAAATAAACATGACATCATCATGAACAACATCAAAATCAACGCTGTAGTCGTCGTCGTTGACGTCGACGTCGTCAACAACATGGCAGAAAGTAGTAAACAAACCGAAAATATTCGTGGATTTTCGTTAATATGAAGTGAAGTTTATTTGATAAAAAAAAAATAATAATAACAACAACGCAGAGAGTTTATGTTTTGTTGATTAAAGTCCACACAAAAACACATCATCATATAACACACTCATGTTCATGTGGTGGGTTAAGCTTTCCAAAACTAAAAAACAACAACAAAAATAATAGGTAATAAAAAAAGGAGTTGTTGTTTTATTTTGTAAAGTAAACCATGTGCATCAATTCGGGAAAGGCAGAGCGAAAAAAAGCTTTTTTTTTACTTCAGATTTGCAAAATACTTTATTTTGAGTGAAATTCCTCATGAATTTTTTTTTTATTGTTTTATTGTGCTCATAACTCAGTGAAGAGAAGAGCATAAAAAGGGATTTAATTTTTTGTTCGTTTGTAAATGTGTTTCTTAACCTTGAACTGCTAAATTAATGTAAAATTCAAATATGGTTGCCGAAAAAAAACCTTCCCATTTGCAATTCAAATTACGAAAAGTCCTGTTTTGTTATACTCATTTTCGCCTATATTTTGCATTTAAATTATATTGTTATTGTTGTTGTGCTTTACATATATTTGAAATTTCATTTCTGACTGTGTGGTTACGTTCGACAAGTAAAACAGTTTGGGCTAAGAGAGCCTAGCAATGTTTGTGCATTCGACAAAAGTCATTGCTTGGTGCCCATTATGGATTGGCGTGTGTTATTGGGCCGTATTTTTCGAAAACTATCCTAGAAGAAATGTTCCCACCAAGAGCTACAGCGCTAGGGATGTATTACAAACGCTTCTTTTTGGCCCGCAATTAAATATTGTGAACTAAATAGTAAATAGATGCCTCGAGCCACACAAAACACCAATTTTTGACTTTAATGCAAGAGAAATTTATTACAAAAAACAATTTCACATGATTTTCACACGCCATGATCATGCTGGGCAATCCCGGATAATTCCCGAACGTTAAGATATTTGAAAACCAACATTTGTCAAGTTATCGCCGAGATACTGTCGAAAATGTGCAAAAAAGTGTCGAAAACTGCATCTAATGGATCGAATGCTGCAAAAAAATTCGCGGATGCTTATTTCCTTTCGTATATAATGATCCACGGTCGAAGCATTATAACGAAATTTTAAATCATTGACTTTATTTAAGGAAATAAAAGGACTAAGGCTTAGAACAGCTAAGGCCTAAGGACTTAGGCTTAGGACAGCTAGGTTAGGGCAGCTAAGGCCTGCAAATAACTTAGGCATTAAGACACAGAGAATTCCCAACAATTTGTTCTAAAACGCAATTCAAAAGAAGCGTCAAAATAAATTCCAATAGGAGACTATTTTGTGAGTTCTTAAAAATTTATTACACTGGGAACTGTAAGCAGCAGTTTTAACATGTTTTTTTCCACTGAAAAAAGAAAATAATTAAAAATTATTCTGCGTTTTATGCTTCAATACCAAAATGCGCATAACTTCGTAACCACACTAACCACCAACACTGTTGCTTTATTTGTGATTTATTTACAGTAAAAAAAAAAAACATCATAGTGATGTCATGCTCTGCCCCAGCACATAAATGTGCAGGAGAAGGAGACACAGAGAAAGCAAAACAAATACAATAAATGTTATGCTTTGTTTTTATGTTTTTCTTCGTCTTCTTTTTTATTTGTTTATTAAGCATTGTCTGTGTGTGTGTGTTTATATGTCTAATGGCTCCAAACACTTTAAAGAGCACAAAGGGACTTCTTTCAACAAATATTTCATTTCGTTTCTATTTATTAAGAACGCAAAAAACTAAGGAAAGAAAAAAAAGGGAGAGAAACACAAAAATATCCCCAAAGACTTATAAAAATAATTTTTTTTTTTTTGGGGAATTTGAAGAAATTAAATAAAAAAGTAAAATCTTCAAGCCGTAAAAGAAATTGTATTTCAATGCTTATGTGCTTAACACTGCAATAAATTAAAAGAAAAAATTACAAAAATGCCTTTGAAAATATTATTAAGATTTCACTCTTTTAAGACGCTGTTAATTGAAGAAAACTCTCTAAACGCTAGCATGTAAACATTGCCTAGAATATATGTGTCATCCTATAAATAACAAAACAAGACATAATTATTGTGTTCTGTCATGCTTTTGTTTTCTAGTTTTCATGCCGTTTCTGCCTGCTCATACTCTTTGTTTTTTGGTTGTAAAATGTAAACAACATTTGCAATATTTGCCTTCAATTTTTTCTCTTTTGTGTGTGTGTATTCTTTACTCTCTGGTTTCTTGTGTCGTAATTACTCCAACAAAAATTACAAAGTCTGTGTATCTCTTCTATTACACTTACTCTCTCACCCACAAACTTAAATACAGTATTACGCCCCCAATAACAATCTAATTCAGTGTTGCCAGATGGTCATTTTTTTCTTTAATTTTTTTGTCCCATCAACCAAGTACTTTTTCAGCACTAGGTCGGTCACATTGGAAGTTGTGTAATTAAAGTACGCAGAGGAAGCTGGTTTGTAAAATCTCAATTCGCAGAAATTTAGAAAATCCATACTTATAGCAGGTTAAAGTGCTATTCCTCTGAATCCCACTCTCCTGGCAACATTTAACACATAATTGGGACTGTGATTGTGATTCCATTTTGTTTATTTCTCGTAAAAGTAGAACTCACTTCCGTAAACACATTCTGTGTCTGTGGTCAAGGGAGAATAATAACAACACTAATGGGTGGGAGTAACACTACAAGCTGTAGTGTGTGGGGGTTAAAGTTTTTTCCCTTAATATGATATTTTTTTTTTGTTTTTGCTTCTAAATTTGTTGGTTTTTTAAAGTTATTTTCTGTTTTTTGCTTTTGCAAACATAAAGATAAGAAGAGAATAACAAAACAAAACACAAAAAAATGCGTTTCAGTTTTATGTTGTAGGTGTTGTTGGTAGTTTATTTCTTTTAAAACGCAATAGTTCTGTGTGTTTTGCTTTATGGGCCTACATGTTTTACCGTACTGTTAATGACCTTGTCTAAAGCGTGAAAGCGTGGTGGGGGAATGAGGTGCAAAAGAAATTTATGTTTTAGAAAATTGCGTTCTTCTAAATTTTTATTCACATTCACGCTTTTATAGCATGATAGGCTGGGCTGGCTGGCTATTAAATCTAATTACTTGGATTTCATTGCCATTTTGCTTCTTCGTTTTTGAAATGAATGGGCGTTCTAATCTTGATTTTGGAAAGTAAATTTAAAAACATTTTTTTTTATCGCGCAGAAGAAATTACGAACTTAATTTTGAAAAAAGTTTATGTTTTCACTATAAAGACAGTTATTAACGTTGTTACAATATGGCTTTAAACGAGGGTATATGACTGGAAGGAGTGATCTTCCTTCTCTCTAATCATAACAGAATTTCCATGAATGGCAGAGTTGGGCCAGCGTTAATTTTTATAGTCTGCCGAATGGCAATTAAACTTTCGGTATTAAGGCGTTAACAAAGTTGGGGAATGTTTTGAAATATAAGAAAGCCGTTAACTATTTCTTCGTAAATAGTACGCTGGGCATTATTTTGGGTAGCTAAATTGGGTGCTAAATTCCCATGCGGTTCAAAGAAGGAAGATGTTTACTATCTTCACTGTGTGGATCCAACAGAAGCTACGTGATTGCAGCAGTTCACCACAACAAACACTTTTTTTTTTTTTTTTTTTTTTTTTTTTTTTTTTTTTTTTTTTTTTGGAATGTGTTACGAACTCTCGTCTATTACCTACTAGACTATACGAACGTCAAGTTTTGCTAGTACAGCCTACCAATATTACCTTTTGCCCGATGTATACTGCATTTATCTATGGCCTGGCAACTTCTGGAACTCTAGAGCTTTTAATGAAAATTTGTTTTGCTTTCAGAAGTTTTGCCACAGAACCACTGGAAAAAATATTTTTCATAATTTTTCAAGATGTCAGAGATAGAATATGAACTTACGAACTCTCGTCTATTACCTACTAGACTATACGAACGTCAAGTTTTGCTAGTACAGCCTACTAATATTACCTTTTGCCCGATGTATACTGCATTTATCTATGGCGTGGCAACTTCTGGAACTCTAGAGCTTTTAATGAAAATTTGTTTTGCTTTCAGAAGTTTTGCCACAGAACCGCTGAAAAAAATTCGTCATCTTTTTTCAAGATGTCAGAGATAGAATTTGAACTTACGAACTCTCGTCTATTACCTACTAGACTATACGAACGAAAAGTTGTTCTAGTACTGCCTACGAACATTTATTTATGGCCTGGCAACTTCTGGAACTCACTGTTGTAACCCTTTTCTTTGGCTCGTCCAACCTGTTAAGAACTGTAAACTATTAAAAAGTACTTTTTTTAGTTCCTCATATACAGAATCGTCAGATTAAATTATTTGACAATGACATTCGAATTAATTCAGCGCCTATTTTTTTTTTTTTTTTAGTGTTTTCTCTTCCGACAAGGTGTTATTCCAGTCAATGAAAAATCCAGGTTTTTAAGTTGAATTTTTGTTTTATTGAACTCCATATTATTCAAAACCAACAGCATACAAAAGCTTGTACAAAGAAGTTTCCAACACGGTCATTATCCATCCGCATAATTCCAGCTTATTATTCTAAGGTTTTCCCACTTATAATTACACGTAGAGTGTAACGATATTTGCAAATAAAAAAACAAAAAATACCAAAATAAAGTATCAATTGAATGCTTATTTGCAGCAATACATTCTTTTAAAAATTCTTTTATGTAAAGCCGCTGCCAAGCTAAACAAATAATTGCTACTTCTTGCCTAACAATTGCATACATTTTGTAAAACACATTCTCTCTCTCTAGAAAACCATAAAAATTTATGCGAATTTAAATGAAAAAAAAAAAAAAAAGCAACGAAACCAACCCAAAATTTATTATGCCTCCATTCATTACAACATTAAACAACCTTGAAATTAAACATCAAAAAAGCCAGTGATTGACTGGCCTGGCATGGCATGGCCTGGTCGGCAAATGTTTGCCAACGATTAGATGGTAATCTTTAAATTATACACAAATTAGTAAAACATAAAACATAAAAGTTAATGAAATAATAAAAAAAAAAAAAACATTTAAACAACAACAACATTAATATGTTATAAAGTCTTTTAAATAAATCACACACAATCAAACATATTTTATAAATACCCTACGCAACAATGATAGAGAAAATCATTTAAAAAATATTTAAAAATTTATTAGAAATCGAAAGAAATTATAATCTCAAGATATAAAAGGGTCGTGGTGCTATAAATTACACGATCCTTTGCTATACATTTTAAAAAACTAAGCAGCCATTTCGTTTCGTTATCGTGATGGAACCTAGGCTCTATATGTTAATCAATTTCATTCATTTTAATTGGATCTCTTGAACAGAATCTAAGGCTTGATTGAATGATTGAATTTCCCTTCAATCTTACGCTACACACAGCATATCTTTTCATGTGGTTTATACATCACGCATTCTAGATTCACGCAGGTTTAAGACCTGGCTTCTCACACTACACATAAAGTTAACTAGGAACGACAAATTTCGAAAGCTTTTTATGAAATTTGTTTTGCTTTCAGAAGTTTTGCCACAGAACCACTGGAAAAAATATTCATCAAATTATTTTAAGCTGCCAGAGATAGAGTTTAAATAATCTTTAATTATACACAAATTAGTAAAACATAAACATAAAAGTTAATGAAATAATAAAAAAAAAAAAAAACATTTAAACAACAACAACATTAATATGTTATAATAGTCTTTTAAATAAATCACACACAATCAAACATATTTTATAAATACCCTACGCAACAATGATAGAGAAAATCATTTAAAAAATATTTAAAAATTTATTAGAAATCGAAAGAAATTATAATCTCAAGATATAAAAGGGTCGTGGTGCTATAAATTACACGATCCTTTGCTATACATTTTAAAAACTAAGCAGCCATTTCGTTTCGTTATCGTGATGGAACCTAGGCTCTATATGTTAATCAATTTCATTCATTTTAATTGGATCTCTTGAACAGAATCTAAGGCTTGATTGAATGATTGAATTTCCCTTCAATCTTACGCTACACACAGCATATCTTTTCATGTGGTTTATACATCACGCATTCTAGATTCACGCAGGTTTAAGACCTGGCTTCTCACACTACACATAAAGTTAACTAGGAACGACAAATTTCGAAAGCTTTTTATGAAAATTTGTTTTGCTTTCAGAAGTTTTGCCACAGAACCACTGGAAAAAATATTCATCAAATTATTTTAAGCTGCCAGAGATAGAGTTTAAATAAAAAAAAAAAAAAAAAAAAAAAAAAAAAAAAAAAAAAAAATTCTTTTTACAGCCATTAAAAGGCCATGAAATAAATGTTTAATACGCTTCCAATTAAAGTGACAGTGTGTTATAAAAGTACAAATTTTCAAAAGATCAATATTAAGTTTGTCTAACAATCTTCACTGTCAACTGTCTAGGATTGTACAGCTAAGGAATAAGGCATAGGAAGGATATCACTATGATAATCGTATGTAAACAAAATAATCCAAGTTACATTGGAATCTTGAAATTAATTTTTATTTTAATTTGCATTAAAATGTCATCTTATTTAATTTTCTTACCTCTGGACATGTTGTTGTATTAAATTTTTTTCTTATATTCAATTTTTTTTAATAAATTTTTAAATTTTTAACTTACTTGCTAAAAAGTTATACGATATTTTAATGGAATTACCAAAAAAATGCAATCAATCAACATACCTGAAAAGGAAGAAGAAAAGAAAACAATTAAAAACATTTTAAATTCATTCTATATGATCAAAGGAAATTATAAAAAAAAAAATTTAATTTTAAATTGTAATTGCATTTGAAAATACAAAAAAAAAAAAAAAAACAATAAGAAGAAAAAATATTTACACGTTTGCGTTTTTTTTTTAAAGCAAAATGACATCACTTTCACCTTCTCTTTTGTTAGTGGTCTTAGGGTTTCTTTATTGTGTTGTTTTATTTTATTTCATGCAAAACACTTTCCTTTTAATGATCATTAGTGTGTTGAGTGATTGAGTAGGAATTTTAATGAGACGAGAGACAAAACGACAATAGAGAGAGAGAGAGAGAGAGAGAGAGATAGAGTAAAAATACGAACAGGAACTTGGCACTGTGTAACAAAGAAAAAAAAAACCGTTAGACTGAATCTCTGCAGCGAGTATTTATGCTCTCAAGATATATAGGCAGGAAATAGAATTTCCAATGAATTTTATGTCACAATTGTTTGCCAATAATTATTAAAAACCATTCTTGAGAGCCAGAGACACCTAAATTTTAAACACTATTTACGTAAAAATGAATGAAAAATAAAATCGTTATTCAGGTCGGCAATAAATTATAATTTTTTTGGGTGAAGTTTTTTGCATACGTCATTCGTCATATATTTACAGTCCGTTATTCAATTTCATTGTGCTCTGATGGAAACAAAGAAAGAAATTTTTATTTAACAAGTGGGCTTAAAAAGATAATAAAACTATAGAAAAAATATTAAAAGAAAGGGCACAAAGAAAGAAAGGCACAAAGCAATATGACACAAACTTGGTAATGCACGGGTTTGGTTTAGTAGAGGAATATAGTAGGATATTGTAGTCTCTTAATTCTGTACAATGGGCGGTGAGAAATAAAAAAATGATATAAGACATCTAAAATTAGACTAGGCTTCACATCACACATTTATAGGTTCCCTCGGATTATTAACTGCTCTGTAACCAGCAGCATTCGTTGACTCTGTAGCGGTTCAAACGGATGCCATTCATTATTTCGCATCTTGATATTTCGCACAATGTCTGTACAAAAGAGTTAAAGTTAGTGGTGATATAAACCGGTACAACTAGGATATCGGAAAACAAAATAAAACAAAGGGCCATTTGGGGCCGACGGGTGCAGCCCTAGCAGTTGTTGACATCCATTGTCTGTTATTGTTTCTCTACAGCAGTCTGGGTTATGCGGCTTATATTCACGCATTCACGAGTTATATTATTTAGTGATAGCGGGCGGTGAAGAAAGATAGGATTTGGTTTCCACATCTTTCTCTCAAGAGATCGAATTGTATGACAAGTAAAATAACAATTACGAATGATGTTGCGAACTATTTTCGCCACCCATAGAAGTATAAACAGCCATATGATTACGGATATAATCCAATACATTATTAAGGGCATACCTTCCCTTGTTTTTAATATTTCTTAGAGGCTGTTTTTGGCTTTTCAAAACCATAAAAATAAATTTACAGAAATTTAATTAGCCTTATAAGAAATAAAACAATAATAAAAACAAAAAACCAAAAAGAATGTAAAAGTAAATTAAAACTAAAACTAATTAAAAGTGAAAGTTAACAACAAAGCTAATGAAAAACAAAAGAAAAAAAAAAAAACAAAAACAGTTGGAAGAAATTTTTTTTTTTGTAATTTTTTTGAACAAAAGACTTTAAATAATCGGCAACATTTGACCATGAATTTTAGTTTTGTGTGCCATTAAAGAAACTTTAAAAAGCTCGCATAAAAAAAAAAATTTAAAAATGAATTAAAAATTAAAAGAAAAACAAGTTTTTCGAAGTTAAACAATGATAGACAGATAGACGGACAGACATTAATAATTGGAAACTTCCTTTTATGAATGATAAACAAAAAGAAGAAGAAAGAAGTTAAAATGAAAACATGACAGCCACGAAATAATTTATCAAAAATCTATGATGATTTTGAAAACCACGAAAGCAAATTTGAAAAAAAAATTTAATCTTGAAAAGGTTTTTAACGAGAGTTGAAGGTTGAGAGGCAGACAAAGTACCCCTCCTTTCTTGCTTAATAGTTATTTGGCGAATTCAAGTTAATGATATTAACCAGCCATAACATAAAGTTTTCCATAAAGTTCGATTACAAATGTGAATCCCCACATTTTCTTTTATTTGAAACAAACTCTATGAAGTCAAATGCAAGCAATTTGCATCGATAACATTCTGGCCTGTAGGCTTACAAGAACTTAAACTTATAGGCTTAAATCGTTTTCTTTTATGAACATATTTCGTATAAAGAACAGATTAATGTAGACACTAAAAGTCTAAAATATTTGGGTTAAAACAACGGTAAATACAATTTAAATAAAACTCAAAAGGGAATGAATGTTCTATAGAAGCCCATAGACAAATTACAATTTCATTTCCGTTTTCAACAACCGTAAGCAAATATTTTTCATTTCCTTTTTAGGCACGACTTCTTTCTTTCTTTTTTCACCATACAATGAAAAAGAATGAATGAAAGAATCCCTTAAGCACCTGAAAGTAGGCAACTAATTTGCAACAAAACAAAAGCCAAAAAATATGTCAACATAACTAACAGTGAATGGCAAAAGAGAATGGAAAAAGAGAAAAAGAAAAATAAAAACAAAAACTAAAACGTAAACAAAGCTTAATAACCTACAAAAAAAAAACGAAAGAAAACTAGACGTTGTTCGTTGTTATTATTATGACGATGACATGTAAATGTTGCATTTCCGGTTTGTTATCCTTTTCCTTCATTTGCAAGACTAGCAAATCGTTTTAGGCCATTTTACCTTACCTAAATGCACTATTCCGAGTGTTACATTGTATTGTAAACAGTTTTGCTGCATGATGGAATTGTGTCTTGTCTTGTGTTTTCCTAAAGGCGGGAAAATAAATTTTTATTTCTGTTTCCCTTTTTCTTTTTTTTTTTTGTCTTACTGCACCTGCCTGCCCACTATTATTTCTCTTTTTTTTTTGCCTGCCTTTAGCTTATCACCACATTGTTCATGCATCATTGCCTTTAGTAGGTCATCAGGTTCTATGCAAACGAATTGTGGTGGCAATATAATCTGAATTTGAAACGTGATTGTTGGTAACATTGTTGCCGTTGTGCCATTCGTTTTAATAATTTTCTAAAGTCCGTTGAACTTTAAGCAGCAGTTAAATATTAAATTGAAATTTAATCACTCAACTATGGTGAAAGGGAATTTAATTTAATAACGGAAATGTTAGGAAATTATTGTATTTCCTTTAACAACACATGTACAAAAGGGTAATTATATACTGGTGATAGGTTATAATTTCGTTATTAAATTTTAAAAGCGCCTAAAAGTAGGTTACAATTCTAGTATTATAATTATATTACAAAAGTATACTTTGGTTTATTTTTGAAGCTGAAAGCTATTTTGTAAATAATATTTCCATAATACTTTAATGAAATCATTGGAAACTTTAATTAGAAGGTAATTAATTTCCAGTTTTTGATTACTTTTTTTTTTTAGCACAATTTCAAAATTATTTTTTTTTATTGAATTATTACAGTAATTTCCTAAAAAAAAAAAATATTGCAAAACAATTATAATAACATTGTTAATGATAATAATTTATCAGAAACGAAACAAACAAATGCCTTTAATTCATCATTTTTTTTTTTGTTTTCCCATTAAAAAACAAATGAAAACATTCCCGTGATCAATCAACGTCAATAATTATGGGCTTACAAAGTATTCAACTTGTCGCTTCAGGCAATAATTAAGAAAATCATGCAATTTTTTGAAGCTTAAAAAAATAATAAAAAATAAGGAGGGAAAAAATAAACAATTTGAAAATTATTATTACTGGCCAAGGTCGACTACGTTTATACCCTCTTTTACAATTCAAATGTAACATGCCACCACAATCAAATTGATTGTTAGTTTGTTAACGTATTATTACTTCATTTGTTCCCTTAAAGAGCAGAAACTCCAAGTCTAAAGAGTTCCAGTTTCGCTAATCAAGCTTTTCTAGATAAACAGACAGCAGGTTATATGACTTTAGGGTTGTGAAGGCGGCATAACATTCCCTTTGAGAATGTATTGGTTCTGTGTCTTGGATGTACTGGTAAAAAACTTTGCTAATTGAATTCTACTTAGAGTTTCTGGGAGTCGTTAAACCCACCAAACTGGACAGAAAACAAATACTGAAGAGCTCGAGAGTTACAACTTATGCCTAAAGGATTTGAGAGGAAATCCTTTTAGGTTACATCTGGTCTGGGAGTGTAAAAGACTGCTAAGCAGTCTGGGCATTACGTTCCTTTAGAAACAGGCCCAGTGGATGAAATAGGAATACCTGTTTGCCAGATGGCTAGGTGATCGATTTGTTGATGAACTGGTAGGTCTGAAAGACTACAAACTTGAGGGTCTAATAGGTTAGATAAAAGAGATTGACTGCCCTTTCAACTTAGATAATTATAGATTCTACTCTTTCTCAAGATGTAGGGTTGCCTGACTTTCCTAAGACTTTCGTTGTTGATGTAATATCTACTCGTGGTGTTAAGGAACTAAGTCATCTGTTTCGCAAATCCAAGATTAGAATCCAACAGCAGTTTTTAGGAAAGTTTATCAATTTTACCGTTCTGAGTTAATGTTCGGCAGTAGTTCCCACCAATATTGGATAACATTAACACACACAACATGGGAGATATGACGACATAGGTTGTAATCCTGACTAAATGGTTATCATGACTAACAAAGTAAATAAGTAGGGGCGAGGATTACTGGGCTTAAGTGGTTTAAATGTATTACAAGGTTTTGCTGATAGTCTGTCATTACTGAGCGTAATGAAATTTAATTTCTATGTCTGTCTGTCTGTCTGTCAAAACCGCATTGTTAAAAAGAAAAAGTTTCCAATTTAATTTGTCTAAAAACTAATTTATAACTGCAAAGCCTATTTCTGAACAACATTTTAAGTTAAATTTACAATTTTAAGTACACACCACCCCACCCTACCTTTCTCCTCTCCATAACACGATTTTTTGATTCTGTTTCTGTTGTTATTGTTGTTTTATAAACCATGGATTTCAGTTTGCTGTCAGTCAACGGTCATAGTAAAAAACAAAACAAAAACGATTTTTTGTTTTTGGTTTTTGCTTAACTAGACAGAATGGCGTCAGCTTTTGGGAATTGCGCCTTAAAGTAACGTAATGTTTTCATCGTTCAGAGCCGCTTCGTTGTTTTATTTTATTTTGTTTGTTTTTGTTTTTGTTGTTCTACTTGCCATTGCAGCAATATTTCATTTCATTTCATTACGAATCCATCCAATTTCAGAGTATTTTTGTTTTTTTTGTTTTTTCCTTTTTAAGTTCATGTTGTCATCGCCAGGTTATTATTGTTGCTGTTGCTGTTGCTATTGCTGTTGTTATTGGTTGCTATTTAATTTGTAAGACTGTGTGTATTTCTATTTTTTTTTTTTACTTGTCTTGCGTGTTTTTTTCTGGTTTTTTTTTCGTTTTGTTTTGCCTAAGGTTAGTTACCTTTAACTTTATTTTATTTGTTAAAACAAGAATTACAACAAGACTCTGTAGCAACAACAACACAACAACAAAAACAATACAAAAAACAAACGATTTTACCTTGTAACTACAAAGTCAGTCATGATGATATGGTGATAGTACTAGTGGTGGTGCTTGGTGGCAGTCATAATTACACAGACTTACAAGACAGAACTGTAAAGGTATTTAAACTTGTTCTGTCCTGCTTAAAAAACTTGTTGGTGGAGCTCCTTTGTATATATATTTGCGGTCATAGCTTTGGAATTCTTGTTTTATTTATAATTTGGGGAACGTATCAACTATTATCTGTCATTGTGTGGGCAATAAGTTTGTGACATTATGATCATGACGTATGACTTTACATACGAAATCAATTTATCTGTCCATAGTCCATCAAATTGGATTATTTTCGCAGACTTCTAAGCTGCCTCAAATGCTCTAGGCTCTATAACCAAGTCTTTCTGACATATTCAAGGGGATAACATATACAAACTTTATAGTCTCTATCAGGTATACTGATCGACAACCATGTATAGTTAGGCTTGAGAGCTTATTTGCTTCTTAACTTATTAGGTTTTCAAGTTCAAAAAATGTAAAGTTGCAATACCTTTCGATTACTGCCAATTGCTGCCACACTACGATACTTAGCTCACTATTTAGGCCCTTTTTTTCTCTTTCTCTCTCTCTCTTTTTTGCTCTCTTTCCTATGAGATATTCATTTCATATGTTCTATGCAATGTAATACAACTTGACAGGGAGATATACAACAACATTGTAATGTTACATGGTGCCGCATAATATACATTGTTAAAGTAACCGTGTGTGGCAAACAAAAGAAAAAGTGGGAGGGAGGGGGAGGGCATTGCAGCAGATAGCTTAAAGCCAACATTTGATGATTAAGCAAGCACATGTAATTCACCTAAAAATAGAATGTTCGCGTAATTCTAGTTACTGTGTATACGTGTGATATATTTACGGATTCTCTTACAAAGGTACGCTTGGATTCGATTCGGTTCGGTTCGGTTATGGGCAATAAAGTTCATTCATTCATTCATTTGTTGTTGTTTTCACATTACAAAGTTACTATGGAAACCTTACAATGTTTTGTTTGAAAAATAGAAAAATTTCTTAAAGAAAACGAAAGAAAAAAGAACAACAACAGCAACAACAACGACACAAAGAAAGTTCAAACTTAAGAAAAGCAAGAAAGAAAGAAAAAAAAATGGGCCAGCTTTTTTAGCCTTAAACAATATGGCCTGAAAGAAGAGGGAAAAAACATGGAATTTTCTAAGGTTTTCTTTTTTCAAATGGAATTTCCTCTTAATCACTGTGATAATTTCTTAGTATTTAAAGAAATCTTCTTGGAATTAAGCGCAATTCAAAGAAAACTAAAGCAAAAGCATGTGGGCTTAGAAATTTTGTGTTAAGGAGGGGGTTCCCCCCCACTAAACTGCGAAATTTCTTTAAAATATAATGAAATACTGTTATAATGGAAGACAATTTATTTTTATTTTCCATTGCGCAAATAATAACAATCGATGAGAGTTTAGCTTTTCCATGAAATTGATCCCATATCTCATCGCAATTATTTTCGTTTTTTGTTTTTTTTTAATATTTTCTTGGAATTCTAAAGTCGTATGATTGCTGTCAGTCAGTTAAACAACAACAACAACAACAACAAAAAGCTCTTTTTTTTGTTTTTCTGCTACAATAAAAACTGTCAGAATGTAATGACACGCAACACGTGTTGCACTGTTTAAACGCACATAAACGAGAATCATTGAACTACTGGTGTATGGCCAAGGTTAAAGAAATTTCTAGAAACACTCGTCATTTGTTTAAAAAAATTATTGCGGCAAACATGAGATGCATGATGCAACAGCAATAAGAATTAGTCCACGATTTTGGTAAAAGATAGAAGGGAGTGTTAGATGTGTGGTATCAAAGAATGATTAAACGCTTCTCAAATCTATAGTCATGACTTATGAAAGCATGCCTCAATACAAAAAAAATTTAAAAAAAAAAAAAATAAAGTGCTGAATACAATTAAAAAAGTTCTTATTGAACTTAAAGACCATAATTCTTCATAAATTTTTTATTTTTTCAATATTTTTTCTTCTTCCTCCATTCGCTTTAAAATTCCCCGCCTTCTAATACGCTGCTGCCTCTTTGTTTTTGTTCGAGAATTTAAACCAGAATTAGAAATTTCCAGTTAAAATTTCATAAGTTTATGTTTAGAGAGATCCGTATACAGAAAAAAACACTAGAGACTGTATGTCGCCAGTTTATAATTGAAACAGAAAAAATTGGAAAAAAAAAACAAAAATTCTTATGAAAAGTATTATTCAGCATAGCTAAGCTGAGCTCAACTCAGCTCAGTTCAGTTCAATGTGCAGATGTTTAGAAAGAGAAATAAATTATTTCACAATTAATGTCAACTTTTTTTTTTTTTTTTTTTGCAACAATTAATCTGGAAAATAAATAGAAAAATAAAGGAAAAAAAAAACTAAGAAAATTTATTTCCAACTCTAGGAAGTGAATTGTTAAAAACAAAAGAATTAATGACCACAGACAGCACTACTGTTGCAAATGGCTGGTCATACGACTGCCGTCTGAAATGTAAGATTGATGTGAAGATATTGCAAATATTAGAAAGGCAGGAGGTTATTTAGCTGTTTAATAATCAAATCAAATTAAATAATAATAATAACAAATTAAAATATTATCAATAAAATAAATAAATTTTAATTAAAACATGTTGAACAGCAAAATATGTCAAAGAATATACATTTAGCTCTCTGTTTAGCATGTTAACGCTATTTTAATTGCAAGAAAATAATTAAAATACATGTTTCTAGTGATAGCAACATGTTACAAATTAATAGAAATCTATTTAAACGGCCATGAAATAAATTGAAATACAAGAAAGGACTTAAGTAACATGTATACAGCGGCACGCAACACTTGCAAATGCATTTTCTAAATAAACATATATGAAGCAAAATGTATCTGGAAAATGACAGCATGTCTAGCAACAAAGGCCGCAAAAACATTTCTTGAATGCTGTCAAATGTAAACTAAATAAAACAACAACAACTTGAATATTTGTTATAAAAACATGTTGAAAAAAATTTTACTTAATATATGATACTTCATGTCAGCCAGTAGTGACACTACACTTAAAAATTTTGAAACTAAGACAAAACTAAAAGACAGGGTAGGGTGTAAATTAATAAATTCTATTAAAAAATAAATTATATTCGTTGGGAGTCTATAAAATTCTATGAAATAAAGAAAAAAGCCTGAAAGTAATCAAGTAACATCTGTACGAGCCCCAGCAACATGTTGATTGGACAATAAAAAAGAAAAAAAAAACATCTGCAACATGTTGAG
>QOCX01000037.1:508322-548105 GCA_005959815.1 Sarcophaga bullata | reverse complement strand
CGGTTTAAATTATTAAATTTTAATCTAAACGGAAATTAAAGAAAATAATCATCTAAGATTAGTATGACTGCACGGAATAGGTGTGAAAAAAATTTATTATCTTGAAGAGATATTCGTTAATATCAGAAATATGTTATGTGCAACATGTTGCTTAAGGTTAAATACGCCTAAGTAAACTTAGTTTACACAGCAACATTTAAAAATCAACTAGCTAAACACTAATATTAAAAAAAAAAAAAAAAAATAAAAAAATTGAATTATAACGGGAGACAAAATTAGCTAGTAAATGTTGAAGAAACATGTTGCAAACTTGGGAGAAAACTGGTATCATTATATCTACATTTTTATCATACAAATAACAGACTTTATCTTCAACTGGCAGACTTTACCAAATCAAGAAAATGTTGAGCAAGCAAACCAACAAGTTGAGAGGCCTAAGCAACATAATGCTTCTTATATTCTACTATACAGTTTGGCCAAAAGTTTCGAAATGCGATGCATCACTACATTCTCCTTTAAGCTGTGTTAAGTTTTCAAAATTATTTTTTTTTTCCTTGTAAAATAATCTTCATTTAGTACAGACGAGATTTAAGAACAATATTATTTAAAAGAATATTATATATTCCCCCCTATACATATTTATATGTGTATCGTATAATAATGATTAAATAACTATGTAAACTTTTTTGAAAGTGTAAAATGTGATTATTTTTTTTTTATAAATTAAAATGTAAGAAAAAGAAATTATTTTTTATCAATAAAAAAAAAAAAACAAAAAAAAAGTATAAAATGGTTTTTATTTGAAAAATGTTTTCCAGACTGGATAGAAAAAAAAAAACGTAAGTATTAAAGGCAGCATTAATTTGTTTTCGAGATTAAGGGAATGACATTAACTATGCAGAGATCTCATCATTGCTTTTATGTTATATTGTCGACAGATGTGAAGAAGCCAAGATTAGAACCTAGCTTCTCAAAGATCGTATTCTTAAGCTACAATTGGCCAAACGTTCACGAACTGTACAGCCATTTTTAGCATATGAAAAGTAACCTAAACGCTTTCCAAAATTAATTCACCGTTCATTAATCGTTCTCATTGCTTTTCATATTTTTAAAACGAACATACGTTACGTTACGTTACGTTACGTACCGTGAACGTTCGGCTAATTCTGGTTTTTTACTCATATTATTACATTTCTTGCATAATAAATGAAAATTAAATAATTTTTTAAAAATGAGACAGTAACATAGACACAAAACATGTTGCAAGCATCCAGCAATAAATTGAGTTTATTTATGAACACACAACTGTTGTTGTCGTTTAATCAGACAAAAACAAAATGTGATCACAGAAAAGCAAGAGAGCCGTTATAGTATACACTTACTATATAAGAACAATAAAGAAAACAAAGAAACTTACGAGGAGAAAACAAAAAACATAAAAAAAAGGAAAACAAGTTAACAAAAGTAAAAAACCCAGCCAATGTGTCAGTCTTGAATTAGACAGCGTAATAAAAGCGAGTAACGAAACTAAAGCAGCAGCATTAATTTCTAAAGAAAAAAAGTTAAAAAGTTAAAAAAAAAGTTATAAAAAATTATAAAAAAAAAGTGTTGATAAAAAGGACTTTAATAAGAACAAAGCAAAGAAGAAACACAACAACAAATGGCCTATAAACAAAGCAACAAAAAGTTGCCCAACATATTTCATTATAACAACAATCGCAACATAACAATAACGAAAGAGAGCACGTGTTGCTCATTTGTGGGTAGAAGAATAAGGAGAGCAACAAGTTTTTCTGTGTGTGGTGACCTTTAGAACTGCATGAATTGCAAAAACAAGAAAAACAACAACAACAATAACATAAAAAAAGACTTTGTTTTAAGGCAAATTAAATAATATTTGGCCACAGAAAGCATATTCAATTTAAAAATTTAAATTGTGATCTCATCATATAACAACACAAAAAAAAAAAAAGAAAACAATAACGTGCAATAGCTTATGAAGACGTATGTACGTAAGGTGTTGAGAAACCCATGTGGTCACCCATAATTTAAAACGAACAACACAACTGGCTACTTGCCACCTTCTATTTTACATTTGAAATAGGCCATTAAAAGCCAGGGAAATAGACTTCCCAGACCATAAATATTAATACAACAACAAAGAAGACAACAAACGGCAACAATATGACAGAAGTAGCCTGTTTAATGTTTATATGCCCTTGGCTGGTATTAGTTTTACTTATAATTTATGCCATGACAGTGTTATAAGAAAAAAAAATTTTTTTTCTTTAAATAAACATGAAAACATGACAAGAAATACCATTTACCCACCAACAACAATGAAAACAAAAACACAAAAACAAATTTGTACAATGGGAAACTGTTGAATGAGTAGTAAATCTAAATTGCAGCAAAAAATATATTGGCAGTCCACAAATGTAATGGCAACATGTTGAGAGCGGAATTGAAATGTTTGAAATAAAACGAAAAATAAAAAAAAAACGTAATAATCAGCATGTCTATGATACACTGCTTTAAATACAGAAGAAGCAACTGAAAGCGTGAGAGAGATAGAGAGAGAAAGAGTCTGTGAAAATGTTGTAAACCAGGGGTTACCAAAATTTTTTTGGTTGTGTATAGTGAGTAACTGAGTGAAAATAAATTGAGTGATTTTATTTACTTACTGTCAAAGTCATTTCATCACATGCATAAAGTTATACAACTTTAACTCGAAAATTAGGGTTGTTTTTTTTTAGATATTTGGTGGGAACTACTTTGGTTCACAAATTTCCTCACCTACTAATAAAAAACTTTCAATTTTTCAAAAAAAATGTTTATGTCTACAAAAAATTTGTTCTCTTTCCTTATCATTTAAATGTCTTAAAATGTCATTTTAAGAACATATAAAATTGGATTCTAATAAAAGCATTTTTAATATATTTACACTTAAATATTATATTGTAGTGTAAACCTGAAAAAAATGTCATAGCATCCACTCACGTGTTCACTCGCCGCGGTCTGATCGGCGACTAAATGGGAGAGCATAAGCAATGTGTGTGATTCACTCAGCACAATTGTGCGATGAAATGGTAATCCCTGTTGTAACCAAACATTGAGTTGAAACAGCACACCTTTAGCACACACTCGGCTGTATAGTATACGAACAAAATGCTTCATAACTACGATTCGTGTTTAGAAACTTTATTTAATATTCACATGGGAACACGAAAAAAAAAATCGAAAAAGACCTACAGACGGCATAAGGAACTTAAATATAAAAAAAAATGGAACAACACAGAATCTTCTTATCACACAAATTTTTTTTCTAGCAACATTATATAGCAATATTGTTGCAAAAAAACAAAAATATGTTGCTGGATATAGGCAACCAAGGTAATTTATTAAGAAAAGCACTATATTCGTAAAAAAACAACAAAAAAAAGAGAAAATTTTGTTTATAAACAATGTTGCAAACCCTGTGAAACATGTGTTTGGATCCACAGGACCTAATCGAAAAAACTATAATTTTAGGTTCTATAGGAAGAATTTATAAAATTAAAAAATCGAGCAGCCTAGTTTATAAACATTGTGGAAAAACGATAAAATAATAAAAAAAAAGAAACTCAACGGAGCTCAACATGATTTTGAACGAATACAACATGGTCATAAAAAGATTATCTTAAGCAACATTACACCAAAAATTCCAAAACATGTTGCTGGCCATATAAAAACAATATAGATTAACAACAATAGCTTTCAATTTCTAAGAAAAAGAATAATTAATAAGAAATTGAATATAAACAATGTTGACAATACGATGTTGCCAATACAACTGCTCAGCATAAAGCTTAAAGCATTTTACTTGGTCCCTGGTGAAATTGAACCAAAACTTACCCATTCGTTAACAGTATTTTGCTGTAAATGCAAAAAGTTTTTGCAGTGAAAGCGATAACAAGGGGAAGGAGTAGGATATCTTTGGGTACTAATAGAACTGCAGCCTGTACAAATGGATCTAGAATGGTAGATTGTAGGATACAATGATGCCAATTAAGCAGTTTAGAACAAACTTTGCTTGTAAAGTCTCTTTGCAGTGTAAAAAAAGGAACATTTATGATGAGCAACATTATTTAGCTGCAAAGCTGTAAAGAAGCAAGGAGCATACTTGAGTTATTAGAAAACAGATATTATAAGTTCAAAACCACATTCGACATAAGCCTCATTGTTGCAAAGTTAATTCTCTCCGGTTGCACAAAGTTATCGATATTTGATTAAACCAACAATGAAAATTTTTCTATTCGCCTAAATATTATAAGCTAGGAACATTGCTTTTTTGACCGAAATTGCAGACAAACAATGTTGCAAGTAAAAAATAATGCCATTTTTGTTTAGCAACATTACTTAGGAACACTTTGGGACACACTAACGAATTATATATAAAACAATGAGGAGTTTTTTCTTGTAACTTAATAGATTCCAGATCGATAATGACAAAACAAATATAATTTTTTTCTAATTACGAATAATTTTCTATTAAATCTGACCTTTACGGTAGGTAAAAACAATGTTCTAAAAAAATCAAACGCAATTAAACATTTCACTAAGGCAACAATGTTGCTAAACACTTTGCTTACTTAGCAATTTATAATTGCTGAACAAAATTTATTGCGTTGTTGAAAAAGAAAGAAATTACTTACTGTAGTGTACAACAACACTTAGCAAAGGCAGATAAAGAAGCACAATAATAAACAACAACAGCAAGAGCAAAAACAAAAAACGAGAGAGAGAGAGAGAGAGAGAGAGAGAACAATTGATAACACATTAAAGCAGGTAAACATATTTATTTTTAAAGCTTTCTCATATTATTTGTTTATCAAACAAAAACCAATGCCTTCAAAACAGCAATAAAAGGCATAAAAAACTAATCAAACTGGACAGATAAATACAAAAAAAAAAAAAAAAAAAAAAAAAAAAAAACATTTTAAAACTGCTAAATAATGTTTTTCTGTATTGTATTTAGAAAATATTTTTTGTTGTTTGTTTGTAAATAAAACAGAACAGCAAAACACATGTCCTTCTGCAATATGAAAAATAGAAAAACATCGTCCTTTATAAAGTATTCATCAATGTCAACTGCTTGCTACATTGTTTTGTGCATTTTTTTTTTAAATTCTAGAAAGGACATGCATATACAAATGCATTGTTTTTTAAATAGAAAAATATTTTATTTCGGCAAATTCACAAGGAGAATCCATAATACAAAAATGAATTTTAAAACTATTTTGTGCACTACACTATGAAGGAGCGTTACTCCTGTTACAAACATAAAACGCAACCCATGCTCATGGGCTGTATAGGGCATCAATGTGGCCCAGCAATTATTTGAGTATTACGAATATGAACTTGTCAGCCATTTAATTGGCCACAAATTTATTAAAAATTCATGGCAAATAAATAAGAATTTGAAGAAGAAAGTGTGGAGTGGAGTGGCATAAAACTTAAGTAATTTTTCTAATTTGTTATAATGGCAGGACAAACAAAAAAAAGCCAATTGACTTGAAAGAGCTGTCACATCACTAATAAACAATAACTGACATGAAAATGCATTGCTGGAAGTAGAGAAAAAAAATTTAAAAAAATTTTAAACAAAAATTTCTTTTGGAAAATATGCCATTAACTTTGAAAATGCCATGAAAGAAAAGAAAAGAAATGTCAAAAGGTCATGCAACGAATTTTAATTGGGATAAAAAAGTAGGCTCCTTTATGCATACGTAATTCCAAGCTAAAAAACATGTCTAGCTAGAGTAATTATTTCTTTTTCTCCTTTAAATTCAACAGTTAAGAGAAAAAAGGGATTCTTTAAGTACACTCATGATTTTAAAATGGATTATTGCCCCCATGAACGAGTATTTTCTAACAATTACTGGGCATATTCCACCGTGAACATGTCATTTTCCAATTAATTATTGTTATCGTTGACCTTTGTATTGTATTGTTAATGCAAGTTATCGATTATTTAACAAAAAGGGGTTATTGCAGACATTTTTCCTGCATTTGTTTGTTCATTTTTGTTGGCTTAAAGTCTAGACAAACAATTATTTTTATGTGCAATGCATTGCAAAGCCTTAATTTAATTTTTTTTTATAAAACTAACAATAAAAATAAAAAAAATTTTGAACACTTACCGTTTGGATACCGAAATATTAAATAAACGATAGAGAACATACCTGGGGGAGAGTAAAGAAATACAAGGCATTAGTCGAAAAATACAAAAAAGGGGGGAACAAAATATTCCAAACTTAATTACAATAAAATATTAAACACAAAGGAAAACAAACAAGATAATTTTAATTTGTAGATCAAGTTTCGAACATTGATTCGCAAACTAATAGGAGAAAAAAAAAAACTCCATTATAACCCTCTATCTAAGCAGTTATCTGTGTCTGTTCTAAACCTGAGTTTTTTTAATGTTCGGTGATTCAGAATTAATGTTTATTACACTCTGGTCAGGAATATATAAGCACACTACATATCCTTCCTAACTTAATCTCTACCTGGATAAAAAAAAAAATAAATTCGAAGTCCGTCCAGCTTAAAAACATAAGATGGAACCACGTTTAAACAGTATCAATAAACTGGCAACACTGCCCCAAGACTTACTTAATTAACTACTAAAACCCTTTAGTCAGGATTACAACCAGTTTCTCACATCACTTATGTGGCGTGCCATCCATGAGTGACGGGACCTACTAGTTTGAAGTCGTCTTTTCACTTCAACTTGAATTTACTGTTTGAGTTTTTGCCAGAAGACTGCTAAGAGGAAGTCGCCGAGGAAATATTACTTTTTGTTGAACCACAGGCTCTCGTCTATTAAGCCAATACACTACTTTCAACGACTATGGCAACTTTCCTCTTCAGTTTCCGCAAACTATAAGCATCATATAAACCCTATAATTGTTTATGACGATTAAAATCGTCAGAACGAAATGAAGTTGTTATTGCATAACATCGAGTATACTCGTCTTAGCTAAAATTGAAAAATTAAGCAGGCAGAAAAGGTTTTTCGTAAAACAAAACATCTATTTTCAGTCAACACCACAACAAAGTTCTGAATTTACAATATTATGGACCTCTCAGTGAAAGCCTAGATTAAGTTGAGAATCCTAAAATGAACGCAAGCAGGCTCTGAATAACAAAAACTTGCATTATTTAAGACTCTCATCAATAAAGCTGAAACTAAATTAAGCACTTTTTAATAATAAAAAAAAACATCGCCTATAATTAAACTCTGGACACGGAAACGTGTTGATAATTAAATACTAGAAAAAAAAATGAGAAATTAAAATAAAAAAAAAAAAAAAAAAAAAAAATTGAGTCACATTTGAAATTACAACATACGAGGCGAAAGCCTGCTGAAACTAGAACAACTTGGGAAAATTTTCCATTCGAATAAAATAAATACAATAAAAAAGAAAAAAAACGAATAAAAAAACTAACGAAGAAAACCTGTAACAGAAAATAAATATTAATCACTACGGCCAGTGATTATAAGTCAAGTAAAAAAGAAACAACAACAACAGCAACAACAGAATACATAAAATTTTTAAATTATTAAAACAATTCATAGAATAACAATAATTCTTAACCCTTAAACAATACAATGGGGCATCGAAATCTTTTTTTTTTTTATAAATAATATGAGAATTTATTTGCGATTAACATAAATCTAGAAATTTTCATACAATTTTAAACCACGGTATACCGTATCGCGGAGCTGAGGAGCATGAAGTTGGCTTCAAGTATGGGTGAATGGACGCGGCTGGTACTTTTCAGGATGTAGTTACTCCGGGAAAGGAGCCTCCCAAAAGAATAAAGAAGAATTGTTTTAGTAGAACCGCCACATGACTTACTTAAAAACAGTCACTGTAAGTGCGATGGAATTTTTGTCTAGCCTACATCACACGCAAAAGTAAAGAAGTAAGCCCCCATATACCACATAAGGGGTAACTTGGTATACCTTTTGTCAAAACAATTTAAAAGATAAACAACAAACAACACACAAAATTGAATTGATTAAAAATCATGTTAAAAACAACAACAACAACAACAACAACGATAATAACAAATACAATTATTCACTGCTTTTTCAGTGACTTTATCACTGCCACTGTCATCGTATTAATGTTGATTATCTGGTTGGCAGTGTGTTGCAAGACAAAAGAATATTCAGAAATAAAAATTATAATTTTAAATTTTTAAATACAATTCAATTCAATTTGATTTTATTTCTCATTTTGTTTTCATTATAAAAATATATTCATAAAGAAGAAGAAGAAGAAAAAGAAGAATTTATGAATAAGAGGCAAATATAAATACAATAAACAGCAAAAAAGCCAAGCAAATAATGCCAATGACTAAGAAATATAAAAATAATTACACAAACAAAGAAAAAAAAATATGCATTTAATTTTTTGTGTTTGTTTTTGTTTCAAAATAGTTGAAAAGTAAAAGTTTCCATAATTTTTTTCACCACTGCACCATTTATAAAGACCGTATATACATGTGCGTGTGCGTGTGTGTAAGTGTGTACATATGAAACGTATACTTAAATTAAGTATTCAATTGTGCAGTACAATGAAAATTATTAAAAATACTGTATTTCTTACAATACTTTCTCTATAGAAAGTGTCTCCACACGCACACAACAATATTACGATAATAAACCGCACAAGCAAGAACTATCATTACGCAGAGAGACGACCGAGCATGAGAGAGAGAGAGAGACAGAGTAATATTGTCTATGCTTTAGTTTGTTTTTAAATTAAAAGGAAATAAACTATTTATGAGAATATAAACACACACAAATACTTCGAATATGTTTCTAAGTGTGCATGTGAATGATGAGTGCGTAAGTGCTTATCAAGAAAAATAGGACAAAGAAATAACAACAACAAAAACAAAAACAAGAACTCGTTAAACAGGACAACCATTATTATAGTGATGTTCGAAGCAGAAGAAGCAAAAATGAAAAAGAAAAATAAGAACAATGTTCGAAGAAAAATTTTGATTAAATCAGCACACTGTTACGCACATATACATACACTTAGATTCCAAGTACCAGTCCTACGCGACACAGCATATTGTGTCGGTGTTGTCAATAACATTTAACAACTATTGTTGCTCTCCTTTTCGTTTGTTTGATTTGACACACAATTTTTTTTTTCTGTGAACTTATTTTCGTATGCTATGCTAGGATTCAATAAAACGCAAAGATAGTTTTAACATGGGTTCCATTTAACTTTACTCCTCAAATTTATACTCAGTTTCCCCCCAAAAAAAAAAAAAAAAAAAAAAAAAAAAAAAAAAAAAAAAAAAAAAAAAAAAAAAAAAAAAAATTTTATTTTTTATTATTATTTTAAATTAATTTGTTTAATTTCTTATTTTATTTTAATTTAATAATATTTGTATGTATATATGTATGTATAGATAGATTTTTATATTTTCTTTTTGTTTTTTTTAATAATAAATTTGTGTATTATTTTGTAATTTTTGTGTTAGAATCTTTGGTGGTTATAGTAAGAAGCCAAAGTGTATATTAACACGACGTCTCTTAAAACTGAGGGTAGCTTTTCTCACAAACAATATACAGTTTTCTGTTAAATTTGTTGTGTTGTTTTTTTTTTCTGTCTTTCTTTCTTTCATTCTTTTTTCCTATGTTGCGTTGTTATCGTTGTTGTTTTTGTAAAGGTTGAGTGTGGCAAATGTGTACGTTTTTTATTTTACTTTTCATACTCTGTAAAGTTTTGCAGCAGTGAGGGTAATAGTATCATACTCAATACATGAAAATAATACAATGAGTTTTTGTTTTGTTTGTATAGGTGTGTGTACTTAGATTTTTTAATGTTACTGTTAGTGATGATGTCTGTTTTGTGCAGCATTTCTTGTATTGTGTGCCTGTGTTTGTTTGTGTTCTTTTTCTTTTCAGTCAGCCAGCCATAATGTCTGAAATATCTAGGCTCTCTCTACCGCTTTACAACACAATAAAAAGCAAACAGCACAACAACAAAACACACTACAAAAGAAAAAAGCTTAGAAACACACAACAAAGTGTGTAAGTGTTGTGTAAATAATAATGAAATTCTGTTTCTATCCTAGTGTAACAAAACGAAAAAAAACTCTCATACTGTCTCTCATTTACACTCTCTTTCACTGTGTCTATGAGACACAACCTCTAAGAGGTAAACGGGGGTTGTTATACTGTTAACCATCATGAGTGTGTATACAACATAACAAAAATTGTAGTCTCATCTGCAATTGTTTAATAAACCGACAACATTACACATGCCAAAAAGCAGCAAGTGAGAGACAATAAGTATTGAAAACATTTCAAAAAGAAAAACGAATATTAACAGAGAGTGGGTGTTTACAGACTTCATCTACATAGCATGGGAATATTCAAATCATATGCTAAAAACAGAGTTGTTTTCGTATGCAAAGAATTTGCCAAAAAATTTGGAAATTTTTAAATAAAAAAGAAGGAATATTATGTGTAGATAAAAGAAATCCTTTATCTTTTAGTCTAAGATGATTTTTGTTGTTTTGTTGAATTAAATTCCGTAGCATTCATTTTTACTTTTTAAACAGAACTTCCATTATAGTCTTGATTGTATTGTGTTTTTTTTAATATACGCTTAAAGTGGCTGTATTAACATAAATGCCCGCCCTCGTATGTTGCGTGTTATAAAGCTTTTTGGTTTTATTAAATGATCAAATGATTGTTTATTAAAAAATAAATAAAATTTAATAAATAATGCCATGAGAAAAAGCAATTAATGAATAAAATCTATACAGATTTCTATACACAAAGGAAAAATGTTCTATTTTATAACGAGATTCTCAAAAAAATCGAACCAGAAATTACTGGTAAGTGGCTCAAACATATTTTGTTTAAAAGCTGACATTAAGTAAATTTCAATTACAGTTTCTTAAGAAAATATAACAACCCTGTGTTCCTTCCTTCGTTCATATTTACATAGTAACTGTTATTCAATTTTATTCTCTTATTATTACGTAGAGTCTCTCTCTCTCTCTCTCTCTGTCGCTGTATTTAATATGTTTGTACATGTGTTTGTGTGCGTTTAAAACAATGTTATGCTTTATAAGCTAAAACAGGACTTGCGCAGTAAATAAAACGGAAATAAAATGTCTGCATATAAAAACATGTACATCAACACACACACACACATGCACTAATGCACGCATACAGAAAGTCGTAAAGAGACTTATATATACAAAATAGTTACAGTGATGAAAGAAATTAAAGAAATGAAAAAAAAAAATTAAAATATATTTCATCTGAGGAGCCATTAATTTAGTTAGTGCAAGGTAGTATGGCCTATTTAAAAACCGAAGAATACGTTAAAATTGTTAAAACTTACTATTACAACTGCGGCGATTAAATTGTATATTAAGAAAGGTGTGTGAGAGCACAAGCCACACAACAGGACCATTATTTTTCTTAAGGCTCATTTCCAAAATAAGTGGTTTAATGCTCTGGCCACTAAAATCATGCGATTTGAGAGTATTTTTTGTGGGACAAAGACATCTTTTAGGTGGATAATTCCCTAACGTTGGAATATTAAAAAGTTGGAACATTAAAAATGTTATTAAAGTTAAAATTAAGCGAAACAATGGTTCAAAACCTATCCAATTTAGAAGCGACTATTTATTTGATATCGAATTTCGTACCAATTTTTGATAATTTTCAAAATTTTTAATTTTTCTTTTTGTACTTTTTTCTATATTAAAAAATATATTAAATTTAGATTTTCTTTTATTTTCTTCCTTTTTTTTTGTTTTTTTATTAAATTTTTTAAACAACAGAAGAAACTGATTGCTGACTGATTTTCCTTAACTTCCGCGTATTTTTTTTTAATCTCTTCTTCTTCTTCTTTTGCTTTAATGTTGGTTGCTGCTTGCTGCTGCTGTTCAAAAATATTGCTCTTCGTGTATATTCGTTTTGCCACAAATTGGCTTCGTAGTGACAAACGAGTAAATAATAAAAAAAAATTTTTCCTTTTTTTTTTGTTTCGTTTTATGGTAGGATTTCTTTAGATTTTTATGAAAAAATTAACACGTTTTTTTTTGTTTTGTTGGTTGTTGGCATAGAAAATTATTAGAAATTCTTTGATTATTCGAATACAAATATTTTCAGTGCCGAAATTGATCGGTGGTTACCTTAATGAGCGAAGACATTGTGGAGAGGGAGACTGTCATTGCTTTTGAAGAATAAAACTTGTTGATACGTATTACGGCCTGAAAGAGTATTTTTTCGAAGTGATTCTGTAAAAACTCCTTAAGACACACACAGAAGAGATTGTAGAAAAGCAATTCCGTACGAGAAATGTGAGAGTTAGGTGGGCATTACTTTCTGGAGGAACGGTTACGGACAATTAAGGTCGGTATTGTCATAAGATAACCGATTTTTATTGCTTTCCAATTAAAGTTTACGAAGTACACGTTATGTGGTACGTGAACGATGACACATGCCACGCATAAACAGGAACAGGAATTTGATGTCAATTCATCACAGATCTCTGGGGCTAGGGCCATAATCCCTCCTAACATTGAAGCATTTAAAAACCTACATTCGTGAAGTTATTGCTGGAATCATAGGAAGAAGAGACATGATCAGTTTAGTTCCAAGATCCTCGCTGCAAAATTGCTAAGATGACACAAAAACTAGGAATATTTTAAGGCAATAGTTGCATTTCCTTTTAGCGTATATGATGTTCTATTCTAAGCATTTTTCAGTTAATTAAATTACATTGTAAACTTGGCTAAAATGAACTGCAAGTAAAATGAAACTAAGAGTTAATTTTTAAAACTATTTCCCATTCATTCTAAAATAGTATTGCATTATGAGATACGAATTTTTCTTCACCCTTAAAACAATAAAAAATTAAAATTTAAGAATTTTAATACCAAAAAAATGAAAAAAAATTTAAAAAAAAATTATTTGAAATTCATTACCTTTTTATAAAAATACTTCCATTGTTAAAAGCAATTTCAAAATTATTATTATTTTTGTTTTCCATAAATAAAGCTTTTCTTTCCTTTACTGCTAAAAAAAAAGGAACGAGACGTGAGCAAGGAAAAGGACGTGAAAACGGTTTTTTTTCCTTTTTAGAAATATTTTTTTAAGTATAATGTTGACTCGGACACTGAAACGGCGGGAAAATCTAACGGATTTTAATAGTTTTATAGGCGGCAATAAACGCTTAAAGACTGTTTTTTACTTTAATTTAGTCGCTGGTCTTAGTTAAAAGACCAAGGGAGTGTGTTTTATAAAATTTTGTTGTTGGATCCAATATTGTAGACAAAATATTTACAAAATTATTTTTAAGTTTTTGTTTGGTGTTCTTTTTATAAAATGATTATCGAGGACAACATATTACACAAATTTCAAATAAGCGATTTTTTGTGTTTAGGCGTGTTTTGTTTGTTTTTGATTTTGGTAATCAAATGATTATTTTATTGTTAAATACAGCAAAAATTTTAACTTCGTTTACATGTTTCTTTATTTTAACTGTTGTTTTATTTTTAGCGTTTTTTATTTTGGCGTTTAACTTATATTTCAGCTAATATCTGTCTTCAGACGTTGATCCCACACAATATTTCAAAAATTTTGTTTAAATTTAGGTGTTCTTGCTTTATAAATGATGCTTTTTAGTATACTTTGCCTTATGTTTTTAGCGATTTTATTAGATATAAGCGTTTTTCCTTCAAATAAAATACATTTGTTTATATATTTTAGCGATTTTTCTGTGTTGTTTAGTGTTTTCTTTTCCACATACGATGGTTTTTTTTATACTTTTTCCCTATACTTTAATAATTTTTGATGCTTTTGTTGTTGCACTGTTCAACAAAATCGTTTAAACATTTATTTTTCCTTCTGCAGTATTTAGACGTTTTTTTTTATCAAACAAATGATTGGCTTTTGAAGATTCAACGTTAATGTTTTGCATGAACAAGAGCACTTTTTCTCGAAGAAAACAAAAGAAATATTTCTTATGAATTTAATGATTTTTTTTTCTCAATTTAACAATTTAATGAATTTTCTCATTTAAGCGATTTTTTCGATTTAGTTTTTTTTTATTTTTTATTTTTTATTTTTTTATTTTACGACAATTTTACGACTATTTTAGTTTTGATGATTTTTACAGTTTGGCGATTTAACGATATTTTCATTTAAACGATTGGTTTAAATTTCCCGATTCAATTTAGCGATTTAACGATATTATTTATTTAAGCGTTTTTTTGTGAAATCAACGATTTTTCTTGTTTTGGCGTTTTAACAATTTTTATTATTTAGGAGCTTCATTTGAATTTCACGATATTCTTAATATAGCGCTTTAATGATTTTTTTTTTAATTTAAGCGATTTTAGGAAAATTTTTTAATTTGATTTAAAGAAGATAATGTGTACCTTTTCCATCCACAACATAGGTGGTAGGAGCACTGGGTTGTAATCCTAATAAAAGCTTGTAACGATCACATACGTAACTAGATTAACAGGCATTTAATGTGGACTTTCACCGAATGGAAAAAAGGCGGATTTTTACAGGAAAGAAACCAATATCAGGTACCTGTATAAAGCTTGCGTCTCTTAAGCACAACGTCTAAAAGATTAGTCCCTGTGGACCCATAAGTAACAGCCGTATTTACACGACGTCAGCCTCTGTGATGCATCAATCGATTGCCGTACATATACGTACATATACATACACGGCACTTGTCAATAAAGTATTAAGAGCAGCTTCGGTTCAAATTTTAACCCTTCTGAGACCTTTATGGTCTACTATTACTGTGAACTACTTTTACTTTTGTTATACAAAGCCTTCTCCTTTCTTTTTTCTGAAGAAATTTAATTATTTTACTGCTCCTACACAAAAATTCTTAATTATTTCTACAATTTTCATTTAAAGAGCAGCATAGCTCTTCAGAATATTTATAAAAAGAAAAAAGAAAAACCTTGACCATCTTAAGAATGGAAAAGTAAATAATTTGCATGAAAATAGTACTTGAAAAAATAAAATTGCTTTTCTTCTACCTCCCCCCGCCCCCTCTCTCTCTCTTTCTCACTGATATAATAACCCTTTTGAGAGAAAGAAATAAGTTGTTGCCATTCCTGCATTCATTCATTCATTCACTCACAGTTACACTTCATTTAATGGCAGCCATAATACGAAGAACAAAAAAAAAACAGAAGAAAACCTGTTTTCATTATTATTTTTAATGTGTTACAAAACACGAGAGTAGGAGCGAGAGAAAACGAGAGCAAAAAGGCACGATTGTAAGAGAACCTTCAAAGAAGGACACCTATTAAACAGTGAACTTGGAAAAGTTTTCTTTTTTTTTTCTTTTTTCTTTTATTCTTCTTTGTTGTTAGTTCTTAACACCAGTATTTTGCAAAATTGTACGTGACATGGAAATTAAAACGAGAATTATTGTGTCATTTTAATGCATTCAACATTGAAGATGGTGTATAACGGTAATACAAATGAAAACAAAAACACACACACAAACTGAATGGCTGGCACTAAATATGAAAACAAAAAAGGATACACACAAAGAGTGAGAGAGAGATAGAGAGAGAGGGAGAGATGGAGAGAGGGATAGAACTGCGAAGAGTTATTTGAAAAAATGTAAACAAAACAAATATTTGTCATGTTAAAAATAAAAGCTTAGTTTGACCTTTTTCAACTCCCTGTTGAGGGTGTAAGTAGACATTGATGAACGATGATGGTATAACAGTAGTGGACATAACAAAGGAACATCTTCAAAGAAATAACAAAAAATGAAAAATTGGGTCAGAAAAATAAAGAAAATTAAAAAAAAACCAAAGGCCGCATTAATAGAACAGTAGAGTCTAGGAAATTGAAAATTTACAGTCTGCTCAGACATTTCTCACAAAACGAAACATAAGAAAGTATTTCTTCCGCGGCTTACTCTTAGCAGATTTCAGACAAAAGCTCTGCGAGTAAAAAAAAATTGCCATGAAAAGTTTTTTTTAAAAAATCTGTCGTTCGGAGTCGACTTTAAACTGTAGGTCCCGCAACTTATGAATACAATTAAGACATACAAATAAGTGGTGTGAGAGGCTAGGTTGTAATCTCAACTGTAATGACCAATTACAAAGGATTCTTACAGACCGACTTGAAAAACCTGAATAATACCTGAATAAGAATGTTAAAGTTTTGTCATGAAAAGTAATGCTAACTCAACCGTTCAATAAAACAAACAAATAAAAATGAAATAGTAAGTGATAAATGGTTTGATTTACGTGAAAACGTCTACTATAACATTATAATACACTCGCAGCCAACTTCACTCTTAAAAGCGCTGTCAATATAGCGTTAATGCTACACCGGCAAAACTTTCTTTATTCTTTACTGCCAAAGAGAATCATTTAAATTCCAATTAATTTCAGTTTTTCTCTTTTTTTCACTACCCACATTTTTTTTAAATTCCAGCATATTTATTTTGCCTCTCCCGCTCCCTCTCTCTCTCTCTCTCTCTCTCTCACTATCTTCATATTTGGAGCGTGTGTGCTGTCTGTTTTAATGAAATTAAATTTAATATTTATCATCTACAGTACTTTATGCAATTGAAATTTCTCTTTTATTATTATTATTATCCTTGTAATTTAAATCCATAATAAAAGAGAAGTTTGGTATGTGTGTGTGTGTGTGTATGAAGTAAAACAGCAGCCAGCTAGCAAGCACGTTTTAAAAAGGATAAGAACTCTACGCACTTACTCATCTCTTCTCTTTTTTTTTTCTAGTCGTTGTAAAAATATTGCACGAAGTTATGGTGTCTGTAGCACAAACAAATTAAATATGTATACAATAACAACAACTACAACAACAACAACAACAGTTATAAATGAGAAGAAAAAGAAACAGACAAGAGAATAGTGAAGAATTTTATTGCTTTAAACAGAAAACAAAAAACAAAAAAAAAAAACTTTGAAGACACGTAGTTGTACTGCTCTAAAGAGAGAGAAAGAAACTTAAAGAAAGTTTTAGAGAAAGTAAAATTAAAAAAAAAAGAAAAAGAAAAATCCCGGGATCTTACATTTTCTCATTATTCTATGTATGTGTGCGTAACGAAGAGAGGGTGATTGGTTAGATGGATGTTTACATGCCAGCCAACACCAAACCGTTAACATTTCTATGGCTAAAGAGCAACAATGAAAAATAATGATAAAAATAATAAAGCAGAAGAGCAAGGAGAGAACAAAAAAAAATAGTTTTCACACACAAGCAACAAACACACATAAGTGTTCATATACCCATACACACACACACACACACACAAATAGACATGAACATTCTCATCTCAACCAACCTTGACCTGGAAAATATAATATATATACCGTTATATATTACAAGTATACATACGAAAAAAAAATAAAAATAAAAAACAACAACTGCAACAACATTTTGAAATTGTTTTTGTTCTTTATTAATATACACGAGAGTATGTGTATTTTCCTTTTTTTGATATGATTTTTATTGTTATAATTGTTATAGTTGTTGTTGTTGTTGTTGGTTGCCCCGCTATATATACTGTAAGTAAATGTGGTTTTAGTTTATATCTTAAAATACACATCAAAACATTTACAGTAAAAAACAAAAAAAAAAAAATAAAATAAAATTCGTATGTGAAAATGACTACGAGTATGAATACGAGTCATATGCATATGTATGTACGGGTATGTGCATGATAATAGAACTGCCAACAACATATATACGTACGTACGAACGTACGTATTCGTAAAGATGATGATGCTTTTCTAAATTACAAGAAAAAAAAAGAAAAAAAATTGTTTTGTTCTTGTTTATTTACATGTATAAGTAAGCTTTGTGTGTGTGGGGATGTGTGTTTATATATTTTTTTGGAGAAACATCAATTTTATTTTATTTGTTTTTGTGTATGTGTGTTGTTATTCAAAGTGTATATGAATTTCCTTTACAAGTTCCTGTCTCTTTCTCTCTCTCTCTTTCTCTTACTCTGTTGAATTGTTCATTGTTAACGGATTTGTTGCTCACACAAATACAGTGTATGTGTTGTGTTGTCTTATTTTCAATTCTTTTGTTAACTTTTAAAGTATGTATGTATGTGTGTAAGTGTAAATGCAATAACAACTACTAGGTTTAATAAGAACACACAATCATTATGCTGTTGATGGAAACGACGTCATTGTACAATTTCTTTGAACAGTAGTGCAGTGTGCTGTTGCAAGTATCGTATTACCGTGATTGTAAGTAGAAAAACAAAAATGTTTTCATCAAAAGAAAAATAGAATTTTCTAAGAAAAATTAAAAAAAAATATATTAATTCATCAAAATAGAAAATAAAGTACCCTACAGCGTTAAAAGCTTTTCTTTTTATAATTTTTAACGATTATAAAATGTATAATAAATGCTTCCTTCCATATGTCTGGTCAGGTTAGTTTTATTATATTTTTTTTTTAAATGGTACCCACACAAAATTTCCATGCACTGATACCTGTTAGCATCAGTTATTTCTTCATTTGGACTTAATTGGCTTCCATCTGGATTATTTACCAGACAATATGTGAGTCAATATCCTGTCACGCTGGCATATTATTCCCACTGGGCATATACCTCGTCTGAACATAGTCTTGCTTGGTGAATTTCTCTAGAATTCCAAACGGGGAAGACCGATTCTTTGATTTGAAGATTCTACGGTCAAATCTTAAGGTTCTATATCAGATTTAAGGACTCTACACGAGCGCTTCTAACCTAAGGAACATAGTAAGCAGTGGAGTTTTCTCCAAAGGGATTAATTTTAGAACATTTCTTCAACTTCCTGCGAAAGAGAAACATTAGCCGTAATCCAAACCAATTTGTGTACGTACAGCTTCTGTTTGGATTAGGAGAAAGGCGAGTGTTATAGTCCATGGGGAAGTAGCACCTTCAATGCAGGTAGTTTTCAGCCTTGGAAATGTGTGAGGGTTTCATCACACTGCATTAGGTGGAAGTGGAGGTGGAGATCTCAGTGTTCACCAGTGGGTGATAGGAGGTTTCTTGCTGAATTCAAGATGTAAGCTTGAGACCATGAATTAAATTTTATAATTTAACTCCAAACACCCCTACAGTTTGCCATAATAATCCTATTGGGTTAATAAAAATTTTTCAAGATAAAAATCTTTAATTTGCTTAAGAGAAATAAAGAATTTGCAATCAATTAATAATTAAGATTATCGGCTTTAAACACACCTCTAAAGAAAACCAATCAAATTCATTGAAACGTAAAAAAACGAAATGCTTTTACTGTGTCAGCCTAAAAATTAATTCTATTTTAGAAAATTTTATCTTAAAATCTTTGAGAGAGATGACGTCTGTCTATTGGCCATTAAATGTCATAAAAGTTGAAATTATAAAGGCAAGGCGAACCACTAAAGGCTTACTAACAGCACAACCTCATCAACAACAACAATAACAACAAGTGAGGCAGAATTTAATGAATAAGAAATTAAGAGAGAAGATAAACGAATACCAGCAAGCCCAGAGTAAAATTTAAATTTTTATTGAATTTTTTTGTTTTTTATTGTATTGCTTGCTATTGCGAGGAGCATTAATAAATGCCATTAAAATAATATTCATTTTGTAAACAATATTTATTTGAAAAGCTATTTAATAAGCAAAAAAGAATAGAAAATTACAATAACAATAACAATAAATAACCAACAATAGGCCACAAAAACTTTTGAATAATCTCGGCAGACGATTAAATCTAAAGTCGTAATGCCTTTGGAATTGGTATGATGAGCTCATTTACAAATCCAAAACACTCGCCTCAGGGCAATAACAATAATTTGGATTTTTTCTTTCTGATTTTTATTCAATAAAAGTATGTATGTATGTATGTATTACATTTGTGCGTATGTATCTATTGGAGGAAATGCGTACATACTTAAAAAAAAAAAATCAAACAAAAGGTCAATGGGTTACAAGGACAAATGAATCCAACAAAAATAAATAAATAACACCAGCATGGCAGCTTAAAAACTTTATAAGTAAACTAATGAAAATTAAACTGAATTAATAGCAGTTTCTTTTATGTATTTCTAATGTTCGAAAAGTTTCGAACATAAGTTCGTATTTGTATACATAGCTTAGAGCGCCTAAAATAACCAAATTTAAAACAAATCAACATGTTTTCTAACTATTTAATCATATAACATACGAAATTTCAATGTTCGAAATTTTTCGAACATATGTTTCGTTTCTCGAAATTACAATAGAAGCGTAAAACAATGAAATTTAAACTACTATAAGAATTTTTATAACATTCATTACATTTTGATCATATGAAATTGAAATTTTGCATGTTCGAAATTTTTTAAACTTATGTTTCTTTTCTCTAAATTATTTAAAAACTCTAAATTAAACAAATTTAAAACAAATCAACGTTTTTTATAACACATTCGTTTTACAAAACTTAAAATTTTAAATGTTCGAATTTTCGAAGTAAAATTCTTAAACTCGAAATTACAACAAAAACAACAAAAAATGAAGGAAATTAACATTTAAAAATTATTTTACATTCAGAAGTAAAAAATAATTTCTTATATAGAAGAGAACAAAAATCAAGAGTTCGAAAATTCGAAAAAAAGTTAAAAAAAAAATTACTAAAATCAACTAAAAGTTACGATTCGAATAGGTTCAAAAGAATTTTAAGTTTTTCACTAAATTTAGATATGTTCGAATTTTCGAAATTAAGTTCGAAAATTTCGAACATATGAAAAATGCACAAAATTTCTGAAAATACTTAATAATACCTGCGAGAAAGTAACAAATAACATTCCGTAACGAATAAATTCATATGTTTTACTACTTCGAAAATGTTCAAACTGCTGCAGACTTAAATATGTTCTAAACAATAATTTTTAACTTCGAACAAAGGATTTTTAAAATTTTCAAAACAATTTAAATGCTTTGTAAACACGAAATATATACAACAGAAATCAATTTCATTTACATTTAATACCTTTAAAGTACTGTCTCAACCGTAAACAATATTGAATATTTAAACAATAGCAGCCAATAATACATTACTTGACCTTTCTTTGTTCCCTCTTGTGTAAATCATTAAAGTAAATATTTATAAAACATTTATGGAACATACGTACGTACGTACGTAGTTTTTGTTAAGTATTTATTATTGCAACAATTTACGTTTTTGTTTTATTTACTTTAAAATTTAATACGATATTATTTCAACAGAAAAAATATCCCACAAAATGACCCACAAGTTCTCTACAAAATTTTTTTGTAATTGACGTATGATGCGTGGGAATACTGACATTTGCTGCTTAGCTTTTCTAACATTCTTTCTCTTCTTCTTCTACTTCTTCCGTCTTTATGTCAAGTGGTATTGGGGATTTTTAAATTTTCTTTTGCTTTTTTTTCTTTTTTTCTATTCTGGCTTATAACGAAAGGGCCAATTGATTGAGAGTAAAAAGTATTTGGAAGAGAAGGCTTAGTGTCAACTAAATAGAAAGAGTGTAGGTGTCTCGGAAGACAAGTCACAGAGATAATGTGGAGAATATTAAAATGTTTGAAATATTTAGAAATTTTTTAATTAAAAAATTTAATTTCCTGCCTCATTATACGCACTTTAAGTGCTTCTTTATCCTTGAAAAACCGAGAATAACACCGATTCAGTTTGTAAGCATAATGATGTTGGTAATATTACTTACCCTATAAAATCTTTGATAAAACAATAGACTTTAAATAAACCGCGGTCATTATTTAGTAAAACGTCAGGTTTTAAAACGGGTAAATAACAATTGCATTGCTGTTGTTGTGAATGATGCTGTTGTGGGTGTTGTTGCTGGTGTTGCTGTTGTTGTTGTTGTTGCTGTAATAATAGTTGTTGATGATAGTGATACTGCTGTTGCTGTTGTTGTTCAATATGATGAGAATTATGGCTTGTATTTGGTAATTGTTGTTGTTGTTGTTGTAATTGCTGTTGTTGTTGTTGTTGTTGTTGTTGTTGTGTTGGAAGATGATGAATATGCTGATGCTGATGATGATTATGTGGTTGATGTTGTGGTTCTAAGCCCGTTGCTGTCGGTGCTGCCATTGATAGTTGTTGTTGCAACTATTGCTATTATAGAGCACAATCGTGGTAGCAAAACAAAATTTACCACCAACATTTATTATGTTTTTGAATATTTGCTTTTAACAAGCAAACACAACATGTTGGCGTTGTTGTTGTTGTTTCTGGTGTTTTATGCATTGCGTTCAATCAATCAATTTGGCATTTTTCTTATAAAAATTTTTTTTTTATTGTTTTATTGCAATTATTGTCGTCGTTTAGTTATGAAAGTTCTATTGCTTTTGGTATTAAAAGGAAAAAAATTATAAAAAAAAAACAATTCTTTTCAAATCGTTTTGTTTTTTCTGTTCGAGAAACTTATCCCCCTCTTAACAATTTTAGCCTAATTTAGAATTTTTGTGGCCTTATATTGAGTATTTCTAATTTGAAAAGAAATTTTCATAATTTTTGTGTAGCAGAAAGGGAAATTCATCTGGTTTTTTACAGCTGAACAGAAAGAAAATACAAACATAACCTCAAAATAATAAGAAGAAAAAAATTCAATGTTTTGTACTGAGAATGAATGGAAAATATTATTACAAAAGGCACAATCTATCTACGTAAAGTTTTATGAAATTACTTACAGCATGCAAATGATTTTCGGTATTTTTCTAACAAATAGAAACCTTTTAACAATATTCTGGCAACCTTAAATAAGAGATTTTAAAAATCTCATTAGGAAAGTTAAATATCGCCTCTGGAGAGGAGAAAAACTAGAGATTATACTCAGACTAGCAAATCTATAAGTTTTAAAGGTCATCAAGACTACCAATGCTTTAATCCTGTCAAATTGCAACAGATCTTCGGAAGGTGAGTACCAATAAGACCAGATTGTATTTATAAGTTGCTGCACTTACAAACCGATACCCTCATCCAATTGCACTACCAAACAGCTGACACTCAGTTTGAAAAATGTACCTCACCATTATACTCTATGCAACAACTCAATACATTCTCAAAAAGTACAATGTTTTTAGGCGCTTAAGAGGGCAACCCTATTATTCTAGAATATCCTACTGTAGACCAATCACTGAGCTGAAACAAATCAAAAGAAATCATAGAAAGATGAGAGAGGCTTTGTGACAGCCTTTTGTTCTGTAAAGATACACTAGAGTCTCCTTATTTCTTGTGAACAGCTTGAAAACTTGAAACTGAAATCTGGTTTTGAACGTCTTTTCCTCATTAAAACATGATTCCACAAAGCAAGGAATAAGGAATATTGATTTGTTTGCTTATTATACAAGGTTGCCATAGAAATTCGACAGTTATTGACAAAGGTTTAAGAAGGGGTTTCTTTTAAAGCCAAAATGTAAAATCAATATTATGATTTTAAAATCATAAAACCAAATAAAAAAAAATAAACTTTATTTTAGCTAAACCAACTACGAGCTACGAATTGTAAAAAAACATAAAAAAATTATGGAAATTGGAAAAAAAATCCATGTTTTTTTTTTAACTAAGCCGGGGTACTAAATGTAAAAATATCTTTTGAAAAGGTGCTAATTAGCAACGAATTATTTACAAGTTTTAAAAGGTTTCTCATTACGGTGCTAAAATATGATTTCAAATACATTAAATGGCTATTGATTAGCCTCTAAAATGTTTATAAATAATCATGTTTTAAAACATATTTACAAAATACACAACAGGATGAAACTAAAAAATTGTGGTTAAAACCAGTAATATGGTACTAAAAATAAAAATAAAAATTATTATTAAAATTGCGTATAAAATTCACACACACACACATACACAACAAACGACAAGTAATAAAAAATAAGACACACCTTAACTTAAAACGTATAAAAAATCTGAAAGAAATTTGCAAAACAAAGTTATTAAAAAAAAATTAATACAAGGGAAAACGATAATTTTATGGCATTTTATTTAAAAAAAGTGCCATGTAACTCTGGCTTTTATGTTAGCGCATAATAATAAAGATTTCTGAAATTTTCATAATAACGAAAAAATACTAAAGAAATGTTTTCCAATTATCTCACTCTTGCTCAGAAGCATGTAAAATATGCAGTTGGTAAAATGAATCAAAAGTACTAATTAAACCCAAAAGTACCTCTCAAACCATTTAAACTAGAAAACATGTAAAATATGCAGTTGGTGACATGAATAAAAAGTACTATTTAAACTCAAAAGTACCTTTTAAACTCAAAAGTACCTTTTAAACCATAAAGTACCATTTAAACTAAAAAGCATTTAAAATATGCATTTGGTAACATGAATAAAAAGTACTATTTAAACCCAAAAGTACCTTTTAAACTATAAAGTGTCATTTAAACTAGATAAGATGTAAAATCTGCAGTTGGTAACATGAATAAAAAGTACTATTTAAACTCAAAAGTACTTTCTAAACCCAAAAGTACCTTTTATACCGTAAAGTACCTTTGAGAACCTAAAATACCTTTTAGACCCTAAAGTACCTATTAAACAAAAAAGTATGATCTAAAACTACAGGTGTAATCAGGTCTGTACATTACCGTTATTTACTCACTTCAACAATGGACCCTTATGACCCATAACGGCATATTTTGCATATGGTTTTGCAACTCCATTTATATAAAGTCCACCTCCCGTAGAAGTAAAAGACAGCTTAGCATTTACAACGCCATAGATATGCTGACTTGGTGCTTGAGAAAGCAACAGGATGTCAATGCTGATTTTTCAAAAACAATTTTCACAAGGACCAAGCATGGGATATAAATTAAAATAGATTTTCTCAAGACCCTAACTTTGTAAATTTTATTTAACTTTTAACTTTAATATGCCCACTGTGCTCGCCATGGTAATTTATGCTTATGTTGACAGACTCTATGGTATGCTCACATAACATTACTATTCCTAGAATGGTGAATTTCTTTATATTCAACACAAATGTTGAAGTAATGAAGAATTTAGTCAAAATAAATTACAATTGAGGTCAAATATCATATCATGGCTATGGCTATGATATGTAATGCGGTGATAAGCCATCCAAAAGACAAACCACATCACCCTACATTGACCCACTTACATATGATAAATGAATGGGTTTTATGACACACACACGCACACACACACGACAATGTCATGTAATTTAGAATCTTTTCCTTTGAATCATAAATTCTAAGTAATTTATTTCGCTTTTTTTTCTTTTTGTTGCTAATAAAAGTTTAAGTTTTATTATCAAATTAAGAGGCGTAAACAAGAGTAACAAGATAATAAAAAAAAAATCGTTTTTTTTTTCTTGTGATAAAAGTATTCACGGATGTGTGACGAAAAGTTTTGTAATTACCATGTAAAATATGTTTTAAATATTGTGAATGACTGGCAAGAGATTTAAAGGGGCAGGAAATTACAGAAATTATGCTTAGACTGTGACTATAAGAGGCTGCCCCAATTTTTTAAAAGATTCACAGTGTAATTTGAATAATTTCAACCGAAAAATTGTATTCAGGGACTACATCAGGTTATAAGAGATCGGAAACAAATGCATTCTAATAACAGAGAGGAAGTTTTGAAGCGAAAACTCTTGCAACAACCCTGTATAGTCCTGTGCAAGTTCCTGGAATCCATAGCCAATAATCGTTGAAAGTCTTCTTATCACATCTCAAAACGTAAATATTTTACATCCATAAGTACTCCACATATTCTTACTATAATTGCCAGACAGTTCATCCAATCTGCACAGTAAATAAAGTCTTAAACTCCTGAAGTACGTGGCAGCCAACAACAGTTAATTTCATCATATTTCCGAACAACAACAATTGCCTGTCACTGATGTCACTTATCTTACTTGTTTTGTATTTAGAATGGGAGTGGGAAGGAGAAAAGAAGTGGAATGGAGAGTAAAACGCACGGTTACATGAATTTGATTGCCATTGTCAGATGACAGTCAGTACAACCGTATGTGGTCTGGTCTGTGTTTTAGGCATTTTGAATGTTTCTTCTAATTTAGTTGTAGTTGTGGTTGACAACTACAAAACCATCCATAATCCAGCCAATACATCAAACCAACTCAACCATAATGTTTGTGTGTTGATGTGTGTTGTGTTGTGTTGTCTGTTGGTTACTCTGGTTGCTGGTTTTCAGTTAACAAATGTTGACAAGCAATGCATGTATGGCTGTCTCTCTGTCTATCTGTCGCATTTATAAACTCTAAGTAGACATAAATTAGTTTTCTGTTGATGGACGTAGAGACAGACATGCTTAACTGCCTGCTTGGCTACATAGCCAGCTGAAGAGAGAAAGAGAGAGAGAGAAAGCGCTATCTAGTGGGAGCATGTAAAGTATTGTACAGATATGTGTCAGAGTTGTCATTGTCATTAAGATTTGTCATAATTGTAGAGATGGCAACAAGCAATGGTTTGACGTTGACGCTTACTTTTCCACATCAAATGGTTGTTGTTTGGTTTGCTTGTCATTGTCAAATGTTAGAAGAAATTTAAACGTGATCATTTACTTTCTGTTGATGATTATGATCATCATCATCATCATCATCATCATCATGAAGAGTGTATCATATGATATGATTTAAAAACAACAAGCAAATGTTGTGTATCTGTCTACAAATCATTCATTCATTCATTCACTCATTCATCACCGTGTCTGTCTGTCTGTCCGTTAGCTGCATAAAAACCACAACAAAATGCAAACCAAGGAAAAGGCGCTCTTTTTTGAAAATCATCTTTCTAAGGTTTCCCCCTTCAAAATGTTATTTCTTTCTGCTGTTGTCAGCTAATGATTACTAATGTTTGCCATACCGAAAAAGAAAATCACTTTAAAGAGGTATTTTTCTGTTATTGTTGTTGTTGTTGTTGTTGTTTTTGAGGAAAAAGGCATTTCAAATGTATTGAATTACCACCACCACACCACCACCATCAATGGTACAAACGGACTAACATTGCAAATGAAAATGATTTTCTCCCACAGTTTTTAAGCAACATTGTTGTAAACGAAACATGGAAATATGAAATTTTCTTCTTCTGTGTGCTAAACTTACCAACAACAACAACAACCTTCAACAACAACAACAACAACAACAGGCCTATTTATACAATGGCTTTGGAAATGCGTTTTCTCTGTGTAAAGTTTTCAAAGTTTCTTGACACTGAACTCTGGCTGGTAGCACACAGTAGGAAATCTCTGTTGGGGGAATTTAGAAAAGCTTCAGAAGCCTTTTCATTGCAGTGAATCCCATTTCAAAGAAATCTACAGGGATTCATCCGACTGTTTTGCTACATACCATACAACATCGTAGACAAGCATTCAAGAGTATTCATTTGAAAATGGAGTGTGGAAGGTCAGTGTTTTTCAGTTTTAATTACCATAGCATTGGATGTTTAGGTTGCTAAGAAGCATCATTATAAACAGCAGTAGGAGGGGCTCTCTCACGGAGGATATACTCGAAGGAGAGTTAGAAAATAGTCACGCTTAACATGACTGAAATGAAGGCCAAACTGCTGCAGTGAATGCCAAATGGTCAATGAAATCTTTGTCGAATACGTAGTACTGCTATAAGGTAGCCTAGAGAAACTAGAACGCAGTCAACAGATGTATTACAGAGCCAACAACATGGCCATGAAGATAATACAGCTTATGTAGGAAAGGATGTGTTGAACAAGACTTTTTTCTTCTAAAGCAACTTTGTTGAAAGCATTGTATATGAAAAACGATGGCGAGAGTGAGGGGGGGGGGGGTGGTGGTGGAGCATTAATGCATCTCAGGAGTAAACACTTAAGTGAGTACAAGTACTAAGAAGGGAACAATTTCTTGAACTTTGTTAGGGCAACGGAATTGAAAGAGCCATCACAGAGAAATCAGAGGGCATAATAATAATAATAATGACCGATAAAGTAGTTCAAAGGAGAACCATTCTGTTCACAATGTTATCATTTAAAAGCAGGTGATAATGAAATTGAATATAACAGGAGTTCAGCAACTCATATTATGACAAGAATTTCGAATAGTGATGATAAGAAAAAAAAAAACAAAATTAGACGATTATGATAACAAAAATAAATATTGAAACCAAACAAAACAAAGTGACAGACGACAAGTGTTTTATTTTTCTCTTACGAAAGAAAGAATAGAAATATTTACACCGAAAGAGTCAGAAAGGGAGGCATGGGCAGAGGCTAGCTACCATATAATACTAGGGTTATCAAACTGATAATGGCACAACATTCAAGCTATGAATACAGAATAAGAGCTACGTAAACAATTACAAAAAGGGGGTGGGGTAAATTGAATTGGAAAAAATATTAAAAAAAAAATAAAAGCAGTTTGTATATACACAGAGAGAAAGAATATAAAATAGGCCTCCAGACAATTTCTGAATAAGAGTGAATGAAGCAATTGGAAGAGTATTTAAGAGCGAAACTATTGTGATAGTACGATCCCAGAGTAAACTATTCGAAGACCCATGAGAAAACTGATCGTTATTAAGTGAAAATGCACGCCATAGAAAAACATGTACAAACCACCTGGAATGGGAAGTAGAAACGACAGGACACTGCTGTGCTATCTGACAGTTAGAGAGCGTACTTCGAGCACTCGGCTTAATATGCCTGGACAAGCTGTATTAGCCTGTACTGTAAGGAAGTAAACTGGGTATACTGAATAGTAATCCTTATTCTGAGTGCATGGGTGACTCAAAGATAATTTGTTTACGATAGCATCTGATCAAGCCTGTCATGAAATAATCTTAGAATTAAGGGGTTATGCCTGTTCTAGAAATTGGGAAAATAGGTAAAGGCATTGTTGAAATCAAAATCATTTTGAGCAGATGTTTAGCAGGCATTCCTTAATCTGCTGCTTGGTTGAAAAGATAACAACTAGGGATGGCAATTGGGAAATCCCGAAGGCCGGGATTTTTTAAAAATCAATTCCGTTTGGCATCGCTAGTATCAATCAATTGAAAGATTGATTTATTGTACTGCCCTCAATCGGGAAAGGCCTTCCCTATTATGCCTTTTCTAACCATTTTGGTCTAAACGAATCACATAATACTACCTGGTACTTGATAATCACTCGGGTGCTGCCTTGGTTTCAAATATGTGTGCTGGAGATTCCCATTTGTCATCATAGAATATCTAATCGATTGCTAAAGCAGATAGTGAAAGTGTTTTAAATACTTTGCGGAAATATGCTTGAAATTAAGTCTCCTACAGCTAGGTGCCCCCCTTAAGAAAATATGCGAGTATAATATTTGTTACTAAACAAAGAAAATGAATTATTTTGTTTAAATTTCTTATTCTATATTAAGATATCAAAGAAAAACCTTCAAAGAAATTCATTCTAATTAAACATGAAAATGTCATGTCATACTGATGAAAATTGCCACCACATCACCGATGAAAGTGACAAATTTCAGGGGCAAAAAAATTTTTTTTTTAATTTTATGATGATGAAATTGTTTAAAATACTAACAATAAATAATTTTTTAATTTTGTTTTCATTTGAAAATATAATTTTCCTTCACATTTTTTTAATTGTTTAATTATAAAAAAAAAACAAAAAAAAAATACAAAAAAATGTCATGTGAGCATATATTCAATATTCACGCTATCATGGCATAGAAATTGCTTATGAGCGAGCGTGTATATTTTTGAAAGTAGGAAGCAAGAAATTAAAATTAATTTTATTTTCATTCTCAATACAATTCTTGAGAAATGAAATTTTAATTACTTTTCCTTTTCATAATTAAAAAAAAAAAATAAAGAAAGAGAAAAACTTTTTTCTTCTTCTTTATTTTCAATAGAATTCATTTAAAACAAAAGAAAAACGAAAAGGGAAACATTTTTCTTGAAGACTCATTAATATGAGCAAGAATATTATGAACGTAGTAAAACGCGATTTATTTATTATGTTTGAAGAAAAGAATTTTCATTGAATTTTTATGGCACAATTAATTAGGTTTCTTTGTAAAAAAAAAGAAAGCTTATTATCAGCCATCAGCCATCAGCTGAGTACGAAAGAATTCATAAGAAATTAATTTAAAAAAAAAAACAGGCAATAAATTATAAAATTTCAATGGAAAATAAATTTTCGTGATAATTGGCAAATAAACAATATTGCTCTTTGATAGGCCCGGCCCCCCCTTAACACTCAGGATACTAGACAATAATCGACTTACAATTCCTCTTATTCCATAAAAATCTGTAAAAAAATTCCGTAAAAATCTGTTTCAGTACGTAATCTGAATACTCAGCAACAAATTTGAATCAAACAGATTAATAACGGCATTTTGTTCTAGAACAACGTTCGGTTCGACATCAATCTCTCCAGGGCAGAAATATTAACAGACGCCTAAGGGCGTTTCTGTATATCAGCAAAGGATGTGTACGATAGTTTAAGGTCTTTGTACATCACATTCAGTATAAAACCAGGCGGACTACGTGAAACAAATTGGTTTTTACTCTCAAAATACAATGCCTAGTTAGAAAATCTGTTAGGATACAAAACGATTTTCAGCCGTCTTTGCCCAAAACGTTTTGCAACACTTCATTCGGAACCATATTAGCCAGAAGAATCCCTGAACTCTCTTATTCGTAAACAATCAGCCCGAAAAAGTATCCCCTGTAAGATCTTTCCCGGCATGACTAGACTAGTCCTGGCGACGTGCTCTGCCTTTCCAGTTCAATTGTAGCCTAGTTACCGTCAATGTTATAATGCCCCAAAAATTCAACACAATTTTATATTATACTTGTACAGGGGTCTCGTGAGGGTTTTCTGTTGAATGAAACCAGTGTCGAGCTGTCATAATGTGTAGTCAATGCTTTCGGAGCAGTTTGACAGCCCATCTAAGGGACTACACGATCTCCCAATGCGATGCGTTCAGACATTAGTTTCGTTGTTTTTGTGATCGCAAATAACTCGACGGGAAGGTAGTACTGCATTCATTATGGAATGCTTCGCATCTTTTTACACAAAACAGGTGCCCCACACGTGGCAGTTACCATTTGAGAAACGTCCATGATGGTCTATCAAACTATTAACACTTCGATGAAATGCTTTATACAGAATGATGTCAAATCTGTGGAAAAGTATAGCCACCAGCAACATGAATACAGCATCCTTAGATAGTCAGGTAATCACAACAAAACTTACGATATAATTGCTGTTTTCTGTCCTTCCTCTTATTATTATCTGAATATCATCTGAACTTAGATAGTGGTTTATCAAGTGTCAGTTACCCTTATTGATTGTAAACAATATCCTGAGAATCGGCAAGGGCAGCTTTACACAACAGCACAACAGCAAAGCTCTGCTTGTAGCATGACAACAGTCTGTAGACCATAACAGCAGTGTGTAACGCCAGCGACTCCATCTCTTAACAGCTCATAATAGATGACACACACCCATAGCACGACCGCAGGAAATACTGTGCATTACTTCGAAGTCTTCAAATATGAACGTTAGGCTCTCGACATCTCTTTAGCAACATTACACTTCCTCTGCAGCAACATTTCACTCCTGAAAAACTGAGTTTCACTAGATTTTGTCCTTTTAAATGACCAGTTTAGAACATTGTCTGACCATTTATGGAATTCAAATGTATTTTTCCTTAACGAACTGTGAATTTTAAATACTTTTTTTTTTGTTTGTCTGTAATTGGTTTTCATTAGAAACATAAAAAAAATTATAAGTAGAGAAAAAAAAATAAAAAAAAATAGCCGCCCCCGGGTGGGCTCGAACCACCAACCTTTCGGTTAACAGCCGAACGCGCTAGCCAATTGCGCCACGGAGGCACTTGGCAGCTGTTCAGCTAATATTCTTTATCTACACACACCAGCCATAGCAACAACACTTTGCCAAACAATCAACAACAATTCATATGAAGTGGTGAGTTGTGTAACACACACGCACAAACACCAAGCAAAAATAAGCAACAGTAAAGAAAATTCTAAATAAAGAATTCGTGGTGAATAATGGAGAAATCAACAAATGAAAAAAGTAATTCAACTTGCAGAGCACAGTGGAATAAAAGCAGAAAAATGCGAAATAAATATTGGAATTAAAATAATTCAACGAATTAATCAAGTAATAAGCAAGTATTTTTTGATTACAATTGGAATTTTGCATTTGTAAGCGTGCCCATTATTTAGGCAGACAAAAAGATCTTTTTAAAAATCCCAAATGAGATGGAGTCTGTTTCAGTTCAGAGTTACAGGGATTATGGTTAGGCTAACGGGAGACAAGTATGACATGAGATCGAGGAGATTGTTTCATTCTTCACTGTCCCCTGAAATTGCGAAATGTTACTCAACGAGATGGTGGTGCAATTGGACAAATTTATGAATTGAAAAAATATTTCAAAGACAACAAAAAATATTAAAAAAAAAAAAAATTCAAAAAAAAAAAATAACAATATTTTGCACGCAATGAGTCAAACGATAGATATTTCAAGACGTATTGAAAAAAAATTTAAAATAAAGAAAAATTTCATGCAGCAATCAATCAATTTTTGAGACAAAAAAAAATTTTTGAAATTTTTGTGACAGCTGAGCAAAAAACAATGAAGAAAAATGACGAATTTTACAAAAAAAAAAAAAAAAAGTACAAAAAAGACGGATTACTGTTTCAAAAGGGCAGCCAAGAAAAAGAAAAAAGGAAACGATTTTTTTTTGGTTCTTAAAACGTTAAGAAACCAATTTTCCTGCCTATTTTGATTCTTTTTTTTTTTCATTTTCTTTTTGGCAAAATATCAATTTCTTTTATTTTATTTTTATTTTTTTCCTAATCAGAAATAAATCATTATGCCAGCCATGCCTAGCCTTTAATAGCCGAGTCAAAGAAAAATAAAAAAAAATATCGAAATCATCTTTTGAAAAGATTAACACGGATAAAGTATGCACAAAATGTGTATGTTGCTTAAAGCAAAGACGCAAAATACGTCATTGATCCCTTGTATAGATACACTCATGTACGCATATTTTTCAACGTGAACACTACTGAAATTCGTTTGACAATACTTAAAATTTTATTTCAGTAGTGAAATATGCTCCTACAACACAAAGCATATTTCCGTTACTTCACAGATCAATAAGTGCAGTTGTAGACTTTGAATACAAGAGAAATACACATTTCAGTGTACTCGTAAAATCAAGAACAACAGAAAAGAGAACAATTCAGTATTGCATTTAGTGAAGAGTAAGCTAACAAAATGTTTTGTGCACACGTCTAGTACGTATACATACGTCTCGCATAACCTTGATCAAATAATCGAAATTAATTTGAAAACTATACATATTGCGAATGTTCACATTAATTAATTAATTAATTAACGTAATCGTAAAAGTTTGTTTCTTTTTTTCTTAGAAGTTTTGGTGTACAAAAAAACAAAAATATTGTCATCTTCATAGTGTCACAGCGTGCATTTCTTCTTGCAGTAAATTGGAAAGAAAAAATAATAAATAAATAAAAATAAAATAACGAAGTTTTGCTCTCGGGAGCCGAACATCTTTTGAGTGTCGTCCGCAATCTGATCGACAACTAAAGCATAAGCAATGCGTCTGAATTCTTCCTGCACAATTGTGCTATGAAATTGTAACTCATGAGCGAATATTGATTGTAGTAGCAAATACAAATAAGAGTGAAGCAAAGATAGTGTGCCAAAAAACATTGTACAACAGTTTAAAACCATGTCAGACGTCTCCAACTAAACGATGTCTGAACAGATATTTCTTTGGCGACTTCCTTTCAGTAGATTTCTGGCAAAAACTCTGAGAGGAAATAAAATTGCCATAAAAAGTTTCTCAAAAATCTGTTCACACAATATAACTGGTGTGAGAATCTAGGTCGTAATCCTGACTAAACGGTTGTAATGACCAATCATGTATGTATGAATGTTACGAATGCCTTGCTTATAGCAATCAGGCTGCTTTTCTCGGCTTAATGTCATGCTCTAAACACTTTATATCTCTTGGTTAGAGCAAGCCTGAGTCAAAGAACGTTTGAACGAATTGGCTCACAGGCCATCTGCCTCAATTAATTCTTGGTATCTCCCTGTTGAGGTCTTTCCTTTTTTAAAATCAATTTCTAGGTGAATGAGGAATTTCCGATCGCATGGGACACAGCATAATGGTAATTATCTGAGCTCTGGTGATGCCGAAGAGAGGGAGCCAGTTGGGAGCCTTCTGTTCGGTTTTCAATAATATCTTAGGTGGTAAGCAGATCGGTTTGGCGAACTACATATTAGAGTTACACAATGACTTGGAATTGCAAGTGATGTCTAGAGGAATAAAACCAGCTTCTGCAAAGAGACAGTCAATCAATCCTGTTCTTCCAGTGGCTGATTGTCTCAATTGCAAGAAAATCTGGGAGGTAAAAGTGGCAGCCATGATTATTCTAAACAGATGCTTATTGCTAACAACATCAGCAGTAAGTGCTTCTGAAAGGCTTCTGACGTTCTTTACGGTTCAGTTGGTTTCAATGCAAAATTTCGTTTTTCTAGCATCGAAACCATAAAATTTTTTAAAACTTTTTTTCTTTTTTAAAAAATTTATGAAAGCTTATGGCAACTCTAGCATAGCGTATAATAGCTTAAATACATATACGCTAACTAATTAAGGCAATTTCATTTTGTTGGTCATTATTCAGAATTTTTTTTTTGCAGTTTTTGAAAATTGCCATAAATTTCTGAAAAATTCTTACTAAAAACTACGAAAAAAAAAATTTATTGAAAAATAGAAAATAAATTAAAATCACTCACTCGTTTAATGATAATTTTTTTATGTTTTTTTGTCTTAAATTCTCATAGAAAATATATTTACCTGAAACGATAATAAAGAAATTAAGAAAAGAGAATTAATAATCAATTTAAGAAAAACGTTTTAAAAAATTTTTTTTTCAAATAATAATTAAGGATTTATGCTCAATTTAAAAGATAAATTTAATTTTAATAAAAAAAAAAAATAGCTAAGCAAAGCAGCCAATTGCAACACAATTTTTGTGAATAGCTTAACGTATGTACGTATTAGACGTGTGCACAAGACACTTAAAAGTGTACAGTATTGCATTAGTTCAGACGTATCCAACTAAACGATGTCTGAACAAATATTTCTTTGGCAACTTCCAACGTATTAAAGTCGCTGTGATGTAGAAGGTTGTGTGTTGACTAATTAGACGTTAGGCCTGGGTTCATACCCATTAATTATAGGATTCGATTAGAAATATTGGATGTCATAATTATCGATAATTAAATACTTAGAGATGGACAATCAAGGGCAGAGAGTCCGAGTAATAAAACTTTTTCATTAAAATGAGCGTCCTCGATACGATAACGAATTGGAATGCAACATTCGAAATTCCATTTACAATAATCTAGGCAAAATACACATTTTTCTTTTGTTAATATTGCAGCGTCTTCAATGTCCAAGCTTTCCAAGGGACTAAAGTGAAAGACTCAAGTAAACTTTATAAGGCTAAGAAAAAAAAAAAAACTTAAATATGCTATTAGTTGAGCGATATGGGGCTTCATGGAAGAATATGTGCAATTGCACTGAATCATAGTCAACTCCTTAAGTAATGACATCCTCTTGCAGATCCCTTGATTGTATTCAGAGGCCTGATGTACTTGATATCGGTTTACTTGAATCACAGATAAGTTTGACTTACTTCCTCACACTAATTTTTATCTCAGCATTACTTTTTAATACGGATTACGTCCTTCGTGGCAGTTAGCTGCTTACAATATCTTGATTATATTATGCCGCATACTCACTGAGGACAAACTGGCGACTAAGCACCCTCAGGTCCTTTGCTATTTTATACGCCTGCCAATTTCCACCTAAAAAATGCTAGAGGTCTGCAGAAATCTAAAGGTTGCAGTTGAGAAATTCGGACAAAAAAACATCATCCCCCACACCACATGTCAGATCTTAGCGTCTCTGAAGAGGGCAATACCGGAACATGTAGAAATCCTACAATTCTAGAAATCCTACAATTCTACGTGTTCTGGTAAAGATAGATTCAGAAACGTAAAGATGCTGCCCAAGGGCGCTAAGTGACCGCACTTTGAGACGAAATCATATTCAAACATGTGTTGGGCTAACACTTTAGAAACGAAGAAGATATAATTCATAAAGCTTTCCTTCAATCGCCTTACTTTTAACATATTTTATGACATCTGCCTGAGATAGATTTGCTTCGCATTCGAATGACAACAGCAGAGTGTTGTTTTTTTTTTTGCCATTTTCATATTCAATTATTTCCTGTTCAAGTTCTGTGTTCTGTAAATGCAATTTAAAATTTACAATTTTATTGCGCTTTTAAATCCCTGAAATAAATCGTAAATTTTCGTATTCGAAGTGCCTGCCTTAAATGTTTAGGCGATAATTTAGTGCGAAACAAATGTCACAGCGTCTTACAACATTGTAAAGCATTTAAAGGCACAACGTGGCAGCGTCTAAACGCTAATTAACTATACAAATAGTTTTAAAATAGACTCCTTAAAAGAAATTGCAAATAAAAAAATTTCTTTCGCGTATTTTTTTCGACTTTCGACTTCTAAAATTAAATTTCAATTACGGAAGAGAAGGCAAAGATGAGCTGGCTGGCATGCATGCAAAGTGTCTTCATATTGGCGGTTTTTCTTTTTTCTCTTTGTGATCATTTAGTTGTTGTTGTTGCTGTAACAACGTGTAAATGTTGTTGTTAATTGGTGAACGTATATTTCTGTCAGTTTTAATTGGCCTCAGCTTAATAATATTTATGAGTTAAACGCTATACATTGTCGGCGCTGGTTATCTCACGCCCCAATCGGTCGATGTTGGTTCTTTCGTCAGTATCAGGAGGCAGTAGAGGCAATATCAGCATTTAATGGTCTTGTTAAAAGCGTTATAAAAGCGTAAATGTAAACGATGGATAAAAAAGAAAAACAAACAAAAACATAAATTGCATTGAATATGATTAGAAAAATTAATTTGAAATTGTTGTAATGATTCGAGAAAATACGAAATAAATTTTTACAATTTATAGCACCACAGTACTGATGGACATGACGGGGCAATGTATATATTGGATGCATAGATTGTAAAAAGATGTTGGCAAGAGCCAAAAGAAAAACTCAAGATTCCAATAAGGATCAAGTGATGAACGAATACAGAGTAACTGCATGGAAGACCCATCTTATTCGCATGAATCGAGTATAAAGCAACGATCAAAAACCTTATCGACTACTCAGAGAGCAGAAGAGTTTTACAATTAAAAAGGCTTTCAGTCAATATCAAACTCTCAGATGTCGGGAGTAATTTGAGTCACCACTGAAGTCATCCCTTTTTTTAAAGCGAACAGTTACGTATTAAAGTCGCTGAAATGTAGAAGGTTTTGTGTTGACTAATTAGATGTTAGGCCTGGGTTCATACCCAATAAAAAAATTATAAAGAGAAATTAAACTTTAATTACATTTTGTTAGCAAAGTCTATCAAAACGAAAACAAAATATCTTATCATAATAACGCTCTAATCATTATAATTTATAATATACGATGGATGGAGGGTATTAACAATAATGCCAATGAAAAAAAAAAAAAATATGATAGAGAGACAAAGAAAATTTAAAAAAATAAAAAACAAATACTTGATTTAACACAAAATTTTCTTTGTAAATAAAATTTTTTTAATTCTTTTTCTTCTTGTTTTACGAAAGTAATTGAGCAAAATATTGAATTGAAATTGAAAAACGTTTTCGTTTTTAGCCAGCGTTAGAAAACTGTCGTCGTCGTTGTGTTATTTTTTTTTTGCTTCTTTTTCTTCTATACAGCTTGTGTATCGATAAACAATAGAGCGGCGTGAGTGAGAATAGAAAAAATCTTATCGAGCAGATAGGGTAAGAAGAAGAAAAAAAAAATTTTTGTTTAATAGCAGCAGAAAACACCAATACTACAACAACAACAACAACAACAACAATAACAATAACATTTAAATATTTAATTTTATTTACAAATAAAAAATAAATCAATTGAAGAAAAAAGCAAAAACAAAAAAAAAAAACGATTTTCTTTTTAAAGTTCACTGGGTTAAACACATGCTGCCCGCTTTTTTGTTTCTAATTTTTTCATTTTTTTTCCATTTCTTTGCTAATATATATACATATGTATAGCGTTGCCTTAAATATTTTACTTTACACTGTTCTAACGTCGTTGTTGCTTGCTTGGTTGCTAAAAAAAATCTTTTTACAAACAGCCAGCCAGCCACAGCCGGTCAATAGTTTCGATTTTTTCTTGCTTTACATATGCAAAAGTGCGATAGAGAGGTACTGACTTAGTAAGTAGTCTTCTTATAATAGTTTTACATCATGATCGTTTTCTATTTCTTTTTCTGTACTCTTTTTTTTACAGCTTCTGTATTTTTTTTTTAAATTACGTTTCTAATATGATTTTAAATCTGTTATCGTTGTCGTTTGTGATCCACTCAACACCGTTCTTCTTCGTTTATTTTTTTTTAATTTTTTTTCTCTTACATTCAGTCAATAAATTTGCTGTTACCAATGCTTGGAGATGATTTTATTTTATAAATTTTTTTTATTATGTTTTTCAAATCGTAATCATTTGCCAAAAATTAGAAGAAAAAAAAATTTTAAATTTTAAAAATCTATTTTTAGAACATTCAGAAAAAAGATACACCCACACACAATACAGCAGAAATAACAAACAAAAAAAAAAGCTATGGTCGATCGGCAACGAAAAGATACAACCCTATAGACAAACACAAATAACTTTTCACTCAATCGCTTTAGTCAGGATTACAATCTAGCTTGGTTTCGCCGCTTATGGTGGTGTGATCGATCTACATTGCTCTCACAACTCAAAGCAGTTTAAACTCTTTTAGATGTTCGAGCTACACTCTCGATGTATAGCTGAGCTTCATTGAAATTATATGAACAACCTTACCACACACCGTTGTGTTGTAGGGTATTTAAAATAGAATTCTTGGTAACAGTATTCTGCGATAAAAACAAATGACAAGTCATCAATGATGTCACTACCAGATCACAAAAAATAAAATATTCAAAGAAAATCTACTTTTCAACAAATTTTCAATACACACGGTAAATAGAATCATAAATAATTATCAACAAACTGACACAAAATAATAAAAAAAAATGTCGTATGAGAGGGAGGGAAAAGATATTTCGTTTAATTTTAATAAAATTTAATAGCAGCGAGACAAGTAGCGAGTAATAAATAAATAAAATAAGGTTTTAAAATGTTGCAATTCAACTTAATTTAATTAAAAAAAAAAAAAAAAAAAAAAATGTGGTGGCCACTTTTCATAATCGTTCTACTGTATAAGGAATTGGCAAGAATATAAAGAAGTTTCAAGATCATGAAAGAGTTACAGATATGACTAGGTCTGTGCATCTTTGCAATGCACGAAATGTTGAGGATATCGCTTCTGTTATCGAAACTAAAGCAAATAATTAGAATTCGTCCTATCCACAGCTTTTTCAGTAACTGAGACTACTATTACGGCTTTGTAAGGTGGATTTTTACATGCGAATTTGCATCTCCACCCCTATAACTCCAACTCGAGCGAAAAACCATTCAGAAACAACATCGTAGATATACTGATTGGCTGCTGGAATTCTGAGCCAA
>QOCX01000037.1:490804-508298 GCA_005959815.1 Sarcophaga bullata | reverse complement strand
TATCTCACTTCATGGTTAAGTCAATAAACTAAATTACCTCATCTTGCGTTCACAGAACCCAAAAATAAGTGTGGGGAAGGAATAGCATCAGGAAAAAAAAACGACCGTTTGGTTTGCGTAATGGTTTGGAGGTAGTATGAAACCTATTTTGTCCCCAAATTATCCAGGTACAACAATACCCGTTAATTCAGAGCCCTGGTTACAACAGAGTGATACCAACAGCCACTTAACATTACCGATTTGAACTTAATTGAATGACTACTTTCCTTAAACAGTAATTTTACGTCTGGGCAACGTCTATTAGCTACTAATTTCATGCGCTTTGCAGCCGTTGAGCTATTTTTGTAGGACTATATTACAGACCTGTGGGACAATGTGCCCTAGTGTTGAAAAATTTTAAACCAAACCTTCGTAAAGTCATCTATCACCGAGATACAGCCTGAAATGTGTGCAATAGCGAACGAAAACTAACTCAATATACTGAACGATATCGAATTCCCTACGTAAACGATCAGTTTCGCTTCATCGAAATCGAAGCTTTATGTGTGTTTTATTTAACTTTACTTTTGAAAACCAAAAATCTCTAATTTTTCTTAACATTCAACATTAGAATCGTTTTTCCCCTACCCAAAATTTCTTATTGGGGAATTTTGTAATTTACTGGTGTATGGCAACCCTATAACTATTGCGAAACTTATAAACACACAGATTAAAAAAAAACAAACAAACACACCGAACACACCGAACATTTTAATAAAAATTCAGCACGAGATTTCTTTACGCTTGAATAAACTACAATATTTGATTAGTTAGCACTGATAGCCTGTTTTTCAGTTTTGAAATTTTCTTAAAATGTTAAAAAAAAAAAACGATTTTTTTTTTATTCTGAAACAGAATGAAATACGCGCGATTAAAATACTGTGAAGTAATAAAATTAAAGAAATACTGTATAAAATGCACGCATACATACACTTTGTTTTTGTATCGAATATTGTTGTTCTCGGCTGAAGAAAACAACGAAGACAGAACATAACAGAGAGAATAAAAAAAAAGAAGAAAAAAAAAAACATTCCAACGAGAAGAAACACATTAAAATTTACGTAACACAGGGAGCTGTGATTGAGAAAAAAAAAATTAAAATTTTATAGAACAGGAAAACAAATACAATACAACACTTTAATAATGTTCCACTGTAAATGTAAATAAAAGAAATCAAAAAGAAGTTCGATTTTCTATACAAAAAAAAAAAAAAATAATAATAATAATAACGGAGCCACGGCAATAATGTTAACATTGAGAGAAGAGCCTGCACCATCAGCCATCTTTTGCATTGAAGAGAATAACAACATTCATCCATCCAGTCGCATAGTTATTTTAGTGTGTATTGTTATTGTTTTTCTTATTGTGTTATATTTTTCAACCATTGTCAAGGTGCATACAAGGTTAGCTAGCAGAGTAGTAAATAAGAAACAAAAATATTGAAAGAAAACAATTTAAAAACAACAAAATATGGAAACACTCATACACTTAAACACACACATTGAGATTTATGTTGTTGATAAATATGTGTGTGCTTAACATTTTAAAGCATGACTACATTTAACGGCAAAACATACGTACATAGCATAGTACGGTCTATCTTTCTGTATATACTTAAAATTGTTTTCTTCGGTTTTTTTTTCTTATTTTTTTTTATTTTTTATTTTTTTTATTTTTTGTAAACAACACTGTATTTTAAAGAGAACTTGTTGATCTCTTCTCAAAAAGAGTACACACAAAAGGAAATTAGCTAAGTAAAGAACAAAACAAAATCTATTTTGAATAAATCTTGAGTAAAGTTCAAAAAACTATTGTGCGATGGCATTAAAAACTTTAGAATTTTCAATTTTTATGCTTAATTTTAATTGTTTTTCAATTAATTAACGTTTGTTTTTCTATTTTAAATTTATTTGCACGTAAAAATTCTTTGTGAAAAAAAATTTTTTTTTATAAAATTCCACTTCTCTCTGCGTTTAAACTAGCGCCGGCGACAAGTTTTTGTTTACTAAACCAGTCGTTATTGAACTGAACGTGGTAGAAGAGCGCGCAAACAGCTAAACAAACGACGACCGTTGGAATATAATAAAAACAAAAAAACACCAACAAATTTTCGATTATTAAAACAGCAGCAGCAGTAATAGCAACAACAATAAACGCAACTCTCTGGTGAGACGTTTTTTTGTTTGTATTTTTTTATATTTGATAGACGAAATAGAAGAATGACATAAAATTTGTTGTTTTTTTTTTTCACACCAAAATTAATGAAAAGAAAAAGAAAGAAATTAACACACCGTAGGTCTCCATTATTGTTGTTGCTTTTGTTATTCTCTAATGTCAATAAACAAGAAAACCAGTGGAACCACAACAACAAGAATACAAATTTTATACAGACTGAGATATCATTAGTTAAATAACAAACAAAATCGTGCCTAAAAGTAAAATAAACAACAACAAAAACAACAACAACAGCAATTTAATCAAGCCCCAAATGCAACAACAAATTTTCAATATTTTTGCGTGCGTGAGAGCAGCTGTACTAATGAAAACACCAAAAAAGGGGGTTGCCAAATCGGATTTTTTTTAACGCAGTTTGGCTGGAGTGGGAGTGTTTTCAAAATAAAACACTAAAAATAGAAAGTATTTGTAGAATATTCGCATGTTTAATAGAAAATATAAGTAAAGCAAGGATTTATAATTTTTGCTAAACATAATCGATTTTGAAAGAACATGAAATTACTGTTTCAGGCAACTTCTAGAACAATAAATCATAATTTCATGTTGTTGTGTGGCTAGAGAACTAATGATCGCCCGTAAAGGTTACTCCAGAGCTTAAAAGTGGCCTTTCCGAAATCACTAGAGGATTTTACGAGAACTATAATTGAACGATAATTTGCGTTGTTGACGCAACTACCGAGCGAGAAATGAGCTTCGTCGCTAAAGGAAATTTTGTAATCTGTTGCTGTGATATTTGGTAGGCCGGATGTAACTGTTGCATGGGTTGGACTTTATGCAGAGGTACAAATCCTAAATACGTCATAATGAGCCGTAAAATCTTTGAGAAGGTCATGGAATCGAATCCATAGAACACTTTCTCAAACAATAGCAATATCTCCATCTATAAATACTTTCAATCTCGTCAAATTTCCTTATAATTTTCGCAATCCCTCCCACAATAAGTGTATATGGCACCCATAATCACCTCGTACTTTTTAAAAAGTGGTCTTGTTGGAATTATATGTTCATCGTCCATCACACTGAATAAGTAACACTTCCAATAAATGATAAGTAACAGCTGACAACCTTGCCAGACCCGCGCTTTTGTTTATAGTTCTTTTTTTGGTATGTCAACTTCTAGAACCTTACGAATGATTTGTTATTGTTAATGTTTTTTATATTTCAAGGCCATATAATGGAATGAAGTAACAGGCTAGACCTAATAGAATGGTCTTCGCGGAAACCTCACATCGTTTTATGTGGGATAAAGCGTCCATCTCTTGTGCTTTAACTAATCTAGGACAAAATACTTATTAAATGTCCGGTGTGACTTATTAGAAGTCAGTTTAGTGTTATAGGCGAGACAAAATTCTTAATAAAAGAAACTTTTCGAATACAAGTATCAAAATCTCAAGTTTTTTCTTCAAAAACCTTATCAAACTTTTGAAAGACCCCATAGAGGTGCTTGAAAATATCAAAAGCAATTTTTAATAAACATGCAGTCTACAGAATACAATAAATTTGAATTGTTTTGTTGACACTAATAACCAACTAATCAAGTTCTAATCTAATCAAAATAATGTTATTTATTTAGCAATTTTAACGTTTTTTTCTTTTTTTTTTTGTTAATAAAAAAAAATTAAAGAAGAATGTCAATAAGCAGCACTCTTCACACTATTAATTGGTAAGGGGTAGAGAAGGCAGGAAGTAGTCTGTGGTTAAAATGTTTTCTTTCTGTTCATTTCTAATAAAAATGAAAAAAATATTTTCGAAATATTTTTTTTATCGAAAATAAATCAGACAGACAGACAGACAGTCTACTACATGATATAAGTACGCAAAACGTTTCTTCGTAACGATGGTATTGCTAAAGTTTAATAAAACCAGAGTTGTGCCATTGTTTACTTGAATAATGCGAAGAAGATTTCTTTTTCTATTTTTTTTTTTTTATTAAATTGAATATTTAAATTAAAAATTAGCATGTTAGTCAGAAAAAACAAAAAATAAAATCAGAAATTATAATTGAAATAGGCAGGCAAATATAAAGTAAATAGTATGGATGATCCGTGGATGGATGGCTGGGACTTAGAAAGTGTTAATTTCTTGAGGCACGTTTAAATTCGTATTCAATTTAATCTGATCAAATAAAAGCAGATGTTTTTCTTACTAATTTTTAAAATTGCGTAGAGAAAATATTGTGTAAAAAGTAGTAAAATTTGCTAATATTTACGATTTGGTTTTACCACCAACGTAACTCACTAAAATGTTGATTCTTCCACATAGAAATGTACTGGTTTTCTAGTGCCTATCAGCAACATAGTTTAGCTGTATCTTGAGTTGAATTAGATTAGTTAAGAAAGCCTGTGAATCATTGTAATACAATGAAAATGATGCCTAATACTCTGAAAATTATGATTTCCAATGCCTATTTCATGTGGTACCCTAGTGAACCGAGCGGTACATCTGACAAATCAAAAGAATTCCACAGAGATACAGTTTCGAGGTAGTCACTCTACTGAAAACTATCTGTAACGAAGAGTTTTAGCATAGTTTCCTGTACAGCCAGACATTTACACAGAAAGTGCTGTATCAATTCATCTTCTGTTTCGTTTAAAACAGCTTCTACAAAAGTCTTAATGTGCCAGGCTATATTACTAGACATGCATCCAATCATTCAGTGCTCAGTAATTATATCCTTAAGTATTTTGATTGAATTAGAAGCGGGAGGAGCGTACAGCTAAAGAGTAAGGAATTCATAATAAAAATACTTAGAATGTCATGAAATATCCAAGATAATAACAATAACAAGTCAACAATAAGATTCTAGAAGTTGACAGACCGCAAACAAATGACCAGCTAGTTATTGTAAACAGCAGAACGTACAAACACTGTTGCTTTATACACGGTCAAGTTTAATCTCTGTAGGAGGCTATATATTTAGTGGTTTTAAAACATTTGATTTGGCAACGCCTGTTCGATATCTTTCAGCGTAAAAGGTTTGCATTTTCGAATATGGAACTTTTAACAATCGAAGAAAGTGTAAAAATAGCCAAAACTGACTACAAATGTGGTGATCCAAACTTGGTCAATTTTCTATGATTACGGGTTAATAATGAATGCCGTAATCCACCTACTTTGCAAAGAATTGACAAGATTTTAAAGAAATTTGAAAAAGATTGAAGCATTCAAGATGTGATTAGGCCTGTGCATCATTGTAGTAGTACAACGCACTGCAAAAAATATTGTTGCTGTCAGTTTGTTTAGCATTAATGTCTGGAGTTATCACTTTATTTTTTAATTGACTCTGAAACGACTGCTACTGTAATTCGGAGCGCTATGGACGTATGGTAGTAGACTAGTTTTAGTATGCAATTGAGGATTGTGAATACGTCGACAGAAAACACGACCGATTTTGTTTTAATTGCACGAGAAGTTTCCAGAATCATTATTACAACACCTAATATTTGTTATTTATTATGTTATTATAATTCAGTTCATCATTTTTACCACTTTATTATTAAAAAAAAAAGAAGAAGAAAATTATTAAAAATAAGCAACTAATTTAATGCAAAAAAAAAATAAACAAACAAATAAAATAAAAAAATTATCATTTATTTGTTTAATTTATTAAAACGATAATTAAGAAATTATGCCATATTTTTGTTTCAAAAAACAAAAACAAAAACAAATAAATTTCAGTCAATTTTAGCCAACTTAACAAGTTTTATTAATTGACATGCGGATTTCATTGCTAATGAAATGGTTTTAATGGCAATAAACAAAACGAAAAAAATAATAAAATTCATAAAAATTCAAATTTTTTAATTTTCTGCTGTTTAGAACACTCAATAAGAAGCAATGTTTTGTGGTAAATTAAACGCAATATTTTGTTTAAAAATTTATTATTAAAAATATTTGATTTGAAAAATACTGTGTGTTGATGTTGCATACGTTTAATAAATAATTTTCTTTCAATTTCAGAATTTAAGCTTGAAATGTTTATAAATTATTAAAGTTTTTATGCACAATTCTTGTAAAACACCTTTGGAACATGATTTTGCAAAATAAGAACAAAAAAATTAATATTTAATTTACGATTTAATAATATTCAATTGAATACAGCGAAGAAAAAAAATATAAAATAAAATAAAACACGTTTGTTGTTAAAACAACTTTCCAATACACACTAAACAGCGACCTCTATAGAATATTTTTATTTATTTATTTTAAATGGTGGAACTGTGCATTTGAAACCACTCACTGGAGTGTAGTGGAGTTTTAACACGTTTATAGCCGTCAAAGGGAAGTTCATGACGCTATAGTCGTCAAGGACAAATCGATTATATTTAGATACATCGATTGAATGCCAATTTTCGAATGTACACTTGGCCTACTCACTCGAGTGAGTGAGTTTTAGCACGTTTACAGCCGTCAAAGCAAAGCTCATGACGCCTATAGTCGTCAAAAACGAAACGATTATGTACAGAACATCGCTTAAATGTCGATTTTCAAATTTCATTTTTTTCTACTGTCGCCAATGTGTTAAGAAACTTAAGAAGCAGTTTGTACTGGTTACCGTCGGTGGATTTTTTTATCAAAATATTATTTGGACAGGTTTAATAATTTTTTTATTTAAAAAAAAAAAAACATTGTTATTCCAATAAACACTTTTTCAATGAACTTAATTTATATATTTTTTAATTTTTATTTAAAACATTTTTTAAAATTTTTTTTACATTTTTTTTTAATAATTGTGTTTGTAAATTTTTCAATTTTTTTTATAAAAAATATGGTGTTTGGAAAAGAACAGCACAAACGACACCAATTTTAAACACCACACACTGAGCATAAATTTTCTATTTTCTACGATTATATTTTATTTTTTCATCTAATTTCTTTTTTTCTTTTCTTTTTCTTTAATTTTTGTGTGATAATATTATAAATATTTTGTAGATTTAATCTTGTATTCACTGGAACTTGTTTTAATTCTTTGTTTTTGGACTTGAGTTTTTGTACTTTCACAGTTTAATATGTCTTCTATAATTAAAGAGGAATTTATATAAACTAAGATGTAGTAAAAAGATATCCTTTAGCCTTTTAAAAAAATACTTAGGAAGTCCACATCTCGATTGGATGGTAATGCTTAAGCACAGCGTTTAAATATTTAAATATGGCAGATGAATAGGGCATGGCCTTTACATTTGAAGAAAAATTCAGTGGATAGCATATAGTGCTGGAAGATATATTGCAGTTAATTGGTGTTATGTGCGGATGCCGTTGGATTATGGTTTGAGAACTTTAAAAGAAGACAAGAAGATTAAAATGGTTTGGCATTATTCCTACTGGGCTAAATAAAACATTTATTTCTCTGTAAAAAAATAATAGATTTCTTTTTACTACACCTAACATGAGAAACTATTTGTATGGGATTTAAGAATTCTGATTCAATGTTTTTAAAGTGAAGTGCATTTGAAACCACTCACTGGAGTGTGAGTGAGTTTTAACACGTTTATAGCCGTCAAAGGGAAGTTCATGACGCCTATAGTCGTCAAGGACAAATCGACTTATTTTAGATACATCGATTGAATGCCAATTTTCATGAATGTCACACTGGCCTACTCACTCGAGTGAGTGAGTTTTAGCACGTTTACAGCCGTCAAATGCAAAGCTCATGACGCCTATAGTCGTCAAAACGAAACGAACTTATTACAGAAACATCGCTTAAATGTCGATTTTCAAATTTCATTTTTTTTCTACTGTCGCCAATGTGTTAAGAAACTTAAGAAGCAGTTTTGTACTGGTTACCGTCGGTGGATTTTTTTATTCAAATATTATTTGGACAGTTTTATTAATTTTTTTTTTAAAAAAAAAAAACATTTGTTATTCCATAAACACTTTTCAATGAACTTAATTTATATATTTTTTAATTTTATTTAAAACATTTTTTAAATTTTTTTTACATTTTTTTTAATATTTGTGTTGTAAAATTTTCAATTTTTTTTTATAAAAATTAACGATAACTGGTTCAAGTACCACAGTTGTATTTTTGGATATGATAGGATATGTATGTTAAAGTTTAGAGGTAATTTTTTATATTAATATATGTATTAGATTAGCGATTGTATTTATTTTATTTTCTATTAATCTTTATGATTACGTCAGTTTTTTTTTTAATTATTTTTTATTTGTTGTGTTAATTTTTTTAAATTATTGTTTTAAACATTAAATTGCACTTTTCGTTTAGTAAGTTTAATGGCTTTTGAATATTTTATTTAAATTAAATTATCATTAATAAACTTTATAAAATATTTATTTCTTTAGTTTTAATAATCTTGCTGTTTGTCTGCAGCAAGCGTTGTTAGCTGGTGGTTTGAAAAGAACAGCACAAACGACACCAATTTTAAACACCACACACTGAGCAATAAATTTTCTATTTTCTACGATTATATTTTATTTTTTCATCTAATTTCTTTTTTCTTTCTTTTTCTTTAATTTTTTGTGATAATATTATAAATATTTTGTAGATTTAATCTTGTATTCACTGGAACTTGTTTTAATTCTTTGTTTTTGGACTTGAGTTTTGTACTTTCACAGTTAATATTGTCTTCTATAATTAAAGAGGAATTTATATAAACTAAGATGTAGTAAAAAGATATCCTTTAGCCTTTTAAAAAAATACTTAGGAAGTCCACATCTCGATTTGGATGGTAATGCTTAAGCACAGCGTTTAAATATTTAAATATGGCAGATGAATAGGGCATGGCCTTTACATTTGAAGAAAAATTCAGTGGATAGCATATAGTGCTGGAAGATAATTGCAGTTAATTGGGTGTTATGTGCGGATGCCGTTGGATTATGGTTTGAAACTTTAAAAGAAGACAAGAGATTAAAATGGTTTGGCATTATTCCTACGGGCTAAATAAAACATTTATTTCTCTGTAAAAAAATAATAGATTTCTTTTTACACACCTAACATGAGAAACTATTTGTATGGGATTTAAGAATTCTGATTCAATTTTTTAAAGTGAATGTGCATTTTAAACCACTCACTGGAGTGTGATGAGTTTTAACACGGTTTATAGCCGTCAAAGGGCAAGTTTCATGACGCCTATAGTCGTCAAGGACAAATCGATTATATTTAGATACATCGATTGAATGCCAATTTTCAGAATGTACACTTGGCCTACTCACTCGAGTGAGTGAGTTTTAGCACGTTTACAGCCGTTCAAAGCAAAGCTCATGACGCCTATAGTCGTCAAAACGAAACGATTATGTACAGAAACATCGCTTAAATGTCGATTTTCAAATTTCATTTTTTTTCTACTGTCGCCAATGTGTTAAGAAACTTAAGAAGCAGTTTGTACTGGTTACCGTCGGTGGATTATTTTTATTCAAATATTATTTGACAGGTTTAATAATTTTTTTTTTAAAAAAAAAAAACATTTGTTATTCCATAAACACTTTTCAATGAACTTAATTTATATATTTTTTAATTTTTATTTAAAACATTTTTTTAAATTTTTTTTACATTTTTTTTAATATTTGTGTTTGTAAAATTTTCAATTTTTTTTATAAAAAATCATTTTTCTATCAATTCATTGACTCTTGCGGTTGTAACTGCAGTCATTTTGTCTATTTATTGTGTTTTATTTTCTTTGTTTTTCTCTCTTCCTCTCTCTTTTGATGTAATTTAATATTAAAACGATTGTTTTTTTTTATTTATTTACACGTTTAGCGAGTTAGAATTTCTAAATGAAATGAAATGAATTAACATTTCTTGAAATGAAAAGGTCAAAGAAAATGTCATTGAATTCCAAAATGATTTCTCGTTTTAATCGAAAAAATGAAAAATTAAAAAATTTCTTTCAATTATTCAAAAGAAAAGAAACAAAAGTAATGAACATGACAGTCAAAATATTTCTATTTGACCTCGAAATTGATTTAAAATATTAGCATTTCCATGTCACATGGTTTTAATCTTTAAACAACCATTAAACCAACCAACACTAAGGAGGTGGTTCTTACTCATGCACAGCATACAGAGAGAGTGGAAAGAATGCTATGAGACATACGAACACTACATAAAAAGCATAAAAAGTATGACAACAAGTGTCTTTAGTTTGCAAGAACACAATCCTTTGCAGTAGAAATAGAGCAGCGAAACATAGGTCAATCTGCAACAATGTCCTAGTGGATCGTCGGAGTTTAATATCTTCCTGTGATAAAAGATCCCCTTCACCCTTTCTTATATGCGGTGGAGGAGCTTGAGGCACCAGCCCATAGAAGAGCGTTGTATTACATTTTCGATCGAATAAATTTGATGTAAATGGTAAGGACATCAGATGGTGTGTGTGAGTATTTCCAACACTGACTTGAGAAATCAAGGCACTTGATTGCTTCCTTTGATACTTGAAAAACAAAATGCATTTTCATACCACGAATCGAGCTTTTGATATGAGTCAGCAAATAATACTAGATCCAGATTGCATTAATATTGACCGTTTTGTACAAGTAAAGTTGTCGCAGTAGGGGTAGACTTATTAGACGTGAAGCCGAGGTTCGAACCGCAGCTCAAACAGCAACATAATGAAATATAAATAAGAAATTTTCCTTAGGGGGCTTCCCCTCTCAGCAGCAGACTTGTGACAAAGAATCTGAGACTTAAATAAAATTGCCATGAAAAGTTGATTAAAAATCTGTCGTCTCCCTTCGATGCATTCAGCACATACACATACTATAGCTTAAAAGCTTTGACCGGAACGACCGACTTCAACTAAGTAATCTAATATCTTGTAGACGACCACTATTTCTCACTATCAACCCCCGGATAAAATTCACTGTGCTCTCAAAACTGTTAAAATAATTCAAGTTTTTTCATTATTGTGCTAGATCATGTAAGATTTGAACTCAGGTTCATGAAAAACTCAATTTTTTTTAAATATTAAAGCATAAGGCATAGATAGGGTACGCTATACAAAACTTACTCTTCAGAACTAAACATTCGGATAATGTGACGCTGTAAACACTGTGAACCTAAAGCTGATGATGATGGCGATGAGGCTGGTGATTGTGGCGGCGTTTGATATGGATGCATGGGCTCATCATCATCAAAGAACCCAGAAGAATTGCCAGAAGAGGTGCGCGGATATTTAATCATAATTTGTGAAGGTTTTTTTTTTGTTTGTTTTTCTTTCTTAAAATTTTAACACAATGAATCGAGGAGTTAGTTTATGTAATAGTTTGGAAAAAAAAAAAAAACTAATTTGAATAGAATTTTGCTCCGTGTTAACAATTTTTTTCTCACACATACTCGAACTGTTGCCTATCTCTACTCTTCCTCGATTTACTCTTACATTTTCAGGAACTGAAAATAAAAAAAAAAAAAAAAATACAAAAAAAAAAAAATTTTTTTTGTTTGTTCAACAATTTTCTATGTTTTCTACTGTTTTCTGTTTGTGCTGTTTTATTTTTTATTAATTATTTAAAATTTTTATTAATTACAGCTAAAGCGGTGGATATTTCGACTGAATGATATGCTTCCATTTTCTACTACACTTAGCAGAATAACCAGAATAATTGTCTTAATTCTTTAATATTGTTTTTATTGCTTTTAATTTGAAATATTTCTGCAAATTAAAAACAGTTGGAGATGAGAAATTAAAATCGAATTTCATTCCTGTTCCGTAAAACAATTCCAAAGCGTTGCTTAATATTTTCAAGCAAAAATAATTCCAAATTAAAACTTAATAAGTGTGAAAATGTTGTTATTTAAAGAATTTCTCTTAACAAAAACAACAACAAGTGCAGTGAGTGGTCGTATGAAAGATACTTAAAGGCATTTCTTCTTTCAAAGTCAACGAGTTATCAATGATGTCATTAATAATAGCGACTAAGAATAGCACAGACAGACGAACGATGTCTGTCTGGCTAATAATACTCTTGCCCTGTGCAAATAGTAGTAGAAAGAATTGCAAAAGAATTAAAAAGAAAAACGAAAAGAATTTTTCGAAAAAAATAAAAAATAAAAAGAAAACAATTTTTTTTTCTTTTATTTACTTTTCATCAAACAGATGTTATTCGATTTGAAATAAACAAACGCACATGTCAAGCAACAAGACAAGGGCTGGAGGAAAAACCAAAAAAAAAAAAAAATTCCAAAATATATTGTGTAAGCACTCTCACTGCCTGGCGGGCGGTGGCAGCAGTAGATAAAAAAAAAAAACAAAAAAAATATAAGATGTTTTCCCATAACCAACTGTGTTAATTTGCGAAAAATATAACAAAAAAACAAAAGAAAAAAAATTAAATAAAATGCCTGAAATGATGAGCGAAAATATTTTTTTTTAACCAGACACTCGAGAAAATGAAATCATGCAGAGCAGGCGGCAGCAGTCCAACAGCACACGCCATAATTTTACACGTCCATTCTCGTACTGGCGGCGCAATGGTCATAAAAGGTGAATGAATGTTGTTTCCACAAAGTAAAAAAAAGAGCAAAGAATTTTGGTAAACAAAATCGTTTTTCATGGTCAACGAAAATTAAAATTTATAAACATTTTTTCTTTCTGTGTTTTTCTTTTATTTTTATTCAATAAATATTGTTTTCGTTGTTTGTTAATGGTTTTGATCTGTAGTAACAACAACAACAATATCTGACTTGGCGGCAGGTGCCGGCCGATTCCATTACAATAAAAGGGTGGAAATAAAAATATTTTTTTGCATGACTTTTAATTTAAATTTTGATTTCTTTTATTGCGACTTGGATTTTTTTTTAGCAATAAAAAAGAAAAGAACAATAAAAAAATATTCAATCCCAATTCTTTTGTATTCGATCTTTGAGCCTTGAACTCCTCAGGTATCAAGTGAAACCCCACCCTTATCCATACCATGTATTACGTTGAAACTGGAAAAAAGTTTGTTTGCACTGTTTTGCCACAAGCTTATTATGCTTTCCAGTTTTGCAGATCAAATGCAGCAGATTCTAGAACAATAGGGTTGCCAACTCTCATTGTCCAGAAACAGCATCCAAAGGGAAAATGTATTGGGTTATTATATTGAACTGTATGGTGAAGGATTTTTCTTAATAAATCTTACTTTTACTTAAAAAGTAAAGCTGACATGATATATTTCGTTGATGTTGTCCTATCTGTGAGTTCAGAGTGGAATATTTTACATGCGAAAAATGTGATTTTCTCTGTAGTCCAATATGCAATTGAACGGGCAAACCGTCAAGAATATATGTGTTCTATGTGATATGTAAAGACATGAACCATTTACGTAGATAACATTCCACCGAAGTAGTGGTAAAACAGTGCAAACAATAGCATCATTATGGAGGTGCTTAAATAAATCAATTGTTTTGGAGAGTGTATGTACGTGATCGAGAGGCATCAAAATCAATTCGTGGTATAGGTTAGGATCATTCAAAAGCATTATAACAAGGAAATGTCGACCATAATTATTTTTACTGATAATTCGACTAAAGCTGTTACCTTCCTAGCTCTTACTGGGTTTAGGAATTCCAATTATTTCAGTTAAATAGGGTATCCTACGGTAGGCATAAATGCAGAGTCATTAGCGTTGGCAGTATGAGAACATACACACAATATTGCTATGCTTTGCTAGACTTACACGTACAGGAAAACGTATCGCACGGCCATCTATTGCACCATTGCAGTTCTTATAAACCCATTGTCCACTGTAAGACTTACCGAAGGACTCGATCTTTCTTCGAACAAGTTCTACAGGAGCTGTACATTTTAAGAGTTTATCATTAACCAAGCATTTAGCGCTTGTGCTAATTTATTAGAAATTTTATTATCACAAGTAAAACAATAGAAAAAAGATGTGTAAACAGAAACAAAATAAACAGAAAATAATAAAAAATAAGTAATTTAAGACAAAAACACGTACGAGGGAGGTAGTAGCTGTAGCAGTGAGAGTATATTAAAATAAAATAAGAATGCACTTCAACAGGTGCCAACGTAATCAGATGTTCAATCGTTTTACATTAGAATCCGTGGATATTAGTATCGGGCAAGTGCTTAATTCCAGGTATGTTGAACTGTAAATGATCAAGAAAGTGTGCAAATGGCCAAGAAGTGTCCTTTTCTGTTCAATTTCATAAGAAATTGTGCCTTTAGCATGACAACTGAGGACTATGAAAAGGTAGGTTAGACGGTTTTGAGACAATTACATCGAATCATCAGTATTCACATTGTGGGGGGAAATGTGAACATGTCCAATGCAATACGAATACTTTGAGGCATAGCTTTCGGTCATGATTGAGAGGAAAGCTGTTTATAATGGTGAAAGATTAAACAGTATTTCTGTATGGAAAGGGAATTCTAAAGTATGTGTAAGGGTCTTGAGGTTTCCTATCTGATCCCTATCCACTTACGTTGGGAAAACACAAAACTCTGGATAGAGCTTGCATTACTGAAATTCTTTAGATTGTAGAATAGAGAATGCACAATCTAATTGAAATATAAGGTTTGTGTGGTGGGGTTCTGGAAACCCTGATTCAGTTTTATAAACTTACATACATACGTAGTTACTTACTCGCTCTCGTTTAAAAATAATGCCCTTAATGCCTATTGTGAATTTGAATTTGAAAACTTACCTGAAAATATAAGAATAAATTCTTAAATGATAGGCGTGTAGATAGTCTGTATTGTCCTAAGCCCGTACACATCATAGTATTTAGTTTTAAGAAAACATTTTTTTGTTTTTTTAATTTTTTTTTTTTTTTTTTGGTTTTTCATTTGAAAATAATTGACATCTGTTTTGAAAGTCAACATATGGGGGGTGTGGGGAAAAACAATTTTTTCATGTTTTTTTCCTCGATTTTTTCGTGTACTTTTTTTTGGTAAACAAAACTTCAAAGACTTTGTTAAAAAGGCTTTTTAATTTAATGAATAAGAAAAAGATAAAATTAGAATTTTTTCAACAACGAACACAATATGCTGCTCCCATGGTCTTATTAAGTAATTAAAGTTTTAAAATGTTGTTGGATTTTTTTCCTTCGTTGTACGCTTAACTTCTGGAAAACAAAGTAATTTTATTATCATTTCCTTGGCCATAAATCGTCTCGTCTCGTCTCGTCTCGTCTATTCAATTGAAGAACAAATGTATGCCCGCCTCTTCATCTCATTTTTTTTTATCAATGGCCAATGATGGCAGGGTATATGGAATGAATATCTTTATTGCCAATGTCTTGCCATTAACCTTAGAAATTATTTTATGGCTTATAAAGTGCAAAAAAAAAAACGAAGAAAAGAATCGACAATCGAGTAGGGAAGGAAATCCATCAAATTCTAAGCAATTTATGATGATGAATAAACAATTTATGGCCAATAGTTGCTATTCTATTTTATTTTTATGACTGACTGACTGACTGACTGATTTAAAATAGAAGTGCATACGCTTAAACAGGGTGTACACAATTTAAACTAAACAGGTTTTCTTTCATTTTACAAGTCAATTAACATGAGAAATTCTAGTAGAGGTTAACTAACTTACCAATGCTATTGAAGAAACCGCTTCCACGAATGCGGTCCATAGTAAGTTGTGCGCACCCTTTAAGAAAATCAAAAAAAATAATAATTTTCTCCCACTGTTGCTACAGCTGAAAACATTTTCATAAAATTTCAATTCAATACGATAAGTCGCAAGTATTGCAGCCATAAAGAAAAAATTGTTTTTCAAGTGCCTAAAATACTTAAAAAAAGTATGAAAAAAAAAGAATCGAAAAACCCAGAAGAAAAATAAAATTATTGCCACCTTATTTCTCATTCGCATTTAATTTAATTTCAATTGCTTCTCAGTTGTTGTTTACGATGTGAGCAGTCAATCAAGAGGCAATAAAGGTTTAAAAAGAAATTCAATTTTTCAAATTGTAATTGATTTGCTGTTCGAGATGAGGAGGAGGCAGATGATGTGCCATCATCAAAGCCCATATCATTTATATTTCACGTGATGAGTTTATTTTTTTATTTTTTTGTTGTTTGCTTTTGTTGTAGTTGCTGTTTGTTTTATTTGCATTTTCAAGTCATTAAAATCATTAATCTTTTGTAATAAATGCCATGCCATGCCATGCCATGGCATGCCATAGTAAATTATTAATTCCTTTATGACTTACTATTCCACAGTCAGTCAAGTCAGTCCGTTTATGACTCAATAATGCAATAAAATTAATACAAATTTTTTTTGTGTAAAATCAATCAATAATAATTGATAAGAACGTTAAATAGCACCTTCACCGGTTTTAAAGGCTGTTGCTGTTTAATTTGCAATCAAAGGTCAAAGGTCATTGAAAATAGATAGATAGAGAAGCACAATTAAGAACTTAATGAATTGTTACATGGAAAATTCTAGAATACAATTGGTTTTGAATTAAAAAAAACTATAAATTATCTTATGTACGTAGGCAGGTACTTGCACTTGGCCGGCATTAATGAAATAAATCGATTGATAACCTCTTTCTAATCTCAAATCTCAAATTACTTTTGAACTGCATTAACATTGTGCCGAAATAGATAGGAACTAGATTAGTGCTCATCATGTTAAAGTTAAAGTTAAGTTTAAAGTTAAGATAGATTGTGGGCTCAGGATAACAGCTTCGGCTAAATGGTGCCATGATTCGATAGGTTTGCTCTCAATTAAGCTAATAAGATATCTTCTGATCAGTGATCAGTGTCCGTAGATTGCATTGCACTTGGTGGTTGGGGTGGATTACTGATAATTGTCTAATAGGCGCACATGCGAGAAAAGAAAGGAAATTTCTTGATCAAATTTTTTGATCTCGCGGTGACGATCAGTGGCTTTTAAGGATTCATAAGAGTTTTAAAACGGTTTCGGCCGGGTTCAGGGATTAAGGAATCCGCTAAACATATAGCAAAAAAAAAACTACTGGAAGATTAAACATTAGAAAGTCCCTTTCAGATTCATTCGAACTTATGTTTTCAGCTTGAATAAAGACCATAATGCATAATCAGCTTAGGTGCAACTGAAACTACCGAAAAAACACGATTTTTAGAAGAATATTGGACTAGCTGGCACTATACGTTTATATTTCCTATACTTCGTTTCTAAACGTGTCACCAAATTCCATTTTTTCATCAATCGGGTTTTACATGCATATTTACATGATCCCGAGTATCTTCTGCACATCATCGTTCACTGTGCAGGGTCCTAAAAAAATCGAACTCAGACTTAATTTATATCAATAAACCATACACAC
>QOCX01000037.1:453496-490767 GCA_005959815.1 Sarcophaga bullata | reverse complement strand
ACATAAGTGGTATGAGAAGCTAGGTTGTAATCTTAACTGAAGGGCTTATAATGACCTATTATGTATGTATGTATGTAATCGGAATACTAATGTCTTGTAACATATCGGAAATTTGGAGCTTCGTTTTGTCTAACTCATCAACAATGCTGTTTCCAACGATATCCCAGTGTCCCGGAACCCATATAAGAGTTATATGATCCAAAACTTCCATAAAAAGAAACGTGCGAATTCATTACCAAAGACGAATGTTGAAACTACGTTCGTTAGGGACTCAATTGAAGCTGTTGGACTAATTCAAGACATTTTCTGGAAAAGTCCCACCACTCAACAAACATTGCGTCGCTATGAATAGGGGTAACGAGATGGTGAAATTAGTGGCTAACATGCTGCAAATACGCTTTGAGGCATTTTGTGGACTTACAAAAAGCCTTAGAAACAACATATTTAGGAACTAAATGGAGATTGAGAATTCTACCAGCGCTTTCAAAAATTACGGACTTGATACCATAGAGGTATAGAGCCACCCAGGACATCTGCAAACATATTGAAAGACTTTATGAAGACAATTCTTGCTGTTAGAGATGGCATGCTGATTAGGAGAGGCTTTCTTTGATTTCAAACGTTCTCTTAGGAAGTGAGCTTTTTAAGAAGTGAGTCGGTTCTCTTCTTATTCAAACTTGTCCAGAAGAGTTTATCAAATCTTGCTTACACCTTCTGGCTACCCACGAGAATGTGCTTTCCCATGAAATATCAGAGAATTTGGAATTTAACTGAGGTCATCGAAATGCTTAGTCAAGACGTCGTAGTCTAGTAGATAGCGTGTTGGCTTATTAAACGTGAGGTTACGGTTACAGTCTCAGGTCAGACATCAAAGCGAAATATAAAAAAAAAATATGTAGTCGGCGACTTCCTCTCAGCAGATTTCTGGCAAAAACTCTGAGAGCAAATAAAATTGCCATGAAAAGTTTTTTTATTTTTAGAAATTTGTCGTTCGGTATCGACTTAAAACTGCAGGTCTCGCCACTCATGTAGAAAAATTAACACATCACAAAAAAAAAAAAAAAAAAAAAAAAAAAGTTTCTTTCAACACTTTTTAATATTTAATGAAGACAAATAAGACAACAACAACTCAAAAAAAAAGAGAATAATTTATTTAACGTCATAATAAAAGGTGAGTTACTGGTAATTTGCTTTTGAAAATAAAATTCTAACTTTTCTTGCTTCAACCCAAAAAAATTAACCTTTCAAGAGGCCTTAAGAAGAAGCGTAAAAAAACCCCGAAAAAAACGTGAAACCACAACGACGTCATTTTTATTTTATAACTCGTAACGGTGACGCATAAAAATCATCATCATCATACATTATTTGACAATGATGAGTACTCCCTCCCTGACTGACCATGACGTGTTTCATTTGTGATTTTTTTTTTTGTGTCATTCTCGGACTTCATTCAAAAAGTCCAAATGCTTGTGAAAAACCGTGTAAATATTTATAAAATTTTGAAAAGCAAGCCGTACCTCACCTCATTGTAGCATAAAAAGCAAATTCAATATTTATTTTGAAACTTTCATTAAAAATTTGTATTTAAAGTAGACGAAGAAGAAGAAGAAGAAAAACATTGTAATTAAATATCGATTTTATGTGCCTGAAGTACACAAATTCTGATTCCCATTAATTTGCCAATTAAATAACACACACTATCTACATACGTATGCATCTATCTTAAAAAGCAACGAAAGCATGATGAAACATAGCAGATCATATTTTAAAAAGAAAATTAACATTTTTTTTGTAAACAAATAAACAATAAGAAGAAGAAGAAAAAGCGGAAGACAAGGGAAAAAACAAAAGAAAAAATATTTGAAAATCGACAAACAATTTGAAAAATGATTCATGATGGGAAAATATTTTTAAATAATGCCTGCACATTGGTTACACAAGGCGTCGTCTACCCTTACTGGGTTTTTTTTTTTTACCAATAAACCAATAAAGTTGTGTAAAGAAATGAGTACAGCCTTTACCTCGTGGCATTTAGTCAACAAATTCTATTCAATAGACGGCGTCAATAAGTCCGTGACTTATACCACACCAGAAATCAAACCTTCCCAGTCCGAATGTAAAATAAATCCTGCTATTGCAGCAGTCTCTATATTAGAGAGCTCGGTCACATACGTCAAAAAGGTGAGAGGTCAAACATCTTTGCCATTTTCATGACAAGAGCAGGACATTCACATATAAAATGAAAGAGAGCCTCTTCCTACATCTCAAATCTACAGATACTGCAGAATTTCCAAAAGTACAGTAAGAATCGCTATTGCGCGTTGGATGACCATGTCATTTAAGGATAAATATAACAACGCTATACAGGAAGAAGTCATTAAAATTTATTTTTAACTTATTTCTACAATACTTTTTTATGGTTTATCGCCTTTGTGTGTAATTCTTTTTTTTTTAATTATACGCCGTTTAAATGTCAAGCATTGCAATTAAATTATGAGAATAAAAATAAAAAAAATAAAGAAAAATAAAAATAAATAAATAAATAAACAAATGCATGAATCATGTAATAGGTAAAGTGATTAACAAAGGAATCAAAGGAATCCATTTAAAAACAATGAATTTCTTATCTCGCTAGGATTTTAAATACAAAGTTTTCTTTTAATTTAAAAAAAAAAAGAAAAATATCTTCGATTTGTGTTTATTCCCTTGAACTTTTGCTAACAAATTAAATATTAAACGCTTAAATGCTTAAATGCTTGCTTCTAACCCAAATTTGACTATAAAGTGTGTGTCTGATATGCATACATAAAATGGTCACGTTCATGAAATTAAAAGAGAAAAACAATTTTTTCTTCTTCTGATTTTTAATTTAAACATGCCAGTGTGGTCAACTTGAAAGTTTATAGAAAAAAAAAAAAAACTGAAGATTATTAGAGAAATAGTTTCGTTTAATTTACCAACAAACAGTGTTTTCAAATGAAATACAATCCTGCAGAGGTTTTAAACACGCTGTTACTCAAACACTTAGTAGGTTACTTAATTAGAACAACACTTTACTCAGCTTCTCACACTGCCCCTGTTGTGTGTGTTTATTTTATTTATGATTGGCTGGATGTGCAGTTTAAAATTGACTTTGAACAGATTTTTGAGAAATATTTCATGGGCAATACAAGACGATTATATAGAACAAATGAAAATTTGTGGGAAAATAAATACGAATTTAACTAGTAAAGACAAAACCCAAATAATTTTTATCAAGGCTAATGTCGAAGTTAACAGAATAATGGATAGGGGACTTGGTGTCCCTAATAAAACCGAATTAGTGGTATATTCCAAATAATTTTCTCTTGAATCGATTTTGCAGTAGCTAGGAATCTGAGGAATCTGTTTCTGGCATGAAGAAACGGGGATTCCTAACATCTTCATCTTCCTAACAGCTTAACATTTCTGTCATTCTTGACTAAACCAGCCAATATTACGATTGCTACAACAGCAAGGGTTATTCGGGATGCAGGTTGGTTTCCTTTGGATGTTAACATTGGTATCACAATGGGAATAACCACAGGTCTAATTAGGACCTTCTTCTAAAAGAAGCATTCAGTCACCCAACCTTACTAAATTTAAAATTTTTTGAGATAACAGACCTGAGTTCTGAACTAACAAGCTGTCATAGTGTAGGTCAACACACTACATCGAAACTACGGCGGCCACGAAACTCGCACTGAAGCAAATTATATGAAGTTGAATCGCAAGGATGCCAGATAATATTACAAGTGTGGCTCTAAAGAATACCCGATCACTTACGATACACAGATATTGTACGATTTTACAAAGGAATGAACGACAATAGAACGTTACAGATGCAAATACTTTGTGGAAATTTAAAAAAATTGTTACTTTTTGCTTAAAAATGTTACTTTTTTCTAAAAAGATTTTCATTATCAAACCACACATAACCTTTGGAGAATAACTTTTTGAAAATTTAATGCTTTTCTGCAATGTGGAACCAAAGCCTCTTTAAAGTCATATCTTTATTATTCCTGTTTCTTGCAGTGCCTTTTCTGTAGTTAACATTACATAGCTACTTTCCCTTCACTTTTTTTTCACAATTAATTTACTTTCTATTGTGTTCATCAATAAATAAACGTTCAATGATGTGGTTAAGCTTATCTATTAAATAAAGTTTTATTATATGTACGTATGTATGTATGTATGTATGTATGTATGTATGTATGTGTATGTGTTCCTTATTTTCTTTTTCGAAATTAAAAAGTATTTTAAAGAAAAAAATTTGTAATTTAAGTTTCATTTCGTTTTTTTTTCTTTTTTTTTTGATGTCAAGATTTTTAATTAAGATTAAAACAAAAGCATATTGTTGTTGTTGGTGTTGTTGTACATTGTTTTATTTATTTTATATTTAAACGATTGAGATAGAAAATTAACCTTGAAATTCTTTACAAAGTTTCGCAATGATTTCTTTTGTAATTCCACTACAGACACACGACTACACATCGGACATATACAGTGAAGTAGTCACAGTAGATTTTATTTGAAATATTCACTGTGATGTTTTATTTAATTTTTTTCATTGTATTTGTTTTTGTTTTTTATTGTATTTATTTAATCAATTGTTTATTATCTTTATGGTTTAAGCAATTAAAATGCTAAATGTAATGTAATTTACTTTTTTTTATTGTGTTTGTTTTTGTTTTTGTTTTTTTCTTTTTACGTAAAAAAACAATAAATCGCAGATAAAAGACAACAAAAAAATTAAGGAAAGAAATTGAATGAATTGCTCTAAAAAAACAAATGAAGAAGAACTTTATAAAAAAAATCTTAAACAATTTTATTGGAATGCTTGTCATAAATAGCATACGTTACCATCTGTTATTTGGAGAAGTCTTCAGGCATAAATAATGCCTAGTAAGTTAGGAACGATTTAAAGATTGTCTATTAATTAAGCCAGATTAGAACATTTCTTCTGAGCTTCACGCCAGACAAACTGTCTAGGTGGCAAACAAAGCCAGAGTAGAAAAGGTACCGAAACTCAATAGCACTGTGAATCATTTCCCTAAAACGTAATAAACAATAAACGTCGTAGTCTACTAGGTAGTGTAATGGCTTATTAGATGTAAGTCCGTGGTTCGATTCTCGGCTCAGACATCTCCAACAAAACGAAAAATGAAAAATTTATTTCGCTTGAAGGCTTCTTCCAAGCAGTCTTCTAGAGAAAAATTCTGAGGGCAAAATCAAATTGCTGTGGAAAGTCTCTCAGATGCCGACTTTCTCTTCTTTCTCAATGCTGCGGAACTAAAAATTGCCATGAAAAGTTTCTCAAAAAGAAAATCCGACATTCGCAGACAACTTTGGACTGGATGTTCCGTTATATCCACGGATAAAAGGAATACATACCACATGTTTGGTGAGAGAAAATAAGTTGTAATCCAGACTAAACGGTTGCAATGACCAATTAAGTATGTTACGAACGACTAAAGTAAGACATTTTGTTCATTGTCAGGAATTTCTTAAAAATAGAGACTGCAGGAAGAAGTTTTTAATCTTCATAAGCGTGCTTTGCCTTAAGTTCGTATATGGCAAGAACAAATGTTTTAAAGTGATTACTAAAGATAAACATTAAAGATAATAAAGGGTAATAAATACCGTATTTAGATTAAAACATTAAACAAAAAAAAAAAACGGAATTTTAAAATAAAATTCAACCATAAACCTGCAATTAAATATAAAAAGTTCATGAAAATAAGTCAAAGCGTTTTTTTTTTGTTTTTGTTTTATTTTTATCTCATAAGGAAATCTATTTATTTGTTCTGTAATTCAAACTATAAATCATTGAATTGTGAAATAAGTAGTCGCATAAGGGGCTCGAAAAACTCATAAACGGTTGAGAAGTAACATTACATATAGAAAAGGTGAGTGTCACTGGGTCATATATATTTAAGAATGTACCCCTGGGCGAACAATTACTGTCAATTAAGAGCACTACGGCCGTGTGATCAACATTTTTTAGTTTAGCCTGCAACTAAGCATTATGAACTGGACGATATGTGGTAGGAACAAAACAGTTCCAAGAGCGAGAATGTCTCCAGAATGAACAGCTTTACATTTAGGCGACATCAATTTGAGAAACTTTCTTAGGAATCATGATCCAGCTTATAATCTCTTATCGGTGAAGCATTTGAAAACCATTATAATACGTAAAGTTATCAACCATTTATAGCCTGAAATATGCTTGAGGAAACAAAGTTCAAAAGCTTGTCGGTAAATTGACCTACAATATGTCACGCTTTTATTATGGCAGTGAAATAAAATTAAAATTAATTTCTAACAATTTAAGGAACCTTTTTATGGAAAGAAATTGTTTATAAACACGCAAAGGCCATATAAACATTTAAGGGAAAATTATAACAAATTATTAAATGAATAAATCAAAAAAAAAAAAGAAAAGAAACAAATTGAACAAAAAGAAGAATTAATATTGTAATTAGAATAACTGTTTTAAAATTAGGGAAAATAACGCTCAAGGCAATCAAAACCTACGACTATTGCTTTGCCTCCTAGATGTAAAATAAAATTGTTTCTAAGTAAATAATTAATAAAACCAATAAAATATTCCTGATTCAATTTAAAATTTCATTAAAAATTGGTAATAAATGTCAGAATTTTCTTTAATTTGTAAAAATTTTATTTTTTGTTTTGTAGCCTGCAGTTGTAATTCTGTTTTTTACACTTATTATATTGTGTACCAATAGGAGTAGATTGTGTACTACTTATAGCGCTTCTTCTTGTTCTTTTTTGAATTTTTTTTTAGACATGTGCTGCTGTTTAAAAAAAAAAAAGAAAAAAATCTCTTCTCTTCTCGTCTCATGTATTTATTTCATTTCGTACTTCTTTTTTCTGTGGACGTACGAACGAATGTGTGTTGTATTTTAAATTGAGCATTATTTTTGGATTCTTTATGGTTTTACGGTTAATTGGTTTGTTTTGATAATTCGCTATTTAAGCGTAAGCATATGCATGTGTATAAGTGTGTGCATGTGTGAGTTTTATTACGATATTTATTGTATTATTATTTGTGTTGTCGGTATTGTTGTTGTTGTTGTTGCTATTATACTTTGGTGTTTACGACGCCGACGACAATGATGTGAATTGAATTGAGTGGTCGGCGTTCTTCGGTGCGGTTTAATGGTTGCGTATTTATTGTGTTGTTGTTTCTCTTCATATACAAATTGTTTTCAACAAAAGTGCGTGTCTTCAATATATTGTTTCGATCGTCTGTCCTTTATTTATGTTTTATGAGTGTGTGTGTGTGTGTGTGTTTGTATTGTGTATGTGTTATTTATTTTTAGAGTTCAAAAATGTTTTTTCTTTTGATTTTTGCAAAATCATTTGTTGTGTCCGCTTAAATATTAATAATAATTAACATGTATTGTATATATTTGCTGTGTATTGTCGTTGTTGTTGTTGTTGTTTCACTCTTTTACTGTTTGTTGAGTTGAACAGAGAAGAATATTTTAAAAACATGACCATTTTTGGTGCATTAATTTCTGTTTGTGTACGAAAACATTATTTTTAGGTCTTGTGGCTAAATTAGCGTTTATTTTTCTCCTAACATTTGTTTAAGAGGTCTCTTCCATACATACACACATACATTCATATGTAATTTGTGTGTAATTTATTTTACAATAGACAATCAAATTAATTTGATTTTTAAGCAGAGTATGAGTGCGTGAGTAAAATAATAAATCGTAACGAAATAAAAACAGAAAATTAAATGAAATTAACAAAATGTGATTTGGAAATCCGTTAGTTTTGTACACTTTACATTAAAAAAAAGGTGTTACGTTTGCGTTTAGTAAAGCAAAATAAAAATCAAATATTTTTCAAATGAACTTGAAAATTCGAAAGTAGACCCCTCTTTTATAAAAGTCCACAGAGGAACAGTGGAATAAAACGAGAAAGAAATATTGGGTTATCAACAGAGAACGGCTACATAATGTTGGTAGCTGGTGGCTGTTAATTTTATCGGGCAATACTATTGCCTTTTTGAAAGGTGACACTTTCAACTTTACTTCTGCGTTACATACGAGAGAATTGCATCTTACTATGTGTTTTTTGGTTTATTAACAAACATAAAAAACATAAACAAAAGCTTAAGTCTTTTGTTCATCAAATTTGTAGCCGAACTTTTTTGTACACCCAATATTCTTTTTGTTTATTTTTGTTTATTTTTAAAACTGACCATTAAAGACTAAAAGAAAGTCAGGCTATAAACAGAAAGTCATTAAGCCCTACATTACAATGTAATATTAGAGAAAATTAAATTTTTTTGTATAAAAAAATGAGCTTTTCGGCTTTCGAAGGGAAGTATTCCGACTAACCACAATATGAACACAGTATTTAATATTTTCTCTTCTTTTTTTGACCGTTCAACAAAGATTAACAAATCTTAGCAATTCTAAGAAAGGAAAACAAAACCAAAAGTAAACAGTAATACCAACAACATGAGATAAAAAGAAAGCGAGAGAGAGAGAGATATAGAAAGTATTTTCTTCTAACAGAGAACAATTGCACGAAATTTTCAAACATGTTTTAGTGACAGTTACTTTCAACAACCAATAACAACAACAATTACTTTCAATCATGATAAACAATTGAAAAATGTTAACGATTGTTTGCTTGTGTTTGTAGTCGTGTAGGTACTCACTATTGTGGTCATTTGTTTGGCAAAATTTTTAAATGCTTTGTCGTGGCCATACGTATGTAAACAAATCACATAGTATAGTTAAACAATATGGTAGTAATGCATTGAACACACCATACTCGTATGCTGTATATTGAAATGTTCTTTGCAACTGTTATGATTTTGAGGCACATTGTTGCTTCATGTCATAATATGACATCTTTATGACAAAATCTAAATTACACGTACGGTATTAAGTTTGAATGCTGTTTGCAGCAAATCTTGTATGGTTTTCATTTGGTATTGAGGTGAGTTTTCAAGGAGATTGTTGAAATTCTGAAAACTAGCGGGCTAAACGTTTAAGTGTTGCAATATGCAAACCCTATATAAGGATACGTATATTATAGAGTATTAGCAGAAATTTATTTAATAAAAGAACTTAGTATTCCGTAGTTTTTCCAATATTTTCTTCAACGAGTGGTAGACTGCTATCAATTAAATGACACAGCATTTGTTAAACTTTGACAGGAGTCAACTGATAGATAGCTGGGACAGCAGTACTGTTGCCCTTTTCAGTTAAAAGGCAGGAATCCCTGGTATTATGAATAATTTACGGTGGCCATAAAAATATTATTAAGGGGGTAGAGGGGGGTTATATTAAGTCCTTATTGTTTCGTGTGCTTAAAAACAAACTTGAAGATTGGACACATGAGTCTTGTATGAGAAAATCATTTGGTCACTGTTTTTTTTTTTGTTAAATAACCATGAAAATTACCCAATTAAACTAAAAAAAAAAAAACCACAACAAAATTTTTCCACAACTACTACCATTTTGTTGTTATGTTTGTTTTTGTCTATTTTTTTTATTATTATTTTTTTTTTTGTTTGTTTTTCTTTTTATTCCTAATGCTTGTTGTTGCTGCTGGTCTAACTGGCTAAAAATTCAATATTTTAATATTAAAGACTTGACTTTGGTTAGAGGATTATAGTCAACACAGTTGGTTTTTTGTTTTTATGGCCCATTGTTGTTTGAAACTTTGTTTACGTTTTGTGGCTGTTTTGCTTTGGCTTTAAAGCCTGGTTTGTTTTGATGTGCAGCACATTTGTTTATTTTTCTATTTTTTTTTGTCGATTGAGTTTTGATTTGAAAAATAAAAAGAGAAAAAAAAAAAATCATAAAAATAATCGTAAAAATTTGCACAAAAAAGGCATTTAGAAAAAACGTGCATAGTTTTAAAATAAAATACTTAAAAAAAAAAAAAACGAAAAATAAATACAAAACAAACGAAACGAAACGAAAAAACATAATATTTAATATGATTTTGCAAATCACGTTTTGAGTCTTAATTTTTTTGTTGTTTTTTTTTGGTTTTTTATTCGTAAAATATATTATTTTTGATAAATAAAATGACATTTATGTAGCACGAATAGAAGATTTTAAATAATCATAAAGTTTTATAGAAACTACAGGCTATAAAATGCCAAGCACAAGGCAATGCAAATATATAGGCCACAAACAAAGAAAACGCTTAAATGCTTAGAAAAAGTAAAAGCTAAAAAAGCCTATTTCAGCAATTTTGCTTTTGGTGGCAATGNATGTGTTGCGGCAGGCCGAAATCCGTTAATCGGGTTGTTATGGCCAATTAAGTAAGTAAGTAAGGCAATGCAAGACTTCACAGTCCTTTGGCTGAGCCATAATGACGCCGTTAAATAGTTGCCAATAGAACGAACAACATACTGACTTGATTGGCGTTTTCCTTTATTGTGTGTCTCTGTTTTATGGTATAAAAAAGTATTTTTTGTTTTTATAAAACTTACCTAAAATGAAAGAAAAATATAAAAAAATAAAATTAATTTATATAATTATCAATTAAATATGCATGTTTGACATAGAAATGATGAAATTTGAAACAATTTTAAATCACATTTAATGTGTCATTAAAAATTAATTAAACTGTCACATAATTTTAAATATTATCTACATTGATAGCTAATACAGGGAATTATCTAGAAACATTTCGAAATATTAATAAATTTGGGCGGCTACTATTTAATATAAAGATTTCAAAAGCATTGCAGACTTTAATGTGTCGATGAGCTTAGTTTAAATAATTGTAGATTCGTCAAAAATCCAATAATGAGCATAACATTTTAAGTCAATACATCAGCAATAATTGCAAAGCGGAAGATTAATCTACTTATTGCCCGTTTTAAACAGTGAACAGTGCTCTGTTAATAGAAAATTTTACTCTGTTAAAGGCAACATGCGTGGGTTTGTGTCTTTGGTTTTTAAATTCGAGTTTATCTTCACAAGCATCTTTGGATGAAGAATGGCAAATCGAATATAAAGAAGGATTTAATGCTGAGAGGTAAGCAGATAATATATTCCTCTTAATTTCCCGACAATGCATCTTCGTGACTTTTCCTATGTAGCGATCTGATTCTCTCCTCTTTCACTGCAAACAAAACTGTGATGTCAAGTGTCTAAAGGTTATTGAATTCAATATTTAAGTACTGCGTCATTTAGAACGCCTAAATCATCTAAATACAGACCATTTGTCTGATGACTGATGCAATATGACTGGATTTCAATAGAATTAAAGCGAAAATTTATACAAAAATAACCCACAATTGTTGATTCTTTTTTTATTTGATTTTCATAATAAACTGTTAATTATTTTGTATTTGGCAAGTTGTTTTTTTGTTCTCGTAATGAAAATCCGCGTTATTTTTACGAATTCATTATAAAATATTATTGACGTATAAGCAATACGTATATATGTACGTACGTACATTAATGCTATTCAAATGGCCTCCCAAAAAAAAAAAAAAAAAAAAAAAGAAAAGAAGAGCCATTTAATGGCACCTCTTCAAAATATTTACGCACTTTAAAATACTTTAAAAAAAAAGAAAGAAAGAAAAAAGGAAAAAAAACCGACTGAATTGAGAAAATTATCGTCATTGAAATAAAGTGCGATTCGAAAACAGAGGCAAATGCAGAGTATTTTTAGATAATTTTTAGAAAAAACTAGAAATGAAAAGATTTTGTTTACACAACTGGTGGTTCGTTGATTTCACTTACAAAATATTGCGTGCGTGCCTTGAGTACACTCACTTAGTGAGTGTAGCACGGGCGAATGTAAACAGATTCTACTGTTGATGCCAAAAAAAACACTTGCAATATGTCGTAGACAGATGTGTACCATTTAGCTGCAAAGTAGAAAATAGCAGACACTTGATGCACGTATCTCTAACAGCATCTCTAACAACAAAAGCGGTGAGAGGTGTTGGGGCAAGCAATCGCATACTAATTGCATAGAGAACATGCATTTAGCCTGCTGTAGTTGAATAAGCCATTAACGTTCAAAACAAAAAAAGTTCATTTTAAGGCTAAAAAAGAAAAAAAACAAGCCAATAAAGCCAATAAACGCACATCTTAATGAATTTTTTTTTCTTTAATAGTCACATGCAACATTAAGAAAGTTTACGATGCTTGCAGAGGCTGCCTGCTGCTCGCTGTTGCTATAAAGTGACGTAGTAAAAAACTCATTTAAATTTTTAATTATTTTGAAATTGATATTCTTGTTTTGTATTAAACCGAAAAAAAAAAAAAAACAAAAAAAAAACAAAAAAAAATCTACAAAATCAACCAAAAATTAAAATACTTTGTTGCATATTTCCCATAGGCAAGCAAAAATTTCATTGTTGTAACGCTTCTTTACTTTGTGAAGCCCTCCATTAACAACTATAAAATAAATTTCGTTTTGTTTTGAAATTCTGCACACACACACATAATTTCGTTATTGTTCTTGGCTGTTGCCATGCCATTGCAATGGCGCGAGTCATAGAGTAAGAGTCGATACTCTGGCATTTGCCATAAAATCATCATTCAACACTCTGCTCTGCTCTACACCGCCTTTAAGGAACCCGCCACACAATATCTTTAGAAACCGAAAACAAAACAAAAGCCTTACAATGGCGCGCAAGAAAAAAGGCTGAAGGGAATAGGAGGAGGGGGGGGATAGGTAAACTTAAAATGTTAAGTGTTCTAAAAATAATTTTTTTTTTGCCAACTTTGCAGGAATTTTGTTTTGATTTCGACATTCCATAATACAATCTACGAAACACACAAAAACAAAAAACAAAATTTTAACGCAATACAAAACAAAGGAAGGAAGGGGAGAGAGGAAGAAAAGAAAATAAATTTTCGATTTCCTGTCTACCAGAGATAAACTTACAAATTTGATTTGTACTTATTATAGGGGATAAAAGCATGTGTAAAGCAAAGGCCAGTTGTGAAATTCGTAAAATATGCTACAAATGACGACAGTCTTTAGGTTTCAAACTATGTGCAGACGTTTTTAACTTTTATAAAACCATACATATTGTGCATTCACGAACTGCAATAGTAAAAGAAATTTTAAGATCCTTTGCACTTGCAAAGTAATTTTTATACTCACGATCAATTACTTTCGCCTTGGCAACTTCTAGAACTTTACTGTAGTTTTGTTATTGTTATGCTACAATGAATGAAACATTTATGGGCAGTTAGGTTAGATCGAAGTATTAGCTTTAATTAGTAAAGCTCACTTGAACACGCATAGGTAAGCGCAGTTCGTGCACTGACCCTATTCTCCCAACCAGGGAAGAAGTAAGTCAGCGCAAGGGCTGCACATCTGTGGGCGGACTTTACAGAGAATTTTAGTAAAAGGCTACAGGATGTTTACTTACACCGCCTAGAGACTGTAAATTACAAAGCAGCTGTTCAGTTAAGAATATCGTGATTATTAGTTAAGATATCCTAGAGGAATTTTAGAGCATCGATCAGATGGTTTGTCCTGCGAGAATGTATGTATTTAAAAGCTGAAAGTAGCTCTTGCATTACAGAAATTCTATCTACTTTCCAATCTAGAACCTATATAGTACATGATAGAGGTTTAGGCAGCGCGATCGTGATCATACAGAAGTTGTTTTTCAATAAGCAAATCTCGTGCTATCTATAGCCGTTTTTATTGAGTACTTGAAGATTTTAGAAATCTCTTTCAAATTCCAAGTACGTGCTTCGATCAGAAACTTAACTGTTGTCCGAAACAGCTTGAGGTACACGATAGAGGTTAAGGCAGCGCGATCATGATTCTACAGATGCTGCTTTTCAATACGAAAATCTCGATATTCTCATTAATGATAGCGGGTTTTATTGAGTACTTGAAGATTTTAGAAATCTCTTTCAAATTCCAAGTACGTATTTTGATCTTCGAAACTTAACTGTTGTGCGAAACAGCTTATAACAGTTGCTCAAGAGGCTTTTAAAACGTTAGTAAAATGAACAAAAACATGGATGACCTGATTCTACACGCACTAGTCTGTGTGGTCTCTTACAATGCTGCGAGTGTGTGGTTATGTTTATTTAGCTTGTAATAAATCGAATATAATTCTATTGTGTGTGTGATAATAAATAAATAAATAAACATGAAAATATTAACAAATAATTAAATTGCCATTTAAATGAATGACTTATTACTTCCCGTACAGATCTTTAGGCAATGATGAGCTCATTTAGAGCATACTTATTGACGTGGCCATCAAAAACCGTTAAGACAAACAAACAAATGAACAAACGAACGAGTGTGTGTTTGTGTATTTAAAAATATTTTATAGGCCAATACAAACGAATAAACATATTCGAATAGAAATTATAGGCGTTTTTGGGTTTTCATTTCACGATTCTTTTTCATTTCTTTCCAGCATATGTTTGTCAAACGAATTCATTGAGGCAGCAAATTAGAAGAAAAAAAAAATTGCATGTAGAATGGAAAGAAAAACAAGTTCCATTAAGAGAAATTTGTTATTTTTTATGATTTTTTTTATTTTTTTTTTTTGTGTTTGGCTTACTGGCCCTGACACAAATTCGCGTTGAGCGTTTTTATGTTTAGAAAACATAAATTTCATTGAAAGAAATACAAAAACAAAAAGTCTTAGAGAAATACGATTCGAAACGAAAGAAACAAAAAAGATAGGCAAGCAACAGATAGATAGGCGATCGTAAATAAATAATAAATAAAGATATCCATCCAAACAACATCATAAAATATCAACAAATTACTACACGGCAGATATCGTTATCGTTAGGCTGGCATATTCGAAATGAACATGAAACATAAGGTCTACTAAACGAACGAACGAACGAACATAATGCTGCCTGCCTGCCTGCCTACCTACTTTAAGTCTTTGGTTGTAAAATTCAAATAATTTTTCTTTTCTTTTTTAAACATTTGTTTTTCGACTGGTATTTTATTGGCTAAAATGAGATTCAGTCACAAAAACTCTGTTGCCAAGAAAGAAAAATTTCTGCTAAATAAATACTGCTAGTCATTGTTGTTAACACACATCAACAGAAAGAAAGAAAGAAAAAACAAAAAAGGAAGTTAAGCGGCAACCAACTAACTTGCCAACTACTACTACCAACTACTTTACAACGTAATTTATGTTTTAAAAATAGATGGTCAAAACTGACAACAATAACAATAGCAATACTGATGTAAAGAGAGCCATAAAAATATATTTTTTTTTCAGCAAACAACTGCTACTGTAATGTTTTGGCCAACATACATGCATAAGGGGTTAGCCATTCTTTGGGTATTTAAATTAAAAAAAAAAAAAAAAAGAAAAACAATTAAAACTCTTCAATGCTATGATTTCAATGGAATTTTGAATTTGATTTCATTTTGAAATGCTTGAATCAGGCCTGCTTGAACAGTTTAGCTATATTCATGGGTTCTTCTTGTGATAAAACGATCTATATTCCCTTTACTGAACAGCTGATGATAGCCTTGCCAGACTGTTGCAGTTTTGTAACCAACAATTGGATAACCTAGTACATGAAAACGCGCAATAAACAAGCCTGAGAGTTAGTTTGCTTGTAAGAGGAGTTCGAAAATTGTCAAATACACGCCACACAGTAAAAGCCTTCTTTCTTAATAATTTGTTGTTTTTTTTGTTTGTTTATTTTTGTAACTGCATTGTAAATAAGCTTTAGCTAACGGTGCGTTTTCTTTTTCTTCGTTTTGTTTTGTTTTGTTTTGTTTGTGAAGTCATAAATACAATTCATTGCCCCCGTCTTTTAGTATAACATTTACACACATCCCGACATACACGTACGTAGTATTGAGGCTCAACGGTTTAGGCCTACTTAAAAACTACACTATTTAGCCAGTCGTTAACACTTTTTTTTTTTTTTTTGGTTCCAAACGAATATGTGTCTTCCAACAACTCCTTGCAGCCAAGTAGCAATGCATACCTTATAACGAAACACACATTTCTTGTTGCACGAACGAAGAATCCAGGTCATCTGTAAAGCAAATCATGCCTGCCACTGCTTCTGCCTCAGCCTGACTGCCTGGTTTTATTGTGTTGTTTCTTTTTTTTAAAAATTCAAAATTACCGGATTTTCAATAGTCTACTACAATATAGACAGACAGATAGACAGACACACGATAACCACAACAACAACAACAACTCAAAACTTCAGTCAATCAGTTACTCATGCACTCACTCACTCACTTAGTTGCGTTCACCCAATTTGTTGTCTTGACAGCGTGATGTAACACACATTTCAGGATGTTTAGTTGGCTGGTTGGCTTGGTTTGGCTTGGCTTGGCTTGACTTGACTGGTTGGTTGGTTGACTGGCTGCTTGCTGCCTGTCATTATTTATTATTTATTTATTTCATTAATTATTTTTAGTCGTTGTAAAGTTTTATTTTCTTTTATTTCTTTTCATTTCATTTCATTTCATTTTCTTCGTTTTTAACACAAAATTATTATTTTGAAAATTGTTTAAAAATAGCTGCTGCTGCTGATGCTGCTTTTGCAGTTATTACCGGGGTTAAAGTGTGTACACGAGATAAATTGTACAAGAAAAGAAGAAACAATCATTCATCATCACCACCATCAGGAAGTCATATTTCAATTTTAAAGTTCAAGTTCAATGTTGTGCGTTGCACTTTGGTCGGAGATGGCAATGTCCATCCATCAACTGATAATAACTTACACTATGTTGCATGTTGTTAGTGCCCCGTACTTAGCAAACGGCAAAGCAATTTAACGGTTTAGGTTAACCCTCAAGCTAATCAATAGTCGAAGCATTTTCAAATACTAAGTCAGCAGGTTGCAAAGCATTTTAAGACGTTTAAATGGTTATATTTGCTATCATTGCGACATCGAAGCAGTTTGAACGATTAAGCGTAAACAATTTTCAGGCTGTTGAGACGGCAAAGCATTTTGCCTGCTTTAATGATACTGTTGTTTGACGTTGTTTGCTGCATTTATTTAATTTTCAAGATATTTAAACGGCTAAGCGATTCTGGTGTTTATTACAACCCTTTAGTCAAGATTATAACCTAGCTTCTCACACCACCAATGTTGTAGCGGTACCTACCGTTTAAGGACGACTCCGACTCCGAACGACAGATTTTTTAAAAAACTTTTCATGAAAATTTTATTTACTCTCGGAGCTTTTGCCAAAGCCTTCCATATTTCGTTTTATTCGAAATGAGTGAGCTGGGGATTGAACCACAAGTTCTCGTGCAATATGCCAACATACTATCGACTTCTATTTTTATGTACTTTTTAAGAAGAAGTGAATAAAGTCCAACATTCCAATGCATTTACACAACTTGGGTGTTTGATTGATAATCATTTGTTCTTAAGAAAACCGCTCGAACCACAATCAACACCAGAATGACCGGAAATGATCGTAAATGTCGTAAATCGTTTCTCTTAAACTCTTTGTGGAATCAGTATTCATTGTTTTCATGCTAATAAATCTGTAGCCAGCCACACTGTAACATTGTTCCACATAACGTCCATGCTGATCCATATTATTTCGTGTGCTAACTTTACTTATTAATTTTTATTTTTTTTTGTATTTTTTCATCATCATATTCTAATTGGCACTAATTACGAGTATTTGTTTGATTTGTTGTTTATCAAGATTTAAGATTTTCACTCTTCACTTAATGAGCGTATGAGTGTGTGATTAATATTGATTTTTTATTATTGATTACGGCAGCTATTTTTAACATTTTCTTTTAGCGTTTCAATTAAAAGCCACAAATTGAAATGAGTTTATTAAAGAAACATAAAGCAGATTTATGATCGCTATTAATAAAACTAATTTAGTCACACGATCCCATTCAATCGCCAGTGAATGATCAAGGAAACGTAGAAAGACAAACTGTAAGGTAGGCAGAAAGAGCCGTTTTTGGTTTTTGAAAGTTGGCTTTAAAATTTGTTTGAATTGCCAAGAATTCAATTAGCAATTCCGTTTAAATAAATTTGTTACCTTAAGAATAGCTTGCGAAAACCTTAGGATTAGCACCGCGTAGGATGGATTTTAAAACCAATAAAATTCATGCCAATAATTCGCATTTCGAATGTCTAAAAATACTGCCTGAGTAACATTAAAAGACAATAGTTCGATAGTGACAACATATCGATGTGAAATTCACTTTGTGAATCAATTCAGCAAGCCGCATGGAAGTTAGTTCCGCCTGAAAGGGATGCACACATTTTACTTTGATTTGGCATTTTCCTAATCGTGTAAATGCCAAAAAAAAAAAAAAACTCTCATGCTACTTTTACTCTCATTTTAAAAATACGAATGAAATTCTGTTATATTTTATCTCTCACTTTACGTATGTATTACCTCGCATGCATGACGTCATACGTCACATATAAATTTCAAATTTTTACTTTTAAACTCGTTATCTTTCTTGAGTACTCACAATTTGTGGCACACTAAACCCTGCTAATAGGTTAACTGATTAAGATCCATTGTGTTTCACTTCAAACCAATAAAAATGTGAAATCCACATTTGTTCACAAATAAAATTTCCGCCAATTTTCGAAATAAACAAGAAGAACCATTACTTTAAGATAGGATTTTAAAACTTGTTTACAGTTTTTACTTACTCTGGCAGAAAGTAGTCGATATACTTCATGACAACTTCACGTACAGGATCCTGTTGTTTACCCGACGATATACTCGGATACATATCGAAAGCCATTTTAGACGGTGAATTACTCGTCGTTTGCGTTGTCGTTTCAGTTTTCATTTTAAACACGGTGTATAGCAGAATTTTGCTAATTTTGTTTTCTTTACTTTTTTTTTTAAAGTTAAACAAACAATCAAATTTATAAACTTTTTTCCTTTAATTACAGTGACTTACACTTGTTTTAATTGGTTTTATGCAGTATGGACGTAGAAAAAAACGGAAGAGAGGGTTTGGCGTTTGAGGTTAAATATGTAACAGTATGTAGTTGCTATTGTGCTATCTAGTTTGGAGACAAAGCGAGAGGCAGAAAGAGAGAGAGAGAAACTTTGGTTATTATTTTTATTTTTGTTTTTACGAAGTAACACGACGAAGACGACACGCGTTTAGTGTGAATTCGTTTTTTTTTTTTTTTGTTCTCTCACTCACACACAATTACGAACAACTTTGGGGAGGTCGTGTCAAATATATTTGTTTGCTTGTTTGTTTGTTTGTTTGTTTATTTATTTAGATTTTGTTTTGTTTTGCTTTTTTGTTTATTTTATTTGCTGTTTTTTTTTTTTTTTATTTTACTACACTATGATATGATGCTGTGTGTTTGTTGCTTTTTATTATTATTTTTTTTTGTTGTAACATTAAAGTTTTTTTCTGTTTTGTTTTGCTTTGTATTTTGTTTTTCTTTTCTTTCTTTAATACTCGGTTATTTTAATAAGACAAGACAAGTTGCTGCTAAAGTTGCTAAAAATTCATTGCAGTATTCTGTAAATGTTTTTGTTATTCTTTTACTGTGTGTTTCTGTGTGTGTGTGTGTGTATTTTGATACAGGCATATTGTTGTTGTTTGTAGCAAAACACTTAAAGAAATAAATGTGGTGTGGAGTGTCTATTGTATTGTGTCAATTGTTTTGTATCATTTTCAGTCCATAAATGCCAAATGATTGAATTGTGATCTCAATACATAAAAAAAATGGGAAGTAATGCAGGCAGTACTGTTTAAAAGACGTATCATAGAAACAAACCAAATTGACCAATTGAATCATTTATTAATTCTTCCAGATAGTCTGTCATTATGATTGATGATAATTTCGTATGTCTGGATATCAATGTTTATGCAGAGATCGTCATTAGTTTCATTAATTAATTGCGATTATATTGCTTTCATTACGATCCTTATTAATTCATTAACAATGAAGTTTAATTATTAGTTTAATGTTGATGTCTTCATTTATAATTTTTTTTTAATATTTATATGCTCTCTCTAATAACACACTCTTGTGGAAAGAACTCTGAGAATAAATAAAAATTGCTATGAAAAGCAAACATGGGTGTTGGAGAAGTCAAATTGTAGTACCAACTAAAGGGTTGTAATGGCCAATTAAGTAATTTATGCAATGTTGATATGCTTCCTATACAATTCTGGAAACAAAGCATGTTTTGCCAGCGACCAATAACCACAATAGGTATCTACAGGTAACTGTCCACCCACAAGTAGGTTGGAATGGATGAACTAAAGCCATATAAAATCCAATGTAACAATGAGCCATTGAATAAGCGTCATAGCCATGATTCTTATTAGAAGACATACTACATTATCAACGTTCTATGTTTATCCCAAAATTTCGATAAAATTGTTAAACCCTTAGGCGATAACGATAATTCTTCCTTTATGCTCGTCACATACAAAAAAAAATCTGTGAGAGCAACATTTTCTGAATTGAGCCACATAAGTAATCGATAACGATAACTGAACAGTACAGACAGCCACAGCACTAAGGTGATAGATACACAGAAAACAAAAACAAAATTTCTTTTTTTTTTTTCTTTTAAACAAAGAAATGATTTTTTTCTTATAGAAAATTTTATAAAAAAAAATTCAATTTATTTAAGAATTTTAAGCACAATGGTAACACTTGCAAAAGGTAGGCAGAGTAATTTTATACACACAATTTGGTTTTTATTTGATTTTTTGCTTTTATATTACATTAAGAGGTTTCTTTGCTAGTTTTTTGGTTTTTACTGTAATAACAATTTAATTTGTTGCACACAACAGAGATTTCTTTCAATTTAAAACACAGTGAAATATTTTATTTTAATTTCAAAATTCTTTACTGTTTATGCTACACGAGTTCTTAAAACGAAAATCTCGATAAATTAAATACAAATATATGGCTGTTAACGTTATTGTTGTTGTTTTAATAATAAACACAAAAAGAGTTGAATACAGCAAGAGCAGCAGCAGTGCACACTCTCGTAGACCGTATTTAAAGAGAGCAAATCTAACATGGCATTCACAGGTAATGTGTAATAGGGTTTCTTCTAATTCAGCCATTGAATATTGTATTATGACGGAATGTACACAGTTTTTCTTGCACTCTCTCATGTTTTGCCATTTACATTATGTTAATAACATAAAGATGCATTAACATTAATAAACATACATGTTATATAAAGTTTGTTTGCAATTTTAACATAAAGAGAGCATTTAAACATAAATTGAGTGTTGCTTTAAGTTATTTTTTTTTTGCTTTTTTGCTTTTAACGAAACTACAGCAATGGCTGCTTACAGAATATACAATAAAATTTTCGTAGAAGAATTTTTCTTTAGACGAAAAATATTTTTTTTATTTTATCTTATAAAACAAAAGCTTTCGATAAAAACTTTATAAACAATTTATATTCCTTTTTTTTGAGGTATTCTTTTTAATAATAATAAAAACCAATTCGTAATTACTTTTAAAGATTTTTGTTGAAATATTGTGGCCCGAAGTTGCTTGCGTCGTTTTATTTAAAGCCTTAATATTTGCTTTTTTGTTTAGTTTAGACGAAGAAAAAAAAAATAAAAACGGTTGTTTTTAATAATATGCAACTGAATTAAAACTTGTTTTAATTTTATGTTTTATTTTATAACACAGTAAAACAATTTAATTTAATATTTTTTTTTCTTCTTAAATATGTATGTACTTTGTACAAAAGCAATAACAAAAAAAAACTTTTCAAAACGTGTTTAAGTCTTAAGAGCTCTTTAGCTTGACTGAAACTTTAGTTTTTCCCCCAACACGAAAATGTGTACAACATTACAGTTTATGTTGTTGCTGTTGCTGTCGTTGTTATTGGGTATTATTATTGCAGCAACACAGCATATACACCACATTAACAATATAAGCTAAACAACACACACACATGTAAACTGAAGAGCATAAAATAGCAGAACACAACACCAACAATACAACATACATCACAGACGAAAGCAGCAGCAGACAACAACACAACACAGTAGTTGGAAAGAGACATAAAACTCTGTAAACACAACAAGAGAACTTCAAGGCATGACTTTATTCAGCAATTAATTGAAGTTTATAGTACAAGTGTGTGTGTATACATGTTGTGCGTATGTTTGCTTAGCCACCTTTTTTTTAAATTTTTTCTTTTCATAATTTGAAATGCTTGGTTGCATTTGGTCTCCTAAACAAAACAATTAATTTTTATGCTGTGTTTACCTTTGCAGCACATAATAGCTACAACAGCAATAATACTGTAAAAATAAAATTTCATAATCATTGTTGCAATACAAAATCTGCTCCATTTGCAACAAAAAAAAACCTCAAACCTAAAAACAACAACAACAACAAAAGAACCTATTATATGAAGTTGTAGTAGTTGAAAGGAAATTATTTTGTTTTAGGTGTTGTTGTTGTTATTATTACTAGCAGACCTACATTAAATGTGAAAAACCTATGAGGACAGAACAATAACAACGCCAAAAACCAAAATAATAACTTGGTTACCATGCCTCATGATTAAGTGTTCTCATAATCAATTTAAGGGAAATTAAAAAATTTAAAAAAACTTCTGCTGTACACTGCAAATAATTACCATTTCAGCTTGGAATATAACATGAGATTATTATGGTGTCTAGGAGTAGTAGGGGACTATGACCATACCATAAATTTGTACATGGAATCTCTTTAATATATTTCTCTTACACAATTCTATAGCTTTGATAAACGTCAGTATATTGTTCAGTATCAGCAAGAGTTAGTCCTTTAAGATGCAATAACACCGCAAGTATGTGTTCTAATAATTTATTCTTCTCGTTCCAGGCTCGAGACGATTTATATTCTGAACAGATGTTGTTTGAACGCACAGGGTGTCACTAACCTCAGACTGGATACTGTGACAGGCGACTTTATGTCTTCGCATTGTAATTATGCAACAAAAGTCTAGCTTGAGAAGAATCTCAGACTATGCCTATCATTACTTTCGCAGAGTATTATCATAGAACAGTTTAGAGCAACAAAAGTTACTCAATCTGCTTTGTTTACCAATTCATTAGACCTCGTTGCATGATACCACAAAGAGCACTTTAGAATCTTCCACTAACCATTCGAATAATGTCGCCTAGCCTTGGGTAGCTTTACCACAAGTTTACAACCAAGATCTACATTCCTCCTTCAGGATAACTTCTGGTTGTGCTTTGTCCCCAAGTTTGTTTCTGATAACTGTCCCCAAGTTTGTTACCGTTTGTTATGATCTTTACAGGGTAACTCTTAAATATCACGGAAAGAGAGAGAGAGAGTAAAATATGTATGTTTGTGCACAGTACGTGCATGATTTCCTGCTCGAAATTTACTCCTGTTATATTTTAGGGGTAGTTAATCAAAATGAAATATGCAGACACACAAAAGTTTTTAAAAACAAACATTCTTTGTTTAATAAATACCATTCCCAAGACTAACCTTTGTTATGTTCGTTTATATTTTGGCCACTTGAAACACTAACAAAAAAAGTGAGGTTAGAATTATAAAATTTCCCAGACTTATTGCTTTCTTACGCAAAATTAAAAACTTAAGACGAAAAGAAATATTCAAAAATGTTCAATGTTTTGAAACAATTTTAAATGCTTTGATGCTTTTCTTTTGTTTTGAGAAAGAACAATAACGATAAAAGCAACAACAAAATACAGTAAAAACAACATGGCTGTGTTTTACAAAAAAAAAAGAGCTTTATTCAGCACATGAAGCTGAAGCTGAATCAATGCTGAATTGTATAAAAAAAATTGTATGTATTGCGTTACTGCTGGTAACAGTAATAAGTGATGCATTTTTTTGTTTTGTTTGATTGTTCGTTTGAAGAGTTTTACTGGAACCCATACAAAAGCCTCACATACAATTTTGCACAAGGTTTACTTCAAAAACAAAAAAAAAAACGAAAAACAACAATAACAAAACCAGTATACAGAATATTTGTTACATACACACACACACATTCATATTTTATTAATAAAAAATAAAACAGTAATGCAAACTCTTTTAAGAGACTAAGAAAGAGAGAGAGAGAGAGAGCGCATGCAAATTTAACATAACAGACCTGCGCTTGCGACAACAGAACTAAAATGTATACACAAAATAAATTTACAGCTTCCATGCCATGACAACAGTAAGGGAATGTTGAATTAACATGCTACGTCACACATAAACATGTTTCTTTCAATTGGATTTTATTAAGGCAATCCCCCATCATCATCTTGTAATAACAGAGTTGTTTTACATTTACATGATAATGTTGATTAAATCTGTTGGTGAAAAAAGGGGAACACACAAGAGCAGAAGGGAAGTGTGGTTTTAATGAGTTTATATGGCGCGCGTTTTAGTTTAGATTTGTATAAACAAACACATGTTTTTTCTTCCGTTTTGTTGTTGTTGCTGTTGTCTATACACTAGCATACATGCTCATATGAATATATTTTATTGTGTTGTGTTGTGGTATAAAAATTGTTTTGTGCGACTTCACAGACGTCAATCAGCTGTTTGGAGGTAAAGAAGAGGTAAAGAAAACAGGGTTGCTATTATGTTTCCCCACTAGTTAATGGAACATATGGAAATAATAATTATTTACCGGGGGATTTTCGAGAGTTGCCATTCTGCGCATTACAGTGTTGGCAGGTGTAGTTCGTTCATGTAATAGCAGCGTCAAGTGGTGATTTTCAAACTGCTAAGTGAAGAACTCAAGACCAAAGGATTTATATATTTAAGCAAAATCAATTAGTTTTTATTTAACACATACATTTTTATGGTTTATTTAACTTTTTAATCAAAAATTCATTATTTTTGTTGCTTTGCCGTATATTCCCATTACGCTCGCCACTACAACAATGGTCAGTTTTATTCAAAATAATTATGGCAACACTGTGTTCATTACACCATAATAAAACTACAACTCTTCCTTAATAGCGTATGGATCTACCACATGTTCAATACACAACCACAACCAAATTAAGTTGTTGTTATTTTGCTCATATTTATGGCACATTATTTATAATATTTATGAGCATATTTTGTATTACTTTTCCTCTCAAAATATAATCTCCTTTCAGTGTTGTTGTTGTTGTTGTTGTTGTTCTTATATATTTTACAATTTGTTTGTTTTGATGATATCCGTGTGTTTTTCCAACTGATTTACGAGTAACAATGGCAGCAAAAGAAAAACTAAACAATACAATGCATGAGAACAATCAAAATGAGGTTGAGGCGAAACTTAGTTATTAACATACACTCGTATGTATACTTATTCAAATCCGAATCTATGATACCCTACTATACATGAATGTGAAATAAAAGTGAACAAAGTGTGCAGAAGTATAGGAACCTCTCAAGTATTTTCGTGTTTACTAGCATGTGTTTATGAATGGTGAGTGGGAGAATTACGAAAAAAAAAAAAAAATGAGCGCAACATTGTAATTGTAAAAGATTGCCCTTTTCTGTCGATAACCTAAACGACATTAACACTAATTTTTCTTTGTATTTTTTGTTATTGTTTTTTATATTGTCATTCTCCAGAGGATTTGTAAACACTTGTTCGTTCATTACATTACATTACATTAGTTTGGTGTGTCTGTCTTTCGGGTTCAATCGTTCATTGACTCATTTTGTGTTTGGTTACATGCTCTTTCATGGCTGTTAGTGATATGCACACACACATAAGTATGTAGGTTTGTACGTTTTGATACATTCATTGCCTTATTGGTTTGTTTATTTTTTTTTTTGTTCTTTTTTTGCTCTCTCACTGCATTTTTAATTGGTTTTCTTTTGAGGATATCTTTTTTTTTGTTTTTCTTTTATCGTGTTTTCATTTGATTGATAATTACGTCTTGTTAATAGTGTCGGCTTTATTCGGTTTATTGCGGTTTTTCTTTTTTTTTTTTTTCCAACATTTGAGAGGGGATTAGTGTCACACTCATAATTCTTGTTGACTTTTAAGCAAGTTAATGAGAAGGCACAAAAGAGTGTGAGTGTGAGTTTACACATACAAAGCAATTAATAAAGGGAGACTGACTGGATGTTTTGCATTTTGAATTACAGTTATTTAACCACTACACTTAAAGAAATATTTTGTGTTTAAAACGATGCAAAAATTTAGTGTTGCGTAGCAGAAACGTTGCTAAACAACAGTGTTCAGTAGTAAAAAAAAAAAAACAAAATCCATATTGCACTTACACATGTTATCAGTGAATTATTGCATACATTTTCAAGTTATTAATTACAAATATAAGAATCAAAAAAAAAAAAAAAAAAAAAAAAATTCTTTTTAATTTTACTTTCTTTAGTCATCGTTTTTTCATTTTTTTTCCTTTAATTGTTAATTTTAATGTTTATTTTTTGTTGCAAAAATAAATTAAAAGCAAACATTGTATTGCTGGATTTTGTTTTTCTTTGATGTCAAATGAAATTCTTAAATTATTTGCACGTCATTTGGTTAATTCTTGTCAGTTTATTGACACAAGACAACGACACATGAATGGAAAATTCCCACCCCTGCATACAGCAGCCACAATTTATAGAATTTTTTTTTTTACAAAAATCTCGAAAAAAAAAGTTTGCAAAAAAAAATTATCTTCATTTGAGAATTTTAAAATTCTTGAAAAAGAAATTAAGCCAGGATTATGATCATAAAAAAACTCTCTATCGTTCAATGCAAGTATATGACCTGGCTGGCATTGCTCAAACATTCCGATTGTTTTATAATCGTAAGAATTCTAAATCAAATCTGGCTTCATACGATCTGTCAATAGAGATTCTTTCCCGCGTGTTACAAGACTTCCGCCGAAGTCTCTGTGGGATATTAGAACCCACGGCCATAATATGCCCTGTTACAACTGTAAATTCTCAGTATAACTCTTTGGATAGTATTCCTAGACCCTGAGCATAATAAGGGAAAATTTCCTGTTATAACTGCTAAGCTTACTCTCATATTTAATTGCTCAGTACAAGCCTTATAGCCTAGCTTCTCACACCCTCCATGTGTTATCCATGACCTACAGTTGAATGTCGACACCGAACGATAAATTTTGAAAACTTTTCATGGCAAAACTTTTCTAGAGGAATGCTGAGAAGACGTCACCAAAAGAAATATTTTTCGTTTTGTTAGAGATGTCTAAGCTGGGGTTTGAACCACTAAACTAGTTATTTTCGTTCTATTTTATTATAATTTTTGACTTGCATTTCAGAAATATCCCGAGAGTTGTATGAATGTGTAAATTCAACCAAATTACCTTTGGCTAGAACAAGCGTCAGACAATGACAGAAGAAATGTTCAATTATATCCTTTTGCTCCTTGTCATAGTAGTTGTTATAGAAGTCGTTAACACCGGGCGTAAGTACCCAATGGCAAGTGTACTAAGAGGAGCTTTTTCGAGTGCCAGACAGGGAAAGAAAATATGTTCCCTTGCCTCCACTTGCTCCTTGCCGTACCAGCTTTTGCAGAAGTCTTTCACAAGTTTTCCTAACCTAAGGGCATGAGTACCCAAGAGCAAATATCCCTCAAATTCATTTCAAGTGCCAGACAATAACAGAAAATATGTTCCCTTTTCTCCACTTGCTTCTTGCTGTACCAGCTTTTGCAGAAGTCGTTGACAAGTATTTCCACTCACCGATTAGATTTAACGTCAATTTCTCTGCACTGTGGGCCAGTGGGGTTCAGATTTGTCGTGTCTCTATCTACACAGACAATTTATTATCTTCCTGTCACAGACTACTAAACATTGTTGGCTACTTACTTGAAAAAGTTTCTACGAAGTTTCATCATTTAACTTTCACCCTCTTTCCCTTTTTGCTAGTAGTCACGTGCCAATCTGCATGGCAGTTAATATTTGCAAAACCACAAATTTCTAACGAACAAAAAACCCCACAATTTACTGTTGAATATACGAACGATTTAATCGTTCAAGCATTGCAAAATTGAGAAAAAAAAACTTTCAGTTTGAAAAATAGTAGAAAAAAAAATAAAGATTTGATTGCGACAGATTAAAATTAAAAAAAAAAGAGAAAAAAACGTGCTACAATAATATTACAGGGTTTCATTGTAATATTTTGTAGAAAATAGAAATTCATTCAGCCACAAATGAAAGAAAAACAGAAAAAAAAACCGAGTTCACAGGAATTTATTTATTTTTACATTTTGTTGTTGTTGTTGTTGTTGTTGTTCTTTCGACCCAACATAGTTGGCATTTAAATTTTCGGATTTTTTTTCTTCGTCTTTTTTGCCAAATAAATTTTGAACAAAGAATTTCGAGGAAAAAAAAGAAAAACTTTCTTAAAGAAATTTCGAAAATATTTTACTGGTCCTCGGTCTTCTGTGGCCATTGTAGCTTTGTTTGTTACATACATACGCTGCTAAAGAATTTGTTTTTGTTTACCAGGAGATGAAATGCTGCTGCCATGATGATAAATGTTGCCAATTTTGGCTAAAAAAAAAAATTCATGTTCGAATTCAAAAGGAAAGGAATTTCTTTTGCTAATGGCAATGGTATTTTCAAATGGTTCAAAGGGTTACAACAAATAATTCTAACGTTAATCGATAGATTAAGCAAACGCTTTAGGAATACAGCAATTGCATAACGGCTTTCGGTTTTTCTTGTTTCCGGGCAACGCCCAGGCAGGGGTAAATTAATGAATGAAAGCAGTATTCGCTTGCATTAGAGCAAGGGAAAGAAGGCAAAAACAGAGAAGAGATAACTGATAACGGGAGTATTTAAACAGAAGCAGAAGTGAAATTGTATGCACTTTAAATAATGAGTGTTGTGTGAAGAATAATTCAAATTTGAAAATCCAAGAAGCAATCCATTTTAGCAGCGCCACATTTAACGTCAACAGAGCAAGATTTTCTCTTAACAGAGCACTGTTATCTGATCCATCTGATCAAGCTCACTTGCTTAGAAACCAATTTTAGGATATAAACTAAGTCTATGACTACTACTACCATATTCAAAGGAAGGTTGGTTCCAAGGTCTCTTATTATAATCATAATTAATTGATATGTTATTCAGGAAATTGGCTTTGAAAATATCAATTTTTTGCTTGAAAATTCTCTAGAAGATCAGTGGCCATTTTGGAACATATAACAAATAGAACACTTACCCGACTATATGGACAAATGGTAGTGGGATAGCTGGAATAATTTTGGGTTTTTAAAGAAATTTGTCCCCTGCACACCACCTTAACAATTTCCACCAAGCAATTTTCACCCACCGCAACCCAAAAAAAAAAAAAAAAAAATCGACTAAAAAATATCAAAAAATTTACCAAATTTTTACTCACTTACACCGACAGTTGAACAAAATAGTCACTCACTGACTTGAAAAAAAAAATTCACATAATTTTTTATTATTTTGCAGTTGCTGTTGTTGTTTTTGTATTATTTATTGTATTTTTGCATGGCCGGTATTGTTTTGCTGCTATTATTACTCTCAGATTGCATAAAAGCTTAAAATTCATATGTATGAACAAACGAACAAATGAACGAATGAACAATTTCATAGAAAACGTAGATTAAATAATAATACAATAAATAAAAATTAAATTTGTTGTTGTGTTTTATGCCTTTTTTTTTCTTACCCATGCCGCCGCAAAAATAAATAATAACTTGCATAATACAACAAGTGTACGTATATGAAATATAGCTGACAGACAGACAGACAGACAGACAGTGATCCATCGTTCATTGATAGAAAAATTCAGAAAATAATTTTTTTACTTTACTTTACCCATAAAAGAAGTGTATAGTCTGTATAAAACAAAAACAAAAAAATGAAACAAAATCATTGAAAGACACACAGACAGACGGAGAAACAGACAGGCTGACTGATTGACTGAGTACATAATAGAGCAGGCAGGCAGCAGCATAATTAAATTCATATAATCGTAATTGAAAAAAGAAACCAAGAAAATAAATTATAATTAAGGAAACAATTGTTGGGAATCTTAAAACACAAACAAACAAAAAAAATTGTAATAAATTGTAAAAGTAATTGATAGGCAACTATTGTGGACCTAAGGATTGTTTAGGCCTCTTATGATACCACAAATTAATTTCCAAACAAGAATCATTATTTTGGAGAATGCAGCCAAAAATTAAATTCAAGAATTACCCACTCATTGTAACAAGTCCCGGAGGTGCTCACATGAGTGGAGGTGGTCCACAGTTGCTCATAGGAAGGTAAAGTCTACCGCCATGACAATCAAAAGGCCAGCAGAATGTTTTCAACGCAATAGTACGCTTGACTACCATGCATGACAGGACTGAAGAAAAAAGACACTTTAACCACATCACAACAGCAAACTCCAGCAATACTAAATAGTAAGTCATTACGCTACTTGATGCTCGTGGTAGTTATGAACGTCCGCCCAACCAACCAAAACTCAAACGTAATCCATACATACATACATAATTTGTCATCACAACCCTTCAGTGAGGATTAAAACCTAGTTTCTCATACCACTCATATTGTCTGTGTTAATTTTTATACATGAGTGCCGGGATCTACAGTCTAGAGTCGACTCCGAACGACACATTTTTGAGAAATTTTTCATGGCAATTTTATTTGCTCTGAGGAAGTCGCCGAATAAATATTTTTTCATATTTTCAGTTTTATGTCTGACCTAGGCTTTGAACCGTCGTCTTACGCCTACTAAGTCAACACACTACCTACTAGTCCATGGCGATCCATAAGAGCTTGAATTATGGCAGTACTTGTAAGAGACGTAGTTTACCACTTGATCTAACCATATAGGTTAGGTGAACAGGCTGCATAACGAGAAAGATAAATATAAGATGGCACATCTTCTTTAATAATCTTTCTTTAATAATTCAAACGGCATTTTGATGGTCGATACATAGGAACAGGTAATGTCATCAAAGAACTAGAGTGCCTGCTATCACAATGCCTCCGACTATTACACCCAGTTGCTGTGATAAGATCAGAAGGCATCTACTTAAGAGACAAACGATAATTGATTCTTATTCCCAGGAACTAGGATTTCAAGACTTTTTCAAAGTTACTACTTGCTAAAGGATATTTGTGCGTTACATAGTGAACGAAACTTAGTTATAAAGAGACGAGGAAAACCTGTAGATTTTTAAAATATAATTTCGTTTTATACAATATTAAGCAGCCATAAGAGATTATATTTATTGAAATCAATAAAAAAAATTAATTAAACTTGATTTTTCTTTTTACAATTAAAAAGAATCACGTTTTATTTCTTTTTTAAGAGTTTAAACAATATTGTACAGATCATACCCCACCATAAAAAACAATAAAAAAAATTGTTTAAAGTGTGTTTTCTACACTGAGAATAATTAACATCAATTAGTATTTTGCAAAAAATATTTTCTTTTAAAACATAAAACACAAGCCCTCCCTACAATAATAATTCATTGTTAATGAATATTGAATTTAAAAAAAAAATCTTTCTTTGCAAAAGAAGGAGAACAAAAAAACCAGAAAAATTAACAATACAGTGTTAAAAAAATACTCACAAGAAAATTAAAATTATTATTTAAAGAATTAACATGATTTAATAATAAAAACAACAGAAACAGAAAATTTAAAAAAAAAAACATGGCATCGAATGCCATGCAAATAATTATCGCATTGAAATGCAAAGGCAACATCCGCAGCTAAATCAAAAGTTAATCAAAAAATAAAAAAAAAAAACAAAAAAAATAAAAAAAAAAAATTAAAAACAATAATAATCATAATAATAATAAACAATAATTAATTAAAACTTGCACAAAAACAACAAGAAATTTAAATTAAAAATAAAAAAAAAATAAACAAATAAACTTAAAAACAACAATGAGATCATCATCATTATTAGCACAGGTAAAAAAAGAGCAAAAATAAATTTCAAGCCAACATTTCTGAATTGACAATCACAAACAATTATTGGCAGCAACCATCCCACTACTACTGATGCACTTAGTGGTGTTGCAGAAAATCTTTATTTTTTTGTGTGTTATTTTTTCCCATAATTTCTGTCAGTGTGACATGATGATTGACACGTGTTTGGCGATAAGATCATACCATTCATCCATTCATCTTATTGGGGTGGAGGGTGTGATGTTAGGCAGTTAAATACCACAAAATTATTACACTTTCTTAGTTACTTTATTGCCTTTCGTAGGCATCTATATAAAAGGGCTTTACGATTCTGGTTTCAAGTGGAAAACTGAATGAGAAATTTACGGTGTCAATTGCTTTCGTTTAATGTGTTTAAAAACCACAATTTTACAACACAGTATCTTCTTTTGATATTGACGCCATTGTAAAAAAAATGCAAAAAAAGAATTAAATTTTCTATTACGGGTCACCTCGCCAGTAGAGAAATTTGATTATTTGCAGAAAAATAAATTTTCTTTTTATTGCCTTTCATTATTTAATTTTTCATATTTCATATTTTTATTTTTCCAACTAGGAATATTGAACTCTTGAATGACTCTGTTGGCAACCCTATCGTTATAGAACTTGCCGGAAAACAACAAGTACCTGCTTAGAATAAAAAATATGTAAAATTGGTCTTTAAAAAGGAAGGATTTCAAGCATTGCAACTGAAATTTACTTGTCAGTTACACTCAACTCTTTACTGACATAACTGGTCATTACAATCAAGATTACAACTTAGCTTCTCATTTATGCAGGAATGGCGGGGGGCCTGCTATTTAATGAGATTAAGAAACTTTTCAAAGCTTGCATTAAGTTTTTAATGACGGTTTTTCGTAAATGTTCTATAGCATGGTGAAGAGTTCATTCTCTCACTTGTTAACTGCATCAACAAACAAAATTGTCGCATATGGTGCCCAGAGACGCCAGGACTGATTGTGGAAAAGTCATTGTAGACTGATTGATTCTTCGAACAACAGATTTTTAAGTAAGTTCTGCCAAAAGTCTGTTGAGGGGAAGTCTACGAAATTTTTTGTTTGCATATTTCGTCTTGTTTGAGGATTTTAATCACAGGCTCTTGTCTAATAAATCAAAACACTGCCTATTAGATTGCGGTGACTGCGTAATCGTAGTTTTAATTAACTTTAGTTTTGAAACCTAAATTAGTAGGGTTGGTGACTTACAATTAAAATGGAAAGAAATACTTTCTGTCCCTCGAAATAAAAGTTGGTAATCAAAAGTGTTAACAGCCCTGTAATGCGGAACTTGTCCTCGCCTTTCAAAAAGTTTATTAAACTGACATTTTCAAAGGAAATGCATTTTTCATTTTATTTCTGTAAATAATTGGGGATACCTTTTTATGGTGCTGATGATAATGATGATGACATTTTAATTCTGTTTGCATTTAATATTATGATCATGAGCTGTTGCTGTTGTTGATAATGAGAAGTATGACTGTGACTTTGTAGGCAATTACACATATTATGCGTTTAAAAAAGCCAACAAAAAAAATTTTTTTTTAATTTCTTTTGTACATAAACAGCAGAAAATAAAGATTTTTTATGATGTTTTCGGTTTTTTTTTGTTGTGTCCATATTAAGACATAAAAAATATTTAAAATTTTATAATTTAAATGTTTATGTCATGTTGTTTAAATGTGAAATTAAAAATAAAATTAAAAAAAATATTGCAAATTTCCATTTCATTTTTGCAGTCTTACAATGACAAAAAAAAAAGTAAACCTAGAGAAAATTTATTTGCTTGAGTTGTTTTATTATTTATCTTGTATTTGTCACGTACAAAGTTTAATCAGGCATGACAATAACGTCCTTTAGGGGTATTTAAATGGAAACAAGGAGGGAGACAGAGACCTATGGCATCAGCAGCAGCAGCAGCCAGCATTTAAACTGTTGTGAACATGCTTTAATAAATGCATGGCGCGGGCTGTCTATTTATATGACAGCAGCAGAAACAACAATGTTGCTTAAAAATAAGTAACAAGTTTAATAGCCTGAAATATAAATAATTTTCAGCAATAAATAACAACAAAAATATTCAATTAATATAAACAAATTGTCATATTTCAAAAATAAAACAAAAAAAATTAAATTTTTTTTTGAAAAATTAAAAAAAAAGGAACAAAAAAATTCCAATTAAGCTTATGGACTTAGTTCATTGACTTTGCTTTTTTTCTTCAATTATTTTTTTTCCATACTTTTAATACCACAATAAAACCAACAACAAAATAAAAACAATTGCTTTTATTTTTATTATAATATTTGTTTATGCATAATAAAATTCAATTTTGTAGTCACGTTTCTTTTTTACCATATCGTGCTTATAATTATGGATCTCAAATTACACGATATTTTATGAAAAAAATTTAGCTTGAGGAGCAACGTCACTGCTCTCTACTTTTTGATTTACCAAGTGTGTTCCTTCAAACAGCTGTATCCACTACGCAGACAGGTTTTGGGCTGTTCAGCGATGTGGAAGCTTGCCTATTCGAAATCTTATCTGCCTGTTGCCCATTGTCATTCATTTCCACATGATCTGATTATCCAGCTATTCAGCTTGTTGGATCAATCAAACTCATACTCGTCAAGCGCTCGGATGGCGTTCTGACTGTCAGCTGGTATTGACACTTTTTTGAATGCGAGCTCTCTTGCTCAGAATTCATTAGGCAGTGGACGATTACTTTAGCTTTAAAAACATTAACAAGTAAGGCGAATTAAGCTGTTTGAAAATTAAAATGAATTCTTCTTCAATAAAAATCATTGCATATACCCAATACACAATTATGGTCATTTCGTTTCCTATTACAATCTATTTTCCAATAAAAAAAAAACAAAAGAAAATAATTTTTTAGGGAAAATTTATAGCTTAAGACCAAAGTAATGATTTGTTGTCCAAAGGCGTATGACCCTTATAAATATTTTTTCTAGTTTTCTTATGACACAGTTAACACGATTAGGACACGAGCTTACAGCATGTTATCAACACTTTTTTCAAAGACTTTTGTGAAATTATTAAAAATTAAATTAAAAAAAAAATTTTTTTTTAAGTACTTTAAACCGCTAACAACATGGGTAAAATTATTATCAGCATCATAATTATGAAATTTATAAAACAGGGGGCCGATTAAGTAAGATTACATGGCAGTCGTTGGTGGCAGTGGTGTATCAACGCAATGGAACGCTTACATTCCTCGGTGGTGGGTCTTCTAGCGGTCTAAATCGATTGTGTAATCTAACACCCTTGTTGTTTATTATTGTAAAACAATTTTGTTGTCGTTGTTGTCGTAATAGTAATTATTTTTATTTTCTATTTGTTATTGTTGTTGCTATGTGCCATAGTATGGTGTATTGTATTATTTTCATATCGCTGTTCAATTGACCTGAAAAACTTGTTCAATCAATTGAATAAATTTATTTTATTTCAGTTGTTGTTATTGTTGTTGTTGTTGTTGCTTTATTTGTATTTGTTTACATAGAGTTGTTTCTTTTTTTGTTGTATTTTTATTATCATGTTTATTTTGTTATTGCTGTTGTTGTAAGTGTGTGTGTGTGTTTTTTCTTTTCGATTGTAATTACGCAATAAAAGTTTAAAATATTTCCAAAACAAAAAAAAAAAAAAAGAAAAAGTAGCTCTCTCTACCGGACTTTATAAAAACCCAGTTGTTTCCCAAATTTCAACTCTGTGATCTGGAGATTCTTTTTCCGCATTTAAAAATCTACTTTCCGGGCTTGTTGGGATTTGTATCTTGATGTGTTTGTTCGAGTCTGCTGTGTCTCAATACATAATCTACATTCTGAGCTTGTTGGGATTTGTATTTGAGTCTGCTGGACCTGCTAAAAAGAGCAGTTACTTTCCTTGGGATACTAATTAGTCTGAAATATGACTTGAATTCCTTTACTTACTTCAGAAAGCTATTCAAAGTCAATTAAAAAAAAAAAAAAGCTACAGAGCTAAGCATTCTAGTACTATGACCATGTTGTGAAGACAGTGAAGAGCACTTTAACACATTTGCTCCAAATTTGTTAAAATTAATGGATTTGATTAAAAAAATAAAAATAAATAAATTGAAATGATTTAATTAACAAAGATTTAAAAAATTAAATTAGCTACACCCAAGCAATTAAAAAAATCAAAACCAAAATTCGTTTGTTTAATCTTCCATTGAATTTCCGCAAAATTTAACAAGAAAATTACAGTCAAAATAGAAGAGAAGACGATCAACTCAATGTCAATTTGAATAATTAAATATCGTTGTATACGAAACGATAAAAAATAAAAATAAAATTATTAAATTAAAAACAAAATAAAAATAAAAATTTAATTGTTTTTTAAAAGCTTATAATAGACAGACGACGTTCGACCATATATATTTATTGTGTTTTGTATTGCCTTTTAAAAAAATCTATAGAAACAGGAAATTGAAGGCAATTAATTGCTACGATATTTGAATGTGTAAATAAAAACCAAAAACGCTAACACGAGGTCAAAGTTCATGTGAGAACAAGGGCGGTTTAACAATGATGCAATATAACGTAAGTCGCCGTAGTTTAGTGGGTAGTGTATTGGCTTATTAGACGAAAGGCCAGGGTTCGAATCCTCGGTCAAACATCAAAAACGAAATATGAAAAAAATATTTCTTTGGCGGCTTCCTCTTAGCAGATTTCTCGCAAAAACTCTGCGAGTAAATAATATTGCCATGTTAAGTTTCTCAAAAATCTGTCGTTCGGAGTCGACTTTAAACTGTAGGTCCCGCCACTTATGTATAAAATTAACACACACAACATAAGTGGTGTGAGAAGCTAGGCCATAATCCTGACTGAAGGGTTGTAATGGCTAATTGTGTATGTATGTAATATAACGTAAGAGTTCTGAGTGGTTTGTTGAAATTGACGGGTCGTTGAAGTTCTTTTGGAACTTCGAGTGGTTAACTGACAGAAGGAAATCAAGCGCTAAAACAAGGTTAAAGTTCATATATGTAAGAGGGCGGTTAAAAATTAAACAACCTAACGCAAGCCAGTTGACAGGATCTGATAAGAAATCAATCGTTAAAACAAGGTTAAAGTTCATATAAATAAGAGGGCGGTTAAAAATTAAACAACCTAACGTAAGCCAGTTGACAGGATCTGATAAGTAGATAAAATGCTCTTGAAACTGACCGAAGAAAAAAGGAAATACAAAACAAAATGGTGTCTTGGTAGTAAAAAAAAGATGTCTTGCCAGACTACTACCTTCAGATTTTGAGCGTCCCTAATGCCATGTCAAACAATGCATCTTAAGTAATAATGCAGCA
>QOCX01000037.1:432829-449526 GCA_005959815.1 Sarcophaga bullata | reverse complement strand
TTTGTTTTCCTTCAAATCATACGATGATTTTGAAAAAAAAAGAAAAAAAAAAGAAAAAAAAGCAACATGCAGGAGACGATAAAAACAAAATTGAATATTTAACAAATTCGAGGAATAATCTTTCAAAATTAATTAAAGAAAACTACAGTGCGAGTCAAAAGTAACTGGACATTGAAAATAATATACATAATCCTTCTTTCCAAACAAAGGAATCCGTTAACGCAATAGCAATAATCGTGTGGCAATGTTTGCCTATTGAATTACGATGGTTTAGCGATTCCTGATGATAATGCAGGGCTTTATGTTCTATGGGTAGGACGTTATTACATATGAGAGGGAAACAGCTTGGTGTGCATAAAACACTAGTAAGAGACACTATACGGATATACCTTTTACAGGTTATGGGTAGCACAATAGATCGTTTGGCCACAGTACTGTAACATCTTTAAGCGATGACAGCAAACCCTACTAATAACAAAAATGTTTAAAGGAAAATATTATTGTAATGAGGGTAATATCAACGTAAATGCACCGTCCAAGTTGCTGTGTGTCTACTCAACGATCCTAAAAGGTGCATAGGCCCTTAATAAAATTGTTAAATTGTGTTAAAGCTCTCTAACGACATGCCATCCATTAGTGTAGTACTCTATTAATATGGCGATGATTGGCCATGTAATTCCAATCATTTCAGTTCAGCATAGAAATATTGGACAAAGGCAAGCCTCTTTGTAAACCATCAAAAACTACTCAAATTATGGAGGTAACGGAACACTTCCTGTCCTGTAATAAAAAAAAAAAAAAAAAAAAAACAGCGATAAAAAACGCCTATTGAAGCCCAATAACTGAAGGTCATTGTATAAAAAAAAATTATAAAAAAAAATTGTTTTGCTTTTTGGTTTTCTTCTTTGCCAAGATATGAGAAATAATCTCAAAAGAAAAAGAAAAAAAGAGCAACAAAAAATATTTCATACTTTCACAAAATCTCCCCTCAAAGAAATAAAGAAATAAAACACAGTGAAAACAACACAAAGAGATAGACAAACTTGGTAAATGTTTATTTACGTTTTGCCAAAGGCGGATTAGATTACAAACACAGTATACGAGGGGAATACAGATTTTTTTTAATGCAAAAATGAATTGGTAGGCTTTGGTAGAATACAAACGGTAGCAGAAGTGAGTACATGTCGCTCTAATGGGTTTTTTGTCTATACTTTTTTCCTAAAAATGTGATACGTTGGTAGGAGACGTTTGGCTTTTACAAGGAAAAGGCAATTTGAAATAAAAGTAGCCGAGATGAGTAAAAGCAGAGTTGAAATAAGAGCCTTGCACAATTGAATTAAGAAGATCCTATGCTCTTTATACGAACGATAGAAACATATATGTATGTATGCTTCTTCTTCCGTTCTATGGTAGTTCTTATTTGGTCTTATAAAATAGTTACAAAATTTCCCAACACACCTCGCATAACATAACAGTTTTGTTAAGAAAAAAAAAAAAAAATGTGAGTGTTTTTCTTATGTTGTTTTTGTTTTCAACATTAAATGATAATAAAAGACGAGATAAAATCTGAAATAAAATTTAAAATGAAATGAAATAAAACGTCATAAACAACAAGTGAAATACGAGTAGCATGCCATATCAGCCAAAACCGATACGCAAGTGGCAGAATGGCAATAAAAACAGGCAAGCAACGCGATTTGCCAGCCCAGCTGTCGTGCAAGTAATAAAGCAATGCTTCTCAACTGTATTCGAATTTAACTCCTTATGGCAAAAAGACTTGTTGAATCACAAAAGCTACAACAGATAAGATAATATAAAACAACAACAACAACAACAACAACAATAATCAGGCTAATGAAGAAATTGTTAAAATTCTGTAAACAAACAACTTTCGTCAAACATCATAGAAAAGAGAAATAGAAACAGAAACAGAAGTGGGGGAAAAAAGAGCTAAGAAAACATTTTGCTTTCGAATAAAAACACTTAACATGGCTTTATATGGTCAAATAAGAAAGTAACAAAAAAAAACATTTTCTAATTCAGACTCCTAGACTCTTAACAAAAGAAATAAACTCTGCGTACAATTACCAAACAAACAGATCCTAGAGCGCAGACGACTTTCAATAATAAATCCCCACACCACAATCAAACAACAAAACAATACTTTGTATGGACAACAACAGACTACAATTACAGTATGTTTGTCTGTTATGATGGCCGACAACAACAACAACACCACTGTCGGAAAATTGTGACCCAAATTGTTAAATTTGGTCATGGAATGAAACCATTGGTGTAAAGTCATGCCATTGGAACAAAAAAAAAGTAGGAGAAAATCATAAACTTTTGGCAGCAGACAATAGAAAGTTAACAAATAATGACATGAATGCCACAGACAGACAGATATAATCAAAGATGACACTGACTGATGGATTTCTTCTTCAAGTTTGGCAATTTTACATACCTTTTATGATCAGCACAGAAGAACAAAGCAAATTGCAATACAATTTTAAAGAAAATTTCAAACTTTTACTAGGTAAAAGTCAATGCCTAATAAACTTAAATGCCTTTGGCTATTAACTTAATTACACCCGTAAAGTACTTAACTTCCCACAAAAATGTTGTTACTATTGGAAACAATTCCCCATAATTTTTACAGCATACTTTATTAGAGTACCTGTACAGAGATGAAACAGAAACAATATTGCATTGCTGCTTTAGTTTCTCAGTAGAAGCACTTTTGCCTTTTTTTCTAAGAAAATTTCAAAGCACCCGGGTGACAGTTTGACTAAATTTTTCAGATTGCATCACTATTTTCAATGCTTCACTAGGGTTTAATATATACTTCCTCTAATAGCGGTTCCGAGTAGCCTCAAATCTCTAGATTCTCGTCAATATATAGTGAAACATCAGCAAAATTGCATCGTTAAGGCTTGCATCTTGCTCTGACTAAAAGTAATATCACATGTAAGTATCAATACGAGACCATAAATTTAATTGAGGACTTAGTTGACTGAGGTTCTATAGGCCAGAGCACAGGCGAACACTACACTGAGGTCACAATGAAATTGTGTATAGAGGCATCAGGTTCTTTTGGGGCCAGAATTCGTAACACAAATCCAACTATTAGTTCAGTCGCTAATGACTGCGCATAAACATCAAGTAAGAGAAGTGACTACAAAACCAAATAGTTTCGATAAAAGCTAATTGTGCCACACTCGGGAAGTCAAATTTTCGGGATTTGAAATTACAATCAAAGGCTTCTTGGAGTAAAAATAATGTATGGAATGATATCTTATTATGAAGAGCATTCTGGCAAGAACTGAGGAAACTGTGGAGCTAGGCAGATTGTTTAATCTACTTACAAATAGACAAAGAAGTTGGGTCCCCAATTATATTTTCCAGTTTAGAACGTATATCACATTGGACAATAGTTTCCAGGGTTATTACATACATAATTGGCCATTACAACCCTTCAGTCAGGATTACCCTTATGTTGTGTATGTTAATTTTATACATGAGTGGCGGGACCTACAGTTTAAAGTCGACTCCGAACGACAGATTTTTGATAAACTTTTACTCTCAGAGTTTTGCCAGAAATCTGCTGAGAGATAGTCGCCGAAGAAATATTTTTTTCATATTTCGTTTTTGATGTCTGACCGGGGATACGAACCCTGGCCTTTCGTCTAATAAGCCAACACACTACCTATTAGACTACGGCGGCTCACAGGGTTATTAGATTCAATTTTTATTACGGACTACCAACATTACAGTATGAAAGAAATTGAATCGACATGATATAAGGCATGAGAAATCCAAATCTGTGACACCATTCGTCCACCTTTATAGGATATTCAAATTGAGCAGACAAAGTAAAGCAAGACCGGAACTGTCCTGGCCATACGTGGAGAAGACAGATCGTAACCAAAGTGAATGGCATTGGGAAAAACGAGTTTGAAGTCAATAGCAAAAATTCATCGAGGAATTTCATAAATAAACACACACATTTTATCCATTTATTTGCACAATTCACATGCGACATATTATGAAACTGTGTTCGAAGAATCCAAAAGTCAGCAGAAAACAGAAATGTTCGAAAAGAATTTATTTTTTTCTATGCAAATAAAACGAGCAATTAAAACGCTATACAGAGCGGATACAAAGTCCATTTGATATTTGTTATGACAGTAAAACTCAAGTTTTTTTTTTTCAAATTCTTTCTCTTTAATTTATAAAATAGAAGAAGAAAAAATAAAAAAAGAATATTTTTTGTTAAGCCTTATAAAACACAATAAAATATTTTGTTTGAAAAACAAATTGGAAGGAAACTTATCTAATCAACAGGGAAAATATGCCATAAAAATATTTGATAAAAAAAAAGCATTTAAAATGAAGTGTTTTGTTTTGTACAAAAAATAAAGAAGAAATAAGGAAAATTAAGAACGTTTATTAAAAAAAAATAAATTTAAAAAAAAAACAAGAAAAATTACAAGAAATGTTCTTTATTTGTTGAAAACAGTGTTTCTGGGCAGATTAAAATAGAAAACTTAACCTCGTTTTCGTTTCTTTTTTTTCTTTTTTTCTGTTTTCGAATAAAATAGGCGCCATTTATTTATTTTATTTTAAATACATACATACATAAATACGTACATACAACAGACATTATATTTAAATATGGATTTTGCAAAATTATTTAAATTAAATAAACAGAAAACAAAGTTTCTTTCTTTATACTGAAAAGCGTACTTAACATGTCTGGGTTAATTTCAAGATAACAGCTTGGCAGGCAAGCAGGCAGGCATTGGGTCTGGTCTGGCATGGCCTGGCGTTAAAAGTTGCGCGTAAAACTAGTAACTGAACTGCCCAGGCAGCCAGATACTACAATAGTTTTGTGTTCATAATACTTTTTAATCATTTCAATAAATATTATTTTTCTGTTTTAATTTTCATTGTTTATTTAATCTTTTTTTTTCTTTTTTTTTAATTTATTATGTGAGGCTTTTAATGTGAGTGATGATGACAAATTTTTATTTTCTTGTGTTGTTTTTATTTTGTGTTCCTTTGGAAGCGATAAGAAACGGAACGTGAGATTTTATTGTATTATATTGTAACGAAAAAACAGGAAAAAACTTGCCAATCAGAAAAGAGGAACAAAAATGGCATGACCCCTTTAAGAAGCGTGATGTAGTCTCTGTCTTTATAGGTATAAAATATCATGGTGGATATAGTCATCCTTCCATAGCTATTCAAAGAAATGGTTTCAGATAAGCAATGTATGAGTATTCAGAATATCAAAACTCCCAATATAGCCGAGAGATAGCAGACCTTTCAAATTTTTTCTTTCAATTTTTTACTTTCAACACTTGAAAATAATTTTTTCTTTGTTAAAAATCACAAATTTGATGGAAAAAAATCAAATCAAAACAAATTAAATTGTCGAATGAAATCTAAAAGAGTTTCATTAATTAAATCAACATTTTTTTTTGATCGACAACATGTCACGTAGAAGAAAAAGTTGAAAAATCCCTAGTCGAATAAACCATGTGTGGACGAGGACAAACATTATTTCTCTCATTCGATTTTTTTTATTAAAATTATTAATTCCTCAATTAATAATTGCCATTAAAAATATGTACCTAACTTGGCTAAATACGTAGGGAGGATTATAGATAAACCTACAACAGTATTTAGAAGAATACAAGCAATTTGCAATAAGGAACTTCTCAAAGTTTCAAAAAATAAAATACTTTTTAATTTAATCGTACAAAACTTTTCCTATTCACAAATTCTAAAGTTTTACTTTAAAATTCTGTTAATTAGCTACGCAATGATTCATAGCTTTAAAAAGATATCTTGAGGTTGTTTGACATTTTTCAAATCATCGTTACGATGATTTTTAAGGAATTATTTTTTCATTCTGACGTAACTTGCATAATGCAGTTTGTAATTTAGAAACAAAATCAAACAATTTTATCTCGTTATATGTATGAAGTCATATGGCAAATATTTTTCTTATCAAATGAACTGAATGAGTGACTGACTCATAAATATACGGAAATAATTCTCGCTTTTCTTAAGTCAGTTTTTTTTTTAATTCCATACAACAGAATAATAAATAAATACTCCTTTTACCATAAAATAATTATAAATTAAAGAAAAACGAAACAAAACAAAACAAAACAACACAATAAATAATAATAAATTATGAAATCTTACACAATCAATAAAAAAAAAAAAGATTTAAAAAAAATAATTGATGAAGTGTTTCTGTACAATTAATATTACAAAACGATTAATGCCATGCCATGCCAGCCATGCTATTTTTAGTTTTTATAGAAGGCCTACACTCAAGGGAAAGGCCCCTAATTATGCAGAATATTGCGATGGAAGTCACTGTTGCCATATTCCCATAAAGAATAATTATATGAAATTTCTATAATTGACCACACAGTATGTGTGTGTGTGTGTTAAATTTTTATTTCTGTTAAACGATGATTTATTTCCTTAAAGAATAGAAATCCGATTAAAAATAAAAAACATCTTGTTTTTGTCTATTATATTAGACCAAAAATAATATGTTAATTTAGAGCAAAGATAGAAATACTTATCTTGTGTCTCTCTTTAATGACGTCAGCAAACAATAAGAAACAATAAATTTAAAACAAGATTTTTTATAAAAAGATTCTTGAATGGTAGAAATAAATTGTAATAAAATTATGTTTAAAGTAGACAACTAAAGAAAATTTAAATTTAATTGTATGATAATATAACAAGGAAATAGGCGAGTTAAAGTCTGGAAACAAATTTGCATTAAAACTGGTATTGAAAAGAGCAAAATAAAAGAGATTATATTTGATGCCCGAATAAAAGCTAGAGATACCTACATTTGTCTTAATTGCCAAGCTGCTAACGTAACGCATTGTATTTGTCAGAATAATCTGTATTGAGTAACTGAATAGAGCTACAAGATTTTCAAGAAACCGCCGTAGTCTAGTAGATAGTGTGTTGGCTTATCGGATGAGAGCCCATGGTTCAAACCTCCGCTTAGACATCATAAACAGAACGAAATACTAAAAGATATTTCTTTTGGTAACTTCCTCTTCTAGCAAAAATTCTGAGAGTAAAATTAAAATTGCTATGAAATGTGTCTCAAAAATCTGTAGTTTAAAGTCGACTTTAAGCTGTAAGTCCCGGCACGAATGAATAAAAATTAACATGCACAACATCGTGGCTGAACAAAGGGTTGTAACGTACAATTAAGCATGAATTGAACTGTAAGTGGTTTCAATCAGATTTAATTCGATAGATTTCCAGAAAGAGTAATTCCGCCAAGATCATGTGCTTTAATGGCGTTAAGCTTTTTGGTGTGACCATGTCTGCAAAGAGCATTAGGCAGCTGGAAACCAGATTTCCGCTTAAAGAATTGTGAATTCTTATGTCAATTGGTTGTTAAAGTCATGCGATTTTATGTGTTAACTGTTGGTCTAAGTTCTTAAACCAGAAATAATACATGATTTCACAATCGAAATACAAGGCATTATAGATCGCTTAATGGAGATACAATTTGACTAAAAATTCTTAAAATAGTTTACCTTGTACTATAAGTTATCCTTGTACAATCTTATCTATTTCAATTAACAATACTTGAATTTCTTTTGACCAACAATAATACCCAAGTGTGGAGACATTCATTATTTTAAACATTATAATAAAAAAAAAAAATTTTTTTTTCTGTTTTAGAGCGAAACGTAAGAAAATTGGGGCAATTTCTTAAAGAAAAGCAGATTTTTCTTTCTTGCTCTGATGACGATTTGTTGTTTTTCGTTTGTATGAATTAATTAAATTTAGTTTTTCATGTTAGAAACTTGTCAAATATCAAATTTATTTTTAAACAATTTAAATATTTAGTTTGCAATGTGTGTGATGATGACTAGCTGGCTATGTTTTTTAAGATTTTTTTTTCGTTGTTTTTTTTTTTTCAAATTTTATTTGTTTCTGTATCGGTTGTTAATTGGGTCAGCGTGTTATTAATGTGTGTGGTGTGAGAAGTGAGTGAGTCTTTCACATTTTTTACACACACTCTAGGTGGATTTTTTTTGTTTTATTTTAAAATTGAATATTTGCAACAAAAAAAAATTATTTATTTTTTCATAATTTTTATTATCGTATGACAAATGATTGTCAGCTTAAAAAAAATAGAAAAAAAAATAATTTTATTTTTTGTTTGTTTTGCAACACATTCAAATGTGAATTGTTGTCTAAAAATAATTACATTTAAATGCCCGATAAATAATAATAAAATAGAAGATAAGTATTGTTTTTTTTTTAATAAATTAAACCTCCACAATATTTATAACGTATCATTAGATATTTTACCTTGAGTTGGACTATAAAAAAAATAATAGAAAATATAAAATATAAAAAAAATGTTTTTAGTAGAGAATCGTGTCAGGAATCATTGAACTTTTCATTAAGAAATATTGTACACATGCCTAGAAAATTTTTAAATTAAGAAAAAAAAAAAATAATCGCCATCAAATCATCATCAAATCGTATCCATAAACTTTCTCAAGGTTGGCAATATTTCACTAGATTTTATTAAATCTCAATTCTCCATATACTATATAGGAAGTATTCCTTTTATTATGATTTTTATTCTTTTTTTCAATTCAATTATTTCTAGTCCATTTTGCAAATCGATTTGTCATTATCAAGAGTACAAAATAAAAAATAAAATAAAAATAAAACAAAAAACGAAAAATTAAAATGTTCTAAAGCATATTATTGGTAAATATTTATTTATATAGACAACAAGACTTGAAAAAAACAATAAAAAAAAAATAAAAAAAAATAAAAAATTTTTTTTTTATAATTATTTGCTGACATGTGAATTAATAACCTTGATAAAGTTCATTGTCTGGCAATACTAACAATAAAATGCCAATAAAAAATTGCTTATAAGAACGAAAAACAACATTAAAAAATAATTTGTTTATAAAAATTCAAACTAAACTGGTTCGTTTTCACCAATCTCAAGTACAGGGTATTGAATTTATTAAATTTTCTATTAGAAAAGCACGAAAAAAAAGTAAGGAAATATGATCTTAGCCAAATTGATACTGATACACCCAGGAACGAATGTGAATTACAATACCACACCGGTCATACTGAGATATCTAGAAAGGCAGATGGATTGAATCACCATATTGCTAATAATGAACGTTACATCTTTTATCCCTTTATTACTTAGTTACTGGTCATTACAACTCTCTAATCAGGATTACAACTTAGCTTCTCATACTACTTACTCATGCTGTAATTTTATCAATGAGTGGTGGGGCCTACAATTTCATGTTTACTTAGAACCTCAAATTTTTGGGGAAACTTTTCATAGCAATTTTAATTTTATTTTCAGAGCTTTTGCCAGAATATTGCTGAGAGGAAATCGCAAAAAGAAATATTTTTCATATCTTCGTTTGGTTTGACATAACTGAGCTGGGGTTTGAACCACGGGTTCATATCCCATAAGCCCTCAACAATCCAAACAAATAATTTTCGCTGTAAAGTACGAATTAAACGAAATAAAAACAAAATCCTTGCAATAAAATAATTTCTTAATTGGTCATTACAAGCCTTTAATCAGGACTAAGACCTAGTTTCTCACATCACTTATGCTGAGTGTGTTAATTTTTATACATGAGTGGCGGGACCTACAGTTTAAAGTCGATTTAAAGTCGACAGGTTTTTGAGAGAAATTTTCCTTTAACATTTTATATTATGCCTTAAAGATCATTCAAACACTATATTGCCTTTAAAGCTACCTTTCAATTATGCAATGCCCTAATATTACAGAAAACACCAAATATCTGCAATGCAAGTCAATTCAAACATCAGACCACCATATCTTATGCAGCAAAAATACGAAAATTTTTTATTCGTTTTATTTTCGATTTTTTTTTTCAATTTCTTTTCAGCAAATAAAATGAAAAATAAAAACAATCAGCATTCTAGTGACCTACTTTGGGATTAAGATAGTGTAGAAGTAAGTTCTGAATACAATGCTATGCTTCGCTTAGCTTATTTATTTAGTTGTTTGTTTTATTTTTTTCTCCCCATTTTATTGAGCTTTTTTTTTTCGAAGTTTTTGCATTTTTTTCTGATGTAAAAGAAAAGAAAAAACAACAACAACTTATTAAAACAACTACAGATACTCTTTCATTAGCCATAGGCAGGCAGCCAGGCAGGCAGTAAAAAAAAGGCATTGAGACACATACAGTGCGTTACAGAAATATTTCGCAGAAAACATAAAAAATTAAAAAAAGAAAACCAACAACAATAGCAACATATCTAAACAAAATAATAAAAACAATGGCGGATTAAGTAAAAAAAAAGAGAAAAAGAAAAAAATGCTGTAATAATAAAAAAAGAAATAAAAAATTTCTTTTAACCGCATATAGTTTTTTTTTCTTTTTTATTTGTTTGTGTAAATAAATAAAATGGATGTGTTGTAATAAATTATTTAAAATTATTGTATAAACAAAGAGGGTGGGATAATGGATATTTAATAGAACGATAAAGGGGTAAATCGCAAGGGATTTGAAAAAAAAGTACTTTTTTTTCACTTCTATCCCTTAGCCCCCTGCCATCTTGTGTGTAAATTTCATTGAAATATTTCATAATTTTTTTTCCGCTTTCATTCACTTTCTCTGTACAACTACAGAAAAATAAAACAAAAAGAAACAAAAAGTAACAAATATTCCGTAATTATTGTGAGTGAGTGCTGTAAGTAATGTCGTGTAGGAGAAACAGATGTTTGGTTTCAAGTGTTACACGTGCCATGGATTATTATTAAATTGTTTCAATTCGAATATTTCATTATTTATTGTTATAACAAGTGGGATCGTCCTATAACAAGGCCTCACAGCCTGTAGTACGTAGAAGTGTGTTGTGGTAACAAAGTAATTATTAAAAAATTTTTATAAAATTTTCCAACAGCAAAAACAAAACAAACAAAACACTCAAAATGAAAAGTTATAAACAAAAAATAAATGAAAAAAAAATTATTACAAGTATTTTATTTCTCGAAATATTGTAATGCTTTTTAAGGAGTGTGGGCTAAAAAATTTGGACATGAATTTTTATAAAAAAAAAAAAAAAACATCAATTATCTAGGTTTGAAGACCACTTCTATCAATCTATCGAACTCAAAACAACATTAACTACTATTAGAGCCAACGTGCCAGTTGGAAACGATATTGAAGAAGATAACTTGATAACAAAAATATGAATGATAAAGGGTAGAATTGCAGTCACACTGAACTGTTCTCAAAATGAAGAGGATTGAGGAGTGCGCCAAGCTATCAAAGGAAGGTAGTATTTTAAAGGATATTAATTGTCTCCCTTTTAGACCTAGAAAATCACAAAAACAACGACACAAAAACAACATCTAGTTACAGTTCCTGGGTTTAAACTTTCTTTGAAATAGCACAGTGGAAGACAGAACTTAACCTCAATTTCCATTTTGCAAATTTACTCTTTGATGAGTGCCATAGGACGAGACAAAAGTCAGATGTGAAGATGATGGGTGACACTTGCAACTTTTGTGGCCCACCCAGTAAGTTCATCAGTTTCTTCATTTAGAACGAATAGTGATTCTGCAGATTCTGCGTTTAACGTTAGAGAGAAAAGCTTTTCCCTCCGCATGTATACCGATTGATAGAATTGCCGGGGATTTTCCAATTACGTGTCCTACCCTAGTCATATCGCTACCACAGGGTACTTGACAAAGCACAGAAGGACATTTAAGATCCTACTGCTTAACAGATTGCCCCAATTTCAGGTTCCTGCATTGGTTATACCGTGCCCATAGGATAGCCCAGGCTACTTGAAATAGCGCAGGAGGAAATTAATCTGTACTGTTAACAACTCGGAAAAGTTTGTGTAGAGCAATCAAAAAGAGCGACCATAATTGGCAAATAGAAAAGGTGTTGGAAGTTATTATAACAAAATTACCACGAAGTTACTTTTACTTTCTATAAGTGGTCAACTAAAATCATTAATTTAATGTCTTTAGTTTGATTTGAATAAAATATAAAGAAAACCTTTCAAAAGTGTCCTTGTCAAGTTATTATATTGCAAAAAAACATACAACCCCACCTCCACCCCCCTTAAAAAAACCAACTCAAAACAAATACAATGCAATCTCAATATGAAACTAAGCGGTGGCGGCATTTGAAAGTCCAAACATTTACAAACACTGTGTAACAACAATAAGTATTGCCATGTCACTATTATTTAGCAGACAAAATGCAAATGAAATCAAAACAAAATAAAACAAAAATTATTAGTCACCCTGTCACTTGTTGACATATTCATGCACTTCTCTGCACAACTAATGCAAGAGTGTTAGTTAGAATGTGTAGCACCCATAGTGTTGTAGTAGTTGGCATAAAATGTAATGTTTGGCGCGCAAATTGGGTTTTATTTTTGAAAGTACTTCGGCTGCATATGTGCGCGTATATTTTTTGAAAAAAAAAAAAAAAAAAAACCTGCGTAATTTGCAACAAAAAATTGAAAAAAAGACGAAATAAATGGACACATGACAAGTCGTATGTCCAACAAGCAACCGAACACAACAATATTTAAACGTAGTTCTACGAGTAGGTAAGAGACAAAGAGATAGAGAGGTTTGGGTTTATGGGTATTTAGTTTAGAGGTTTTGATGCCAAGTCTAAAAAATACAACAACAAAAACATACAAGAACAACGGTAATAACTGCACTCTAAATAAAAAAAAAAAAACAAAAAAAGCCTTAAGCACCGATGAATACAAGAGTGCTTGTGTGTATGTGTGTAAAGTTAATTAAAATAACAACAATGTTACACTAATTTCAGTTACTTGCTACTCAACATACAATTTACATTAGAGCATAAGAGCTCTCTTTCTCAATGAGAATGTGACATAGTTTTTGTAATATTTTGAGAGGAATAAGAGAGAGCAACATACGATATAATATGGTCGTATGCAAATTCAAAACATGATTAATTAATGAGTTGGCAAGCACTCGTCAGTCACATAATCTGGGTAAATAGAATTGGCAACACAAGATATGTAAATATCTTGTACGTACGTATGCCATGACAGAATTGGAATTTATGAAATAATACAGAATGGTTATGTGAATATAGTTTTAAAAATTTGAAATTTATCAGAAAAAACAATTTGAAATAATTTTATAAAATAGAGGGCAAGGCAAGGAGCTTCAGAAAGAAATGAAAAGTTATTTCATTTAAAAAGGACTGGCAACCCTATCGTTCCGGAAACTACTATTGGATGTTTTGAATTTCTTTTTCCCTGAGAAATTCACGAAATAGTTGAAGCTATAGAAACTATTGACATCCTAAATAACTCAGTGATTTCAATTTTAGAACTCTTGGCCATGATTTGTGTGAGTAGGTAAACGAATGTTCAAAACAAAAAGTAGCTTTGATGTGAATGGGCTTGTGCTAAGATATGAGAAAAAAAGTATCCGCAAAATAAATGCCGCGTTTCTTTGCAAGCTACTACAGATGTAAGAGAGTGATTAAGAAATATTGAGTTGAACAATTATAAAAAAACCAACTCTGATTAGTCCTGAAAACCAAAGAGGATTGAAAAACAAAACCGTGTGCACAATTGGCAACAATAAAAACCATGAAAGAAAATTTATTTAAATTTTAAGATGAATTTGCAGACTTAAAGTCGCTAAAAAAAAGCAGCCTCTACATTAACTAAAAAATACATATTGTGGGTATTTTTTTTAAGATTTATGGTTTTTAAAAGCTATCAAATTGATGAAAACTATTAACTCGACATCATAGGGATCAAATTATAATTAAAGAAGAGACAAAAAACACAAATGCCGGCATCAGACTGACTTAATGATTAATGTGAATAGCCAGCCATAGCCAATAACTATATACAGACATACAGATGGCAATCATAAAATAAACATAAAATCATAAAGTGATATGCGGAAATATTGAAATATTTTCCGCGTTTTATTTTAAAAATAAAATACGCGATGATGATGATGATGATGATGTTTGTTTGTTTGTTTGTTTGTTTGTTCTCCCTCTTGAAATGATAGACAATAAATATTTCTTGTATTTTTTTTCTCTTGTTTAAAGAACTTAAACACAAATTTATTTTGTTTAAACAAAACATAAATATTGCAATTAATTTTTATATTTAAATCTACATGTCGAAATAAAACAGAAGTAGACACGTGGTCATGTTTTGCAAAAGTTTAATTCACCATCCATAATAAGTATCTACTAAAACAGTGTTGTTTACTTCTTAAAAATCAATGAAATAAATTACAAGAACAACAACAACAGCAGCAATAACAATTAATACAAAAAATAAACAATATTATTAACAAATTAATAATATATGGGCGCCGTATTGCTGTCTGACTGAGTGGCCTGGTCTGGTCTGCGTACGATAAACAAAATTTTGTTGTAAATTTCGTTTATCAGTTTAGTAGTGATGAGTATCACGCGTTATTTTTTTTATTTTTAATTTTTTTTTTGGAAGAGAACCAGTTTATTTAAATGATTCGAACAAGAATAAATAATACAATAATAATAATAATAATAATGAAAAAAGGAAAGAAAAACAAACTTTAAATAAATACGCAAAATTTGCATAAAATTCAGAAAAAAAAATCAACAAAAATTTCAATTCTTAGAAGATGAACGCAACAGTTCACAAAAATGTTAGGCGCCACTATTCGATAACATCCATGAAAATTGCTTTTAAATGTTCAGACTTTCTCAACATAACGTTGGGCAAAAATAAATTAAAAAATAAACAAAAAACAACTTCAGTTCAAGGAATTTGAAATTCCTTCATGAAATTCTTTTATTTAAAAATTATGCCCACACACATGGATATTATTTCGTAGCGTAGACACAAACATCCTTAGCGTAGACAACTACTTTTTTCTCGAATTTGACAACTTAAAAGAATTCTTCTATAGAATGACACTTATGTCATTGTGTTCCTATTAGTAAACAGACGTTAATTACCTCTATTAATAACAACGTAATGCAGGCTAAGACAAACCATCTCCTCAGTTTAGCTAGAAACACAAGCCTGATGATAATTATTTGAAAAACATACGCAATTTTTTTAGACAGTCTTTATGCAAAACGAAATGAAACTGTTTTACATCTCTTGGCTCCTGGGCGATTTCCTCTCAGCAGTTTTCCGGCAAATACTCAGAGAGTAAAATAAAATTCCCAAGAACAATTTTTTCAAAAACTTGTCGTTCTGAATCGAATTTAAACTGTAGATCTCGACAATCATGGATAAAATGAATACACGCAACATGGTTGAAGTGGGGAGCTAAGTCGTAATCCTGACTAAAACGAATGCAATGACGTATTAAGTAAGTTATATGCCAAGTTCTCTTTGGAAATCAGAGCAAAAAAAAAAAAAAAATAATTGGAAGCTCGATTGATAATTTCTGTTAAAAGGATTTATTCCCTAACATAGCATTCGTTTTACTGCTGGGGCATACACGTTCAAGTCCAATTATTTAACGAATCGTACTATGCAGTTAAAAAATAAAATTTAATCGTGAACCAAACCTTTTAATATAAAAAATATTAAATTTAGAGGCGAGGGTTTATAATGTTTGCTTGTTCAACCTGTTTTTTTTTGACTATTTTTAGAAAACTATTCAAAATTAAGGTGTAAAATAGTATTTTAAACCCATTTAGAAAATTGAAGTGATAAGAATGGAATGTGCAATGCTTGGTTGTTTCCTACGCTCTACATAGCTGATATTTCGGCTATTAAAGAAATAGATTGATTGACTAGCTGCCGAACTGGTAACCAGCTAGTTATCATTGTTTATCATTAAGGTAAACATTAGGTTTTAAACAATTATAGAAACAACTTACACTACAGTATATAGGACACACTTCTTAGGCTAATACGTACCTAAAAAGAAAAGAGAAACAAATAACAATTAAATTCATGTCTATGATAAAAAAATTTATTTTAAGAAATTCATTAAAGACGTAAATTTATTAATAAACTCTGTTCTACCATTAAGTTATTTATCAACTAAATGAGAATTATTGCTTCGTTATACGGCTTAGAATAAATGGTAGAACTCCTAGTCTAAATATCAATTTTAAATCGAATTTTGAATTGATTTTCACAAAATTTTCTTCAACATTTTTTAGGTTTTTTTTCCAAATACTTGTTGCTTTTGAAATTTCGTTTATCAATACCATTTTCATTTAATCTCAACTTTTTCAACACATTGATTTACAATTTAGTTTTGTATTCGCGGGTGACATTTAATGCAACTGTTAAAACAAGGTAAGTGTGCCATAAGTCACCATAACACTACAATGATGGTGGTTCTGGTTTAGAATTTAAATACTATACCCATGACATAACGATGTTTGTGCTTGAAAGCATTTAATCTGATTTAATCTCTTATAAAATTAAATCATCATTAATTGATTGTCTTTTTTTCTTCTTTTTATTCTTTTTGTCATTTTATTTGCTGTAATTTCATGTATAATACAATACAACCTGGCTTTGGCAGACTATTTTTAGCAACATTTTAAAATACAATTGTGTTTTGGAATTGCATAACTGGAGATTATCATTAAAGCGTTCCTAATAGGTCTTTA
>QOCX01000037.1:412375-432818 GCA_005959815.1 Sarcophaga bullata | reverse complement strand
AAAAAAAAAAAAAAAAAAAAAAAAAAAAAAAAAAAAAAAAAAACAAGATAGAGAAACAATATTAAAAAGTGCTTCCAACCCAATTTAACCATGACTTGGATTTCTGTGTTCATTCAAGAACCTGTATTAAATAGTGTTCCAGATATTGAATTTTTCTATATAATTGGCAACTCGAACATTCTAGAATCGGCCACAGTAGATTAATTACATGCTTGTAAAGAATTATTTGATTAATGGAACTGAAAAATGAAAAGTAAATAAGAAATTGAAGAAACAAAGCTAAAAGATGGCATAACATAATCCAAATTCTATGCAACTTTTTTTTTTAATGCCTCAACAATATTTTAAAGGGGGGGCTTGGCTTTCAATATTTTTTTTTTTCGTTCGACACGTTTTTCTTATCAAATTGAATTGAAATTTTTCGTCAACAACTTAAATTATTAAATGGGCAATTAAAATCATAAATTTGATACGGAATTATCAAAACAATACAAAAACTTTATTATTGTAGAATATAAAATAAAATTTAATTTTAATTATGGCCTCATCATTATCGTCAATAAATAATTTTTGTTTTCGCAAATAATCAACAAACGAAATGTTGCTTATAAAATAAATTCGAAAGTTTTATTTTCAATTGTTTAAATGAAAAAAAAAAAAAAGAAAAGACAAAAAAAATAACTTTCAATAATTATTGTCGTCATTATAAAGCGATCAAAACATAAATAACCCCTTGAGACAATTATAACAACAATGACGTTTTCTTGTCTTTGTTTAGGGAAGTTAAAGTCTCGCTTTTACGCCCTTTCATGCTGGCATACAAAGTTTATTTATTTCCACTTTTTTTTTCTACATGTGACTGGGGGCTGTTACTTGATTTTTTTCCGCGATTTAATTTTAATTGTAATGAAACCAGTATGTCTGTCTGTCTGTCTGTCTGTCTCAATAATTATCGGCAAAAGTTCAAACACAAGTGCGACTTTTTTTTTTTGTTGTCTTAATGCGCTTTGACGTCAAACTACGTGATCATTTGTAAAAATTCAGTTTTAATTCTTCTCAAATTCATAATTTACAATCATTATCAGGCTATAGTTTTTCTAAAAGTAATTGTACGTAATGAAACAATAAAATTTTGTTTTAAAATAGAAAAAAAAGAAAAAGAAAAAAAACAAAAAACAAAAACTTGTTTCTTTTCTAGTTTATTACTGATTTGTTGGTGTTTTGTGGATAATAAATAGTCTTGCTCAGTTTGTATATGTAAACTCAAACGATTTCATGTCTAGAATTTTACAAAATGATGTCACAAATGAATTGTTTTAAATTAGTTGGCGGACATTATGATCTTCAAATATTGAGTCATTTTTACTTTTGTTTTTATTAAATAATAAAAACTGTGAATTAATTATTGAACATTAATACAGAAAAAGTAATTTGAGTTTTGACGTTATATAACGTCGTTAAAGGGATATCAACTTATCGGTTTCAAATGTAAAGTCAAATAAATCTCATTTCAAGGTATGAATTCTGAGAAACTATACTTTGATTATGAAGCCAGCTCCTTACCATTGTATACGCAATACAATGCCATTCAAACAAGCGCCCTCTGGATTGGTCATAGCGGGCGATTCTTTTATAGTAATTTCCGTAGACTTTTTCTTATATTTCGGATGGTATTGCTGCGATTTCGAACGTTGGTTTTTAAATGCATCAACGTTAAGAGATTATCCATGGAGATACGGTCTTGAATGGCGATCTTCTGGAAAGCAAAATTCGGTCTTGGCATGTGGCTCGAGGCGCTGTTTGGTTGAAATCGCATATTGTCCAGTTCAAAATCTTCTGCTGGAGGAAAAACTTCGGTTATTATATGGCAATAGTATTCTGAATTCACATTGAAAATAAGCCCAATACCGTTTCCAGTCACTTTTTCCGATGCAATGGCTGTTTCACAACAACTTCCGACCATTATGTGACAATTTTGTTTGTTGCTTCATCGTTTTAGAATTAAAAGCCTGTTGCTCTAGCACTCCGTCAACATATCTACGACTTTATGAAGGCTTTAGTTGGCATTAATAGTTACTTGAGTTTTACTTTAACTAACTAAAGAAACAAATCCAAATGCCGTATCGAAAAGTAGAATTGCTGACATCTCCATGCTTCAATAGTAGCAGATTTAGTCAGCTACTCATATTACCCATGTTGTGTTTGTGTGTGTGTTAATTTTATTCATGAATGGAGAGAATTACAGTTTAAAGTCGGCACCGAACGAGACAGATTTTTGTAAAACTTTTCATTGCGATTTGATTTTACTACCAAAGTTTTTGACAGAAAAAAGATTGCTCAGAGAAAGTCGTCGAAAGAAAAATTTTTTTTAATTTTTCATTCTGTTCGAGATAACTAAGCTAGGGACAGAAGGTTAATATTTTATCAATCAAAGAAATAAAATAAATTATTAAATTCTATCATGTTTATCTCGTTCCATATTTAGCTGTAAAATAGGCGTGTGTGTATATTCAATTATAATTTCAATTCATTATAGCCAGACCAGACACTTTGTCCGTAGTTAAGATGAAACACGCAGTTTGAAAATAGAAAAATCTCTTGATCAGCATATTAAATACGCTTATTTTACAATAGAAAAAAGAAAACAAATAAAGAAACTTGTTTCTACTCTTATTTTACTTTCTAATCAAATATCCCTACTTTACCATGTAAAGTAAATAAAAAAAAAAAACAAGCCTACAAAATACTAGAGTTAGTTGTGCTGTATCTGATTGAAATGAAATGAAATATTTATTGAAAAATTTTAATTTAAATCAAGAAAGAAAACTCGTTGTCATTCAATTTGTAATTTATGAATTTTTAATAAAGAAAAATATCTCTCTGATGATAGAAAAAAAAAAAACAGAAATATAAAGCTTAGATACGACAAGTGCGGTGAGTGAGTATGCCAGAGCTGTTGAATAATAAAATCTTGAAATCCAAAATAAAAAAAAAGATTTTCAAGTGAAGAAAGAAAAATATTTGGTTGCCATTTATGAAAAACTTACAAACAATTTATAAACCATAGGCCAAGTTAAAAATTAATACTTGATGTAATCATTAAATACGTTTAGAACTCTGCTCATGAACGTCAAATCATATGTCATGATATTGTAAATAATTTATGGCCAAGTGCAACCAGTGCTGTAATACTATAACCACACCACCATACTATTATTTTAAATGATTTGAATAAAATAAAATTGCCATGTTTATTATTTTGATCAATTTATACAATTTGGAAGACATTAAAATTGAGAAATAGAGAAGAAAAACTGGTCGGTTGTAGTCACTTGAAAAACATTCGAAAAATTCGATTTTTGATGAAAAATAAAAATGAAGAAAATGGCGTCATAATGACAAATTTCATCGACTTTTTTTTTTGTTTATTTCGAAATGCCAGAAGACAACACATAAAATTCTATAAATATTAGTGATAATTGTTGTTTAAAAATATTTACATTTTTTTTTCTTTTGTTTTGTCTCTAGGGTTTGTTAATTCTACACGCAAGCGACGCCAAATAGTTAAAACAAACTAGGGATGGCAATCGTAAATTGTTTACGATTTTTTTTTTTAAATAAATTCGAATGAGGTTGGCAACGAGTGTTGCAATATATCATTATCATTTAATGATTTGAAAACCGCTAGTGCGGTAAGACTGTCAGCTGTCTTAAATCTGAAGTGTCATGTTTGTAGGTTAAGGTTTGCCATTTAGGAACATGAATCGTTTACAAACGTGGTGAATCAAAAGAGGCCAATTTTCTAGCTTTGTTTTGTGATGATAATAGTTTCTATTGTCGTATTAGATGCGAGCTCCTGGTTAAAACTACAGCTCAGACGTCGCCAACCCAATGAATAAGAAATAAAAAAAAATTTCTTGTGAGAACTTCCTCTCAACAGTCTTCTTGCAAAATCTCTGACACCAAAACAAAATTCTAACTTATAAATTGTAGTTTTCAATTGAATAAATAAGCTTAATTTACATAATTAGTACATATATACATACATAATTGGCCATTGCAACCCTTCAGTCAGGATTACGGCCTAGCTTCTCACACCACTTATGTTGTGTATGTTATTTTTCTACATGAGTGGCGGGACCTACAGTTTAAAGTCGACACCGAACGACAGATTCTTGAGGAACATATACATACATATTTAGTACATACATACATACATACATACATACATCCATATTTAGTAGAAACAGATTATTGCGTTTAAAACAAATATTTTCAGGAACTAATTGTGTCGCTTGGTTATGAATTTGAATAATCATTTGAATTATTCATGTTAGAATAGACACAAAAAAGGGAAGGTTTTGCTTATTACTGCCTTTATTTTGATGGGCCATTGTTTGTTAAGTCCACTGTTAAGCATAGTTTAGGAAGTATTTGGCTTTAAACAAACTAAAGTTTTTTCCAAATATTTCCACAATTATTTTCTATTTTTTAAATTGTAATAAAAAAAGACTGGTCTTTGGATATTATTTTGACCAAAAAAGAGAAAAAATATTCCCCTTTTTAAAATTTTCATAACGTTTAACAATTCACACGCACGCACAAGCGTTGCATTCATGCATACATCATGTTTGGCTGGCTGGCCAAGGTGAAAAATCCAATAAAAAACAAGCAAAAATTTTTAAAAAGATTTTTTTTGTGTTTTTTTTTTTAAATTAATTTGTCAGTCATATCCTCCGCGTATATAATTTAAAAAATACACACAATTTGTAAACAAGAAAATTTCAATAACGATGCTTGTTCACACATACAATATTTGCGTGAACAGTTCATAATTATAATTCTTAAAATAATAAAATAAATTAAATAAAAATAAAAATAAAGAAAAAATAAATAAAACTTTTAAAAATAAATAAATTTCATTAAAATGAGTGCAGTTTTCCTATCCTCTTTAAATCTTCACTGATGATTATAAAAACAATTTTCTTTTTTGTTATTGCTGTTGTTAAGTAAAAACAATATATTGTGTATATACATACATACATACATACATATGGACATATTTACTATCAGACTTTGTTAAATACACTTGGGGTAAGAATAGAAAAAAAATGAAAACAAGAGATTATTTTAAATCAAACAGGCACATTTATATGAAAACAAAAACAAACAAAAAATTAAATTAAATTAATAATTCCATAAATGTAAATATTAACGCTACAGAATGATTTGATTTTTACAATATTTGAACAATTTACTACAAAACATAATCCTTAAATAAATATTTTGTTTGTTGTTCTTGATTTTTATTAATTTAAACAATTAAGTTATTTGTTTACGTTATAGTTATCGCGAATAGCACAACGATTAACACATTATATGTTGATATTGGTCAGTTTGAGACACGCATTATTACAAAAAGGGCAAAAATACCATATAAAAGTTGTTTACTACAAGCCAGCCAGCCAGCCATGTGACATTGAAATTGTCATAAAATTGTTTGTTTAACTTCATAGGTATGCATGCATGTGCAGCACATGATTTATTTCAAGCTTCAATTATGGTTTTTTTTTCACAGACAGACATATGTAAAGAATGAGTAATTCTGACCTTCAAAAGGTAAAAAAGGGGGAAAAAATCAATAATAATGAAAAAAGAAAATTCTTTGCCATACTACAGCTGCTTAATTCTGTTATTCAAGAAGAATTTTTTACAGTTTTCCAAGGAATTTAAATGACAAAGTATTACAAACAAAACTAAAATTTCTTAAAAATATTTATTTCGAAAATTCAAACTTAATTTCGAAATTTTGGAAAATGTTTAAAAATAAGACCAAACAAGAAATTAAACAAAAATCTTGTTTTTAGTACATTAAATTTCTTACTAGAGATTTTAATGATTAAATTGTCTTTCAATACTTAATTAAATTAAATACTTAATTAAAATGTTATATTAATTATACTCTATTGTCATAATGAATTGTAAAATATTTTATTTTTTAAGCAATTTGATTAGAAATATTAAAAATTTGAACAAATATTTGATAGTTAAGCTTTCTATTAGTGATTTCAAACATTTTGAAACAATTTCGAACATAGTTTCGAAAAATTCGAACTTAATTTCGAATCTGTCAAACATATATAAAAGTACAAGAGAACTCAATTTAATGCCAGAAAATCAAAAATTCTTTCCAGAAACCATTTAGTTGACACATATTTAATGAAAAATTTATAAAAATAGTTAGATTTGCAAAAGTGTTTTCGATGTTTTAAACCCATAATCAGATTTCGAATATAAACAAAACAATTTTAAGAATACTGTATTGAATTGTCCATTAAACTAGGAAGTAATTCTTAGAGGAAAAAATCTTTGTAGCCTCTATTATCGAAAGGTCATATCATGAATTCAATTCAATGTTAAAGAAAACAATAAACGATACAAACATGTTGCGTATTACTGTATCGCACAAAATAATTAAATTTCAATTAATCAGGTACTCATACAAGCCTGAGCATAATAGTTTTGAATTTTACGTTTAATAGATAGAAAAAAACCGATTAAAACTGGTAAATTCACACAATTTTTATGTGATCGTTTATTATTTTGCGTGTTTTTTTAGGTGAAGGTTAAACATTCGCAACGGCAGTAGCAAGCAAATGTATGTTTTCAGTTAGTTTGGCTGACAATATCTCTTAATTTTAGACAATTTTATTGTGTTTCTTAAAGATTTTTTAATTGTTTTAGGTCAGTGTTTGACAGATAGAAGAAATAATCATCATATAATACATACATACATACATATATTAGAAATAAAGTGACCTTAAAGTAAAGGTTTCAGAAGAAAACAAATTTTTTTCTTTTTTTTTTAAGAAATTTTTCTATTAAAATTTCATATTTTAAAATGAAATAAAAATTCTTATTATTGGTTGTCTATTATATTTAACCCACTTAATCATTACTATTAAAGAAAGAAAGAAAGCGAAAAATAATAAAAAAAAATGAATATCACGGCTGCTTCACTTCAATGTCAAAAAGATCATTTTTTATAGAAAAAAAAAGAAAGAAGAAAGAAGAAAAAGGAAAAAAATCAAAGAAAAATCAAAGAAAGTGTGTTTATTTTGTTCGAAAATTAATTTATTTTCATTAAAAATCTTCATCAATTTTGGACTTGCTCACTGGCATTATGTCACTATAGTGTTTGCCGTTTTACGTTTTTGTGCATGATAATAAACACATTCTTATTGACAGCTGTCAGTTTGGTATCTGTTGCTGTTGTTGTTCATTCGACAATTTGCACGGTAAGCACTGGCAACTCATTCACATTCATTCACTTTGTAGTATTCACTTCAGTCAATACGTGTGTTATTAGATGACAAAGGCGAAGTGAAAAAAAAAATCACTCACTCAGGTTAATGGATTTCCTGTCTGGCGTAGCAAACAATAACAACAACAATATCAACAGATATTATGGAAAAATGGAAATTAATTGCAGAACAATTAATAAGAAATTTAGAAACCAAGATACGTAAGCGATATAGCCTGGTATTTTTTATTTTTTATTTTGGATTAGTTTATGACTAGTTATGGTCAAATCTACCTTCATTGAAGAGAGAAGTGACTACACAAGTAATGCCATCCTAAACTGCATGTTGTCTTACAAGTAATGGTGATGGTAGGTAACCCGTTATAAATTCCAAAATTTATTATCAATTTAAACGAATACTTTTTGCTTCTACTGTATATAAATGAAGAAGAGTTTTGCTTATTAAACTTTAAAACTAATTTCACATTCTTTACAGCCGCGATATCTGAAAAATACATGTCATTAACACTAATAAGCACTGTCACAGCATTTATAATGATGGTTGTTTTGAAGCTATTTAGCATATCTGCCATAACTGTCAGCCCTTCTTAATTGCTGATCTATTGTATACTGGGGCGTATCATTAACTAGTCAATATTGAATTATCAATTCAAATTTTGTTTTCGTTTTTTATTTATTTTTTTCTATGTTTTTTGAACGAAAATGATTGGAATTTTGTTATGCTTTTTTTGGATTGTTTTTTTTTTCTTTTGGTTTTGGATTTGAAAAATAATATTTGTAACGTGATAATATAAAAAAAAACAAAAACCTTGATTTATTTACGAAAAACCGGAAAACAGAAAAGTTTTAAAAACAAAAAATTAACATAAAAAAATGAAAGAAAACAAAACATAGTTTTTTTTTCTTCTTTTTTGGTTTTTAATTGAAATTCTGTTTTTGTTTGTTTTTTTTTAATTCCAATATGCTCGATTACCAGCCTATCATAACAGATTAAGAACATTAACCGTCGTCTTCCCCAAATAAAATTTTTTATTTAAAAAATAAAAAAACAAAAATAAAATGGCCTCAAATGACCTCGTCAGCTAGTTCTTGTTTTGTTTCTATGCTTAAAAAAATTTCGTTTTACATTTCTGGTACATTTATTGCTGGCTGGCGCTATACATTTCTGTTTCCCCATTCCATTGATTGGTTGGTTGCCATTATTAATTTCCAATATTTGTAATTTTTATTTTTTTTATTCGCCTGTATATTACGATTCTTTAGTTTGTTTTTATAACAATCATCTTTTTTTTTTATTACAATATTTAATTGTTTTTCATTAAAAGAAAACCAGAAAAATAAAAAATTGAAAATTTGTTCAATCAACTTTTTATAGCATCATTAATGATGTACTATTACCCTTTGCCTGCATTTACTGTATTTTATAGCAGCATATAGGGATGGTGTAGATGGATTTATTAGAATTCCAAATGTTGTTTTTAATGGCACATTTCATAAAAAGCAAATATTAATTATCATTCAACTAAAGAACTACAAAAGCTAGTGCTCTCAAAATTTGTTGGCATCATTTTAATACAAGCTTGTATTATTTAATTAAGAACTAACGGTATTATATAGGATTACATTTCCGTAGACATCGTTATTTGTCTACATGGACATGTGGTAACCCTATCACTATAGAACTCGACAAGTAGACTCTATTCTTTAGCGAGAAAGTGGAAACTGAACTAAGGCAACGAAAAAAAAAAATATCAATACCGATATCATATAATATTAGGTATGATTTTAGGCCTGTAGAGAGTACCCGTCACACAAAAAATATATTTTTATTGTTTATTTAAAGAACTGTCACAGTTTAAGCAGTCTACACTGTGAATTAAAGGAATAGCGACAGAGGAAAAGACTAGCTCCCCAAGCTTGGTGAAACAACATGCAGTAGTCATTCAGGGAATATAAGATTTTGCTAAAATTAAGCAGGAGATAGCAAAATACCAGACCAATACAAAGATAATACGTTTTATCGTTTATTGAAAGCGCTGCCATAGCTAGAACCTCTTAACCTGGAGATAACAGTAAATGTATCACGTTCGATAACTTAACTAAACCTAGTGTTTTAGGGATCTAGTGGCAAGAACAAAAAGTCGATAGGCTTGGTAGACGAATTCGCATCATGAAGTGAACGGAGCAAACAAATAGGGAGGCTTAATATGCATTCATTGAAAATCCTTTGTACAGTTGATTAAGGAACTTACTTAATTGGTTATTACAACCCTCTAGTTAGGTTCGCCACCTAGCTTCTCCCATCACACATGATGTGTGGATCAACGATATCAAGTCGACAATTTTTTTTTATTTTCAGATTTACTAAAAGGAAGTCTCCAAAAGAAATAATTTTTCATTTTATGTTTTGTTCGAGATGTCTGAGCCTAAAGACTACTACCTACTGCTGCTTCAGATCCTGTAAGGATCATTAAAAGCAAGGACTATAAAACATTTTAAATGATAATGGATGATATATCGGAATAGAAATTATTTTGTGATCTTCAGTGTATTATGGCCGGTTTTCTCAGTCATGATAGTTGAGCCTGCGTACGTTTAGGGACAGCAAAAATAGGGATTAACTGGTGCAAATTTATGGTTTCGAGTATTGACTAGGAAGAAAATGCAGCATTGAAACGATTTTAAAAATCCTTCAAGGCACTTCTATTGAGGCTTAAATAGTGAGTCTTAAAATAATTGGAGAACAAATTTAAAAATGTTTTTTTAAATGCTGATGACATGGCCTAGTCTTGCAAGGTAAAGTGTTGATGTAAACTGTTGGTAGAAGTTGGTTCAATGTACAAATGCAGATATAAAGTTTACCTGGTGCAAATATCTGCTTTCGACTATTGGTTCCAAGTAATTACCGCATCGAAATGATTTTTAATGCCTCTAAACTAACTCTATGAAAATAAGGAGTCATAAAATAATTGTAGAAAGTTCTTTTTAACACGTCATGGTATTTGTGTGAAAAAAAAAACATAAAAAAATTTAACGTTTTACTTTTACTAAAAATAATAAGAATTTTCTTTTTATGAATTTGTTGTCTCCCATTAATTCTGAATATAAAGAAAAGTAAAAATGTGTTGAAGCAAAAATTAAAAGAACAAATTTATAGATTTTGAAAAGAAACGAGGAAAAGAAAACCCTCTCAAATTTTCTTAAGTATTTTCAAAAATTATTGTCAATTTCTAGGAATTTTAATGGCCATAATAAATCTATGATGGCAACTACATAACAAGGAGGCCAACTTTAGAGGTGGTTTTTTTTTCAGCTTTTTCGTAGAAAACAAATGGCCATGAATTAATGAATTTTCCTAAAACAACACTAACAATCCTGTAGTTTATGTGTATTTATTTTTTAAGTTAAAAAAAAAAGCAAAAGCAAGAAAAATAAAAAGAAATTTAAAAATAAAAATTTCTTTTTAATAGTTTTGTTGATTCTCTGTCTTTAGTTTTTGGGGTGAAATGAAACGTATTAAATTAATTGACCTTGAAATTACGAAAAACGTAAATTTTTGCGCTATCAAAGATTTGTATTTTTTTTTTTTTGTTTCCAAATCTATTCAAACGTAATTTGAATAGTTTATGGCATCTGTTAAAGGAAAAACTGTTTACAAAACACAATTTAATAGGTTTTTAAAAATAAAATCTATGCGAGAAAAACAAAAGTGTGGCAAAACTAAATTGAAAACATTAATAATGACAACCATTGCCAATACAATACATTAATAATTTATTAATAAGTTTTCTACGAACAAAAAAATAATTTTTACTCAACTCCACAGAGCTTGAGCTCATTGTCTTAATTTTCCTTAGAGTGCAACCTGTTTGTTAATTCCAAACCAAATCTTAATAGTTTTTAGCTAATGGCCCAGCCAATAATAAGGCTCGCCCTTCTTCTAACAACTTACAACCTCTTCAAAACTGTTTGAGATCAAGTGGAAAGAAAAAACCAAACAAACAAAACAAAAACTGTCTCACTTTTAATGGTTGACTGATTGTTTTCGAGGGCCATTAATTTCCTTTTAATTTGATTTTTAACTGCAAATCATTGTTGTTAAGCAGCAGTCAGGCCTATTACAACAATAAGCATCTCGACATTTACCTGAACTCGTCATTCATTCATTAATTGCCTTCAATTTTAATTAAGGTTTCTTTCAAGTATTTTTTTGGTACTTCATTTCAAATAATTATGCAAAGATTAGTTCATAAAATGAGTTGCTTGTTATTTGGAAATGTGAAATAAATTCACAGAAATTTAGGCAATTTAGGCAGGCAATTTACTTTACTTTTACAAACTCGCAAAATGTTAAAGGTCAGGTTACGCAAGAAGTGCTTTTGAATAAAAAATAGTTGAAATAAATTAGATTTTATTTTTCTTTTGCAATAGGAAATAAATAATAGGGTTATCCATTTAGTGGTTTCAATATAGTATTATTTATTCAGTGAGAAATATGGCTCGATTGACAACTGAAGCAGACAGAAAAATTATTAAAATTTCCTACAAATATGGTGATTTAAATGTGGTCACTTTTCAACTATTACAGGGTGTCCCCCTCCTCTTTTGGACTCTTTGTTCCGGAGTGGACACAAAGAGTCCAAAAGAGGATGGGGAGATTTAGTGGGTGAGGGCCCCACACACGGGGGATAGTGACGACTTCCTCTACGGTGCGGTTAGGTACATTTACTCCTCCCCAGCGGAAAAAAAAATTACGTGGTGTTTGTGGTCGATCTACTAGGCAAATGATCGTAAAGATTATAGGTCAGCAATGGTAATAATGATCATAACCCTTACGGTAAATCACAGAAAATAATCTTAAAAAACTTACTTAATTGCAGCATAAAAAGTAAAGAAAAAAGTACGCTTACCTGCAAAGAAAAAAAAATTAAAAAAAATTAACAATATTAATAAGAAAAACAATATAATAAATTATACAAAGAAAGAGAAAAAGAAAAGCGGAAATTTTCTGAAAAAAAAATTCTTTTCAAATAAAAATTTTCTATTTTAAAATTACGAAAAAATTTTCCCACACAAAAAATATCAATGAAAACTTTCCTTTGTTTACACGGACGGCACCGTATTTATAAAATTAAGTACTATTCTGACCCGTCTATTCCTCCTGCCCGCCCCCAGGAGTGTTTTTCTAAAGTTTCTTTATCAATTTAGAATTAATACAACAAAACAATTTGTTTAGATTTTTTTTTAATTTAAATAAAAAAAAAAAAAATAAAAACAAAAAAATATAAATAAAATTGATTATGCAAAAACATTTATGTAGTAAATAAAGAAATAAAAAAAATAAAATAAAAAATAAATAAAACACACACACACACTTTTTATTTGCTCTATTAACAGTAAACTTATCACGTTGTTTTAATATTAAATCATTTATAAACAAATAATTTTTTTTTTTAATTCTTATACGAACAAATTTTTATTGTAAATAAACAAAATCATCAACAAATCGCTTAGGAAAACAAAAACAACAAATAGAAAAAAAAAAAACATAAAAAAACAAAACTATAAAATTATGTGAATAAATTATTATTTATTTAAAAAATTTAAACTATAAGTGCTGTATACATATATGATTCGCATAATAAAAATACAAAACAAAACAATTGCGTTACAAATTTATAACGCGGAACATTTTCAATATTGTACACATCAACAACACATTGTAGTTGGTAACGCACACAGCCAATTCATCCATATAGGCATGATGCATGTGATGTGCAATACAAAAACAAAAACAAATTTTTTTTATTGGCACACAACAATACTTTAGAAACGGATATTCCTTGCAAAACAACATTGCCAACGTAAATACGTGGATACCATTTTAAGAGATCTCTCTCTGTTTATGAATACTCAAATGTAAGTATGGAAAGCAAAACAAAACATTGCCACTTAGTTAATCTACCATGTGGAAAAGTACCATGCGGTGGTTAGCTAATGAAATAAATTCATTTACACTTGCTCTCATACTCATACACATATGCTCTCGCTCTCTTCTTACTTATTAGTAATAGTTCATGTTTATGTTTTTTATGCTCTTTTTTTTGTAATATTCTCACAGCTGTTTATCCTTCTCATTATTTACACAAAAATAAAGATGGCTTCTTGCGCCTCGAATGTACAAGTATGTGTAACTTTGCATGATTTTTTTTATTGTTGTGTGGATCATTATTAAATGATTTAACATTAAAACAATACATATGATTAAATTACAATTAATACTTGTAATTATGTATGTATGCATGTATGTACATATATGAATATGTAAATCTATTTAACCATATATGTTTGTCGTTGTGTTTCTTTTTTTTTTTTTTGATGAAATTTTAACGAAACAAGCAAAAACAAATACACAATGTGTTTATCACACAAACAAAAAACAAAAAAAAAACAGTAAAGAGGCATTGCAATGCCAATAATTCAATTACAGAGGGCTTGTTTTCTTCGTGTACTGTGCATATAAATAAGATAAAAATGAGACACAAGCGTAGTAAAAGGGTAGGAGTAAACTGTAAACAATTGATATTTATTTTATTTAATTTAATGAAGCTAACTATCTCATGATTTATTTTTAAATAGATAAAAATTATTTCACATTGAATTCAAAAAAATTAAATTCCTTAAACGCTAATTTTTTTTTAACATTTTTCTTGCCAAAGTTGTAGTATTAAATGCTAATTTCACGTTGCAATAAAAAACAAATTGAAATTGGTTTATTGAACTGAATCTTAAACTCAATTTTTCCCGATTAATACCACAAAGTCAATAAACGTGAGGCCATGAATACAATGAAGCGTAAATTTTTGGATTTAAATGTTATTGACTTCTTCTGTACATAGACAGACATGTTTTTAGGTTTATTTTGTATATTATAGCCAAGTTAATAATGAAGTATAGGAAATTTAAATATCAATTTAATTGATTGTTATTTAAAGTAGGGTTTAAAAGCTATGTAGACAGGATACAATGTACTGGCAAAGGCATTAGTGTTTAAAAACTATCGTCTAGAGTGGACATTAAACTATAGGTCTCTCACATAAGGCTTGTAGTGGCTTATTATGTATCTTAAAAATGGATAGTTTTTATATCGTATATAATGGATTAAATTCTACCCTTCCACTGTGTGCCGCTATTATTAAATTCGTTTTATGTAAAAACCCTCTACTGGATGCATGTTTTTCATGAAAAAATTAAAAAATCACTTGAAAAAAGAGGGTTTTTGGTTTTGAAAACTTTTTTGTGTTCTTTATTCCTCTATAAAATATTTACTTTTTTAACATATTAAACGCATAAAAATCGGAATTAGCTAAACTTTACATACATTTTGTATTTTATTTGCCTTCTTTTAATAATTCCCATGACGCCACTGTATTGGCTGACTAACTTACAGTGGAAAATTACAAGTGTTTGTTTGTTGATACTTGCCTGCATTGTTGTTGTTTTAATATGGTTTTAATGCAAATCTAAAAACGACAACAATAACAATTGCAAACCAGAAGTGTGCAATTCATGACAACCGTAGTAGTGGGAGAAAGAATAAATTATTTGATGAGAGCGGTGTGGTGGTGGTGGTGTGTAAAGTAAATGATTGATTGAGGGAACGGTAAACAAATGAAAACAACAATATTATAGAGGTGTTAGTTTTTTTTTTTTGTTTTTACCACAATGTTGTTTACTTATTCCGTAAACGACGTGCCATAACGATAAATAATAATTATTATGTGGCTGGATGTTAAATGCTTATAAGTCTGGGCTTAAGATTATTGTTTTGTTTTGACTTTTTCTTTGCAAAAACACACACCCATACCCACAACCAACTGTGGTGAGTACTTACTACGCATAAAATCCATGTATAAACAGTGTTTGTCTTTAACAAGCAACAGAATAAATACAAGGAATTATAAATTTTTGTTTTTTTGTTTTGGTTTGTTTTTAAATTGCGGGAGAAAAACTAATACACCTATAACATAACGTAACGTGTATTCATCTAAGGGAAGGGGAAATTGTTTGTAATTCATAACATCATGCATACTTCAGGAGTGTGTGTGTGTTGCTATAATAGTGGCAGGAATATAGTTTTTAAACGGAATTTTCCTACTTGGGGTATGACAGAATGTTGAGATTATTAGACGGCCAGCAGTCTGTTGATGACTTTTGTTTTTCTTTTTCTTTTTTTTTTTCTGTGTATGTGTATGTAAATTATAAACCCAGAGATGTACACTGAGAGCACCTTTGTTTAAAAAAAACAACAATAACTATAACACTAAACAAATAAACAAAACAATTTGAATGTAATATATGTACATATATCTACAATAATAAGAAAAAAAAAAAAAAAAAAAATATGCCACATTTTTATAGCATAATCAACGTAGAGTGGGTGAAAAGTTTTCAACACTAATCAATTAAAGTGCTTAACCTTAAATCTGTGCTTTGACCCATCCACCCACCTTTGTCTTAAGTTCAGATGGCGAGCATTACAGGAATGTAATTTCAATTAATGCATTAGACAAGATAAGCTCACAAGGAAGGATCATGTCAGAAATACTCTGTCATAGATTAGTCTAACAAACGGGGTCAGTAAGTAAGTAAGTAAGAAGCTAATATTGTAAAACTGTTAGTCCCCTTAACGGGGAGATTACAACCTTCAATGAAAATTAGTTCACTTGAGAACGCATTAGATAAGATAAGCTCACAAGGAAGGACCATGGCAGGACTACTCTGTCATAGATTAGTCCAACAAACGGGGTTAGTAACTAAGTAAGGAGAGCTAATATAGTGAAACTGTTAGTCCCCTTAACGGGGTACTTTATGGGCGATCACAACCTTCAATAAAAATTAGTTCACTTGAGAACAATGTTTGTCGTCTTTGTGAAAGAAATGCTAAGAGCTAGAGAGCAGTCTTTGCAGTTGTTCTACTCAAGGCAAACAAAGTCTCCATCACCTGCATGATATTATTCATTCCACTACGTAAAGTTTGTAACATAAAACCTTGGATAGCCAAATACTGTAACCACAACACTGCTCTAGTTCTTAATAGCTTTTGCCATTTACAACAAAAAAAAAATTACCATTTGAGGATTAACGTATTAACCTAAATTGACACGCATTCATAGTGCTGAGTGTTCTTTCCTTTTCAGGCCCTCTATCATCCGTAGATAAATAATTAAATCCCAGAGGTTGATAAGTACTTGTTTGTACACACAAAGTAAATATATTTTCCATTCTTTTGCTGGACAACTTATCTATCATGGCCAGAACTTATCGCACAACCCTAATCTGAACATATTTACAACTGAAAAAAAAAAACAAAATAAATATTTTCGTTGTATTTTTTTTTTATGAGTGATTTGATTTCGAAATTCTAAATGCCTGACCGTCTATATCTATAGGTTGTGGGCTAGAATTTGATTTCTTAAGAAATGTTTTTCTTTTTTTTTTATTTTTTTCTAAAATTCTATTGCGTTTTAAGTTTTCTTTTTAAAGAATTTTTAAATTGTCAAACGCATATAAAAAGCTAAAGAATACAGCCTTTAGAAGTGATTGGTAGTGGTGGTGGTGGTGGTGGTGGCCGTTAATGTTTAATGGATAAATTGATGGTTTTGTTTTTATTGGTTTTTATTATTTTATAGTTGATAGCAAAAATAAAAAATATATTCTAGGAAATAACTTCCGTATGTTTGCAGAATTTTTAATGAGAATTTATTTGCAAAAAACACACAGACATACAAAAACAGGAGAAAGACCTTCATATAGAGGAATTTCGCATGACAATGCTTACGATGGGTTGGGGGTCTATTAATTTTGTAATATCAAATAGAATTTTAAATATTTTTAATAATTTTCTCAATTGCTTATTGAGAAGAGAATGACAATGACAATAAAATAAATATTTAAAGTCTAAATTTCAAATACTGAACAACTGATCTCGTGGGAACGAAATTGGCGATGGGCTTCTTTGTTAGAATTTGAGCTTCAACAAACAGATTTTATTGAACTATTAATTTCATCACAGCAGAATTCAAATGTTAATAAGTAATTTAAATAAGAAACACAATCAAATAACAAAAGATTTCTAATAAACAAATACAAAAATTTAACAAAAACATATCAAAACAATATCAATAATAATAACAATAGTAACTAATTAAAAATAATATTAAATTTGAATTACAAACAAATTAAATTAAAAAAAAAATTAACGAGAAAAACATCCGTATTTTTTATAATTTCTTCTAATTTTTTTGTGTAAAAATAATATTTTTCATAAAACGGTAAAATGAAACTATTTGACGACCATTAAAGTGCCCTATTTCTAGATAAAGACTTAGAAATTTAATTGGTATACATTCCTTGAAAATCAAAATTCATAAGAATTGCTCAAAGGCAGACAAAAACATTTTAATGTGAATAACAAGTGCATCAATTGCTGCCTTTGCTGTTATTTATGCATGAAAATTGCCTTTTAAAAATATGGAGTATTCTTTTGGAGAGTAGGGTATTAAAATCTCAGTAGTCTTTTGGGAAATGATCTAAAAGTACAACAAAATTGTAAATTTTCTCAGAAAATCTGTCGTTCGGGATTGGATTTTAAACTGCAGCGTCACGCCACTCATGAATAAAAATAAAATTAGCACAATATAAATGGGGTGACAAGCTAGAATGCAACTCTGACTAAAGGGTTATAATGAATTCGCGGTTAAAAAAGATTTAAGCATTACTAACTCGTCGAAGAAATTTTCTAAATTCTGCAGAACGACCATCAATCAAACGCCTGACGCAATAAATCGATCGTTCACATCAATACCATGAAAAACGGGTACAAAAAAAAATCAGTTATCACTGTGGAATAGATGTCTCCATTGGCCACAATGGTTGCGCCATCCTCTTTTTCAATGAAATATGGACCAATGATGCCTCCCCTGTACAAACCGCACCAAACAGTTACTTGTAATAGGTACAAATTTGCATGAAATAATCATAAAATAGTAAGTGAAAGGCTATTATTTGTTGCAATAAATATATATTGAGGTCACTTCTGCAATTTAGCAAGTTTTTTTTCTAAATTTTCGAAACCAAAACCGTTAAAAAATCAGCCTTTCTAATGAAATCTGTGAACGATTACTTTTGAACCAACTTTGTAAGGAAAAAAAAAAGCTTTTGACTTATGAAATTAGCCTCTAAATATGGACAAAATAAAATGTATACCAATGCTAATGCTTCTCGTTAAATTAAAAAAATATATCTCAGCAATATTTCATAAATATAAACAAAACTAATGAATGGTTTTAATTATTTTTAATAAAAATAATATGAAAAGAACTATTGTAAGTTATAATAAATGGAAAACACATGATTTGGCATTAAAACGCTTTCGCTTCAATTTAAAATCGTAGACTTTTTGGTTTTATGGTATAAATTTTCAATGAAAAAAAAAAAATGGAAATAGAAGTGTAGAGGAGACAAAACAAAATTGTCAATAATAATACAGGCAAACATTTTGCAAATTAATTAGTGTTTTAGAAAAAAAAAAAAAAAATTATTTTATTTTTTTGCGACGCAATATGTTTTTATATTTTATTTTATTGTACATTTTTTATTGTATTATTTATTCTTTCATTTCACACTTCTTTAGCATTTGATATTTCAATGTGCTTTAATACAACAAATACAAGCGTTATTTGCTGTCATCTATCACCCTTGTATGTTGCTATATTAAGTATTTGAGATTTCTTTCTTTGTATTTTATTTCTCTTTTTTTTTCTTGATAATTTATTTAAAATTTTTATTTAAATTTATTGTTACTTGTTATCTTCAGTAGTGTTTTGTAAGCAAAAGTTTAGCAATAACTGATTTTCTGTATAAGAAAGCAATACAATATACATGAATTTTTTAACGCTCGTTACTATACGCAAGCTACGAGAGTATTGTCCATTGAGTTAAAGAGACCGGTGGCAATAAAGCTTCGTGAAAGCTTTTTTGAGTGAGTTTTTTTCCAAATTAAAAAAAGTTCCTTTTCTTTGTAAAGCAAGCAAATAAATTTTTTAAATTGTTTTTCTATGTAATTTTTTTTAATAAATTATCGATTTGTTGAAAAATATTAATTTTTCAATTGATTTTTTAAAAACGTTTTTTTTAAGTTTTTAAAGTGTTTTCATAATCAACTTTTAAAGGCGACTGAAAGTCTGCTGGTTATCAAAGAGTATTTTATAGCTTCTAGCTCAAGCATTAAAACAAATTCTTAATATTCTACACAGCAGTATAACTTTCTTGTTATCTCCCTGTCTCTCTGAGTTAGTACATTCAAGCATAAGCACTTCTGTACTTATATAAATCTCTTGGGTAATAAGACAACAAATACACACAATGCAACCACCATGTTTTTTTATACTTTGTACAGTTAAGAGAGTCCCGTCTTGAGTGTTTTTGTGGGAAAATGAGTATTTTACTCTTGTTGGAGTTACTTTATATGGTCAAATTATACAAGATTTTTGTGTTTAAATGCGACGAAATAAATACACATGCGCCAAAACTACCTGCTTTTGCATTTTCTTTCAATAAACGAATAACTGCGACATATTGTTTTGAAAAAACTCTCTCAAACAAGAGCATTGCATAGACGAAAAGAGAGCAAAAGAGCAGACAAGAGAGTGTATGAAAGAGAGAGAGAGAGAGAGAGACACAATTAAAACAGGTAGATACCTGAAAAAAGAAGCATACAACACATAAATACATACATACATACGAATACAAATATTTTTCTCAAAGCACGTTATTAAAATCGTTTTTAGAAAATTCAAATTCAAAAAGCAAAAAAAGGTAAACTAAAGAAAAAAAAAATGAAAAAAAAAACAAAATTTTAAACGTTTACAAATGTCTGTTAGTTGTGTGAAAAAGAAGATCTTTTTCGCCAATAAAACTTGCCAAAAAAAAAACCTAAAAATGTGATACGTTTTACTATCTGATTTGTATGTATGTTTGTATGTCTGCAATCATTTATGTGTCTGCATTTAACATTTTTATAACAATTAATAACGTCATCAAAATTGTATTCGTAAA
>QOCX01000037.1:299500-401719 GCA_005959815.1 Sarcophaga bullata | reverse complement strand
CTGGATATTAAATATTAAATTTCTGTTTAATATTTTTGCTTAATCATCATGACGATAGCAGTGTGAAATTGGTAAATTGAAACAAATTATAAATACATATTAAAAATAAATTATAATAATTATTTGGTTTATTTGGTTTATTTAGAACAAAGTTTTAATTAAAAAATATTTAAATTTTAGAAAAAGATTGTTTAGCAGCATTCCTGCAATTTTTAAAAGAAATTTTTTTTAGCAACATGTTGTCAGCAACATTTAAAATTTTATTAAAATACTTTAGAAAATAGATTTCAAAATTTGTTAAAGACTGTATTAAAAATTTAAAAATTTTAAAGAAATTTTTAATAATATTTGTAGCAACATGTTGCTAGCACCATCACATCAGCTGCATAAAAATTAGTGCAATAAAAAAGGTTATTGAAAAAAATTTGTATAAAAAGATCTAGCACAGCATGGGTTTTGAAAACCAATGACATCTCTTCAAATCTAAATACGTCAACAATTGTACGTGAATAGCATGACTACAGTTTAGATTTCATGCGACATTCACTTAGTGTTTCAAGTGGCATACTTAAACAGAGAAAAATGTAAGAAAGAAAAAAAAAATAATAAAATACCCATCAGAAAAAGGTAATATGAGTAGCTTAAGCATCATTAGGTTTTTAAGCAGAAATACAAAAGTGATAATATGTTTGATATTATGCCTCTTTGATGAATAAAAAATTCATATTTTTTCTATTTCTTAGGCTTTCATCACTAATCATAAATATGTCAGGGCAAAAATATACAACGTCTTATTGCTGTTGTTGTTCTTATTTTTAAATTAAAATGAAATGTTTGTATTGTTCATAATTTTTGAACAATTTATTTATAGAATTGAGATATAAAAAAAAACAAAAACAAAAATAAAGCACGAAATATTTTTATGAATGGCAAGGGACGTAGATTTTTATTTAACAATTTAACACACAAAAAAAATAATAATTTTATAAAATTATTATCTATGAATAAATAACGTTATTACGATACAAATAATAATTCAATACAAAATTAATATTTGTTTTTATCACTCAATTAAATTGGCCAACAGCCAAAAAATAAAAAAAAAAAATGAAGGTTTGGTAGGGTAATTGGTGTGTAAAGTTGTAGGAAATAGTTGGGTAGGTATATATTTTAAGAGTGAGTTTATGGGTATGGAATAGGAGGATGGTTATAGTTTGAATGGAAAGCATTCAGATAGAAAATATGACGGTGAAGTTGGTGGTAGGTGATAAGAGGACCTATTTGTTCCATTCGTTTTTTGGGTGTGATTGAAGGAAGCGCGTGTTGATCTTTCTTTTTTTCTATGTTTTTCTTTGGTAAGTGAGGTAGGGTATTGTGATGAGGTTGTGCCTTAGACGATTGAGTCCCGTGCAGATGAAATAGTGGCCGCGAGACACGAACGATTTAGTAGAAGTTTAGAGACATTTTTGTGTTAAACTTTGGTTTTGTAAAGGCAGAGCGTTGGTTTGTTTAGTAAGAAGTTGTTCGATGCATGGTGGTTTGGTGGTTTTTGAAAGTGATTCTGGTGTTATGTGGTTTATTGGTGTGAGGGTATAGTATGTGTTGTTGTGTAGGAGATTGGAGCTTGTAGTTAAAGGGTTAAACTTGAGGAGAACTCTGACTAAAAATAATGAATAAGTTAGGATAGAGTGGTGAAGTTGAAGATGAGAAATAGATAATGGATTAATGGTTGTGATAAGTAGCAAAAGTTGTGCGATAAGATGCGTTAATTGAAGTAAGCATTAAAGGGACAAAGAGGAAGTTAGCTGGTAAGGAAGATTGAATGAGTAGGGATTGCTTTAGTGTTGTGTTCTTTGAAATTGTGTAAGTTGTTTTGTTAAAGAGAGTTCTGTAAGAATAGAAGGGAGTCTTTGTAAAAGAAATCTGGTGGACAAGGAGCAGGATTGGGGTTAGATTGGTTTTTTTTTTATAGAAGTAAAAACGTAAGGGGAAAAAGAAGCGAGGTATGTGTAGAAGATGGGGAGTATGTCGTATGCTGAATGAACAAGAGAAGAAGAAGAGAAGCAGGTATAGAAAGAACAGCGAGTGAGAAATTAAACTTTTCTTTGATGAATGTAGGTTGTTGGTTGAAGGGTTACAAATATTTGTGTTGTTTGTTTTTCTTTTTGTTTTAATATCTTCTTCTTGATATACAGATTTTTATATAATTTGTTTTCTTTTTTACAAAAATATTTTTTACATTTTTAAGGCAAATTGAAAAAAAAAATTAAAAAAAATTATTGAATTTATTTTGTTTAAATTTTGTTTCTGTTTCTTAATAATTTTTAAAGAATTTTTATGGAACAATTTAAATTTTAAATTTTTCAATTTCAATGTTTTTTTTATTTTTTATTTTTTTGATGGTTAAAAGATAAATTAAATTTTATTAATTATTTTTGTTATTTGTAATTGTTTTCTTTTACGCTGGCTGTTGGTGAGGCGTTTTTAGGAAAGTCAATGCAGGTATGGGACAATATCTAAGCGCACGCAAGTTTTTTTTTGTATATTTTTGTTATTTTTTTTATCTGGTAGAATCCGTGGGTGGGAAGCTCAAAGGGTCTAGGAGGGGGAATTAGGAGGAAGGAGAAAGGAAGAGGAGAAAGTGCGCGGGTGCAGGCAGGGTAGCGGAGGGTGCTGGTTTGGACATGTAATGGCGTGGTGTTGATGGCGGGTGTTTGTTGGATGTTTTGTTACGAGTTATTGTTAGCGTCTCCAAAGTTTTTTTTACAAAGACTTTCTTATACTTTCTTGAATTTTAAAAAAGAAGATTTGTTAACACTTTCATTAAATATTATTTGCAGCTGTTTTCTTTAATTTTTATATTTAATGTTGCTAGCCAAAGTTAAAACATTGTAAAGTTCTAAAAGTCTATTCGAAACTTAAGAAGAGAATTTAAACTCAAAGAATTTTTAAAGTTTTCTAGAAAAAGGTGCTCAAAATTGTTTACCAGTTTTAATTAAAAGAAATATTTTCAAAATATATTTGAGATATACAATGTATTTAGGAGCAATTCATTTCAAAAGTATTGAAAATTGATTATGGATGACGACTTCCTCTGCCAGCAGGCAGCCATAAATTGTTTCACAAGTAAAATTATAAAATGTTGGGTCAAATCAACTGTCTGGCAACTCAACTGGAGTCTAGTTGTCATCCATAATCAATCAATTATTTTCGAATCAAATTACACATGAAAATTCGAATATATTTCTATTGAAATCGAAATGCCTCAAAGAACCTATGTAAAGAATATTGAAAAGAAATATTTTTGTAAGTTTTTAAGCCTTAAGGTATACCATAAGGTATCATTTTTGAAAGTTATAAATTTAAAACTACCTAAAAGTATGTACTTTAAGATATCATTTTTCATTTATAAACATTAAAAATGAATGAATTTATATAAACATTAGAAAATTTTAACATTAATAGCTGTAACACTTCTTTTGGCCTTAAGAAGTGCTAACTTTTTGTAAATTTGTTGTGACTGCCTAAAAGTATGCTTTATTTTTTAAATACTTCAAATTGATAATATGTTCAGTATAGCCATTATTATAAATTTCAAATAATAAGTAGTAGCTGTAGTTTACGTGAATATAGTTGTCTTTTTTAAATACGTTTTTATATTTTTTCAGAGCCTAAAAGTATGCAAATAATGTTCAGTTAACATTAGGCACATAACCTTAAACATATGCATTAGTATTGAATATGTATTGTTTTCTAACCTCAAAAAAAATTTCCTTTTTTAGATAAAATTGAAAAAAAATTCTAAAAAAATATCATATGAGGAGGTATAAGTAAAATAAAAAATATTTTTACTGTCTAAGGTTAACTTAACTCACAAATTACAGCGATTGCTAGTTCACTTTTCTAAGCCTAAAATCTTGGCTTAATTGTCCTATTAAAACTGTGTTCATAATTAATTTTTGAATACCTTTTTGAGGAGATATTTTGATTAAAATTATTTTCTTTTTAAATTCATTGAGAGGGAACTTGAAATGGGACTTGATGGCATTATTTAAGTGGAATAGAATTTTAGAAATTTAAAGATTTTTGTTAAACATGTTTTATTTCTTTTTTTTTTTATCTTTTTAAGTTTTAACAATGTTTCTTCTCAATAAAAAAAATTGTTCATTGAATAAAAGTCATGCTGTTTTTTTCTTTATTTTAATTAAATTAATAATAAATTATTGCATAATGAAATAAATAAATATTGTATGTAACGTATGCATTTATATAAAATAAAAAGAGAAAAATAAAAATCCATAAAAAGTTTACAAATACAAAAAAAATTTAATTTTATGAAAAAAAAAAAAAAAAATTTTTTTTATTATTTTTATTTTTAACAGCTTTTCTTACTTTCTTTAACTTGCTTGTATTTTATTTAATATTCTTTGTTTTACTATTTTTCTTTCTTTCATATTTATATGTATAGATACGATTATATTAATACAAATTAAAAACTACTTCAACTAAACTTATAAAACTAATAATGGAACTTGGTTTTGTTTTAATAACAAGGACATTTTATTTAATGAATATCGTTCAATAATAAACGCCATGCCATGTTTAATTGTGTTTTTTTTTTCTTTATTTATTTTTAAATAAAATTTTTGAGTTAGAATTTCTTTTTTATTTCTTATTTTTTTTGCATTTTATTAATATGTTCAGTTGCTTTAGCGTTTGGTTTTTGTTTTTGTTTTTTTTTTTTTAATATTCATTTCATATTTAAATTTTTCTTAAAAGTCTGTTTTTGTTTCTGTTTTAGTTCTCCTTTCTATTTATTTTTATTTTTTCGTGTTAAATTGATGGAATCTCAAGGTGCATTTTATTTCTTTTTTTTTTCTATACAACTACATACTCCATAAGGAAATCATAAGAATCATACGAAAATTTTATTAATAAAATTAAAATTGCTTGCTTGCTTTTTTTGTTGATGTTGTTTTTGTTTTCTTTAGCTTGAATTTGTTTTATTGTTAGTTAATAACGTTTTTCATATTCATTCTTTAATTAAATTTAATTTTTGTTTAAAAAAAAGGATATTTTTGAATTTCTGTTTTTAATATCTTTTTGTTTTTTGTTTGTTTGTTTAATTATTAATCATACATTTTATATACAATTGTTTTATTTTGCATTCTTTTATTAGCAATTTTCTTTTCTTTTGCATATTTATTTATTTATTTCTTTAATCTTTTTGTTTTTAGTTTAATTTACTTGCTTTCTTTTAATACATAAACGTTTCTTAATTTTTTTTATCAATATAAATTAATTAATTTTGTTTTGTTTAAATTTCATTTCAGTTTTATTTAAATTTGTGTTTTTCCTTTTTTTGCTTAGGTTTAATTTCTAATTTAACAATTAAATTATTCAATTAAAATTATGGTTAAATACTAATTGCAAATATAAATAAAGTAAATAAAAATGGAAAAACAATTAAATTAAATTAAAAAAAAAAAAAAAACGTATTAAGGACTAGTAAATATAAATTCCGAAATTTCCTTTAAAAAATAAAAACATACACACACAAATACAAGCTTAACAGCAACATCACATGGTCAGAAGAAAGTCTTGTAGTCTAGAATATAAAACTGCCAACGAGCGTTGAAATAAGCATTCATTATTATGCTTAGCATTTTCATAATGTAAGTCAGTAAGTAAGTAAGTAAGTATGTAGGTGAGTGAGTGAGAGTGATGGTGTAAATAAAACAGGACTCAAGTTTGTTTAGCTTTCTTTACTCTTTATTATTCTGTTAAATACTTTTTTTTTATTGTTACAATTAATTATTCTTGTTTTTTGTTTTGTTTTGTTTTATTTTATATCATTTATTTATTTGTTTAATTGTTAGATTGAACTGTCGTGTCTTTATTAATTTCTAAAGTTTCCGAAACATCATAAAGAATAGTTTATCCAAACAACAGTCCTTGAGATTTCTTTTAAAAAATAATGTTGCGATCAAAACCATAAAAATTGGGCACCATTTCCAATAAGGTACGTAGGCATATAATAAAATTTGAATAAAAACAAATTAAATTATATTTTTCAATTGTTTATTATTTATACCTTTATTTCTTTATTTATTTTTATTAATAGTTGTAGTAGTAAATCATACAATATTCAAAGAAATTATAATAATAATATATAATAATAATAATAAAATATTAAATAGTATAACTGTGTTAATTATAATTTATTATTCTTTTATTTATTATTTACTTCTGTCTTATGTTATAAACAAAATAAAGAAATATATATATAATTAGAATATAAAAATAAACTAAATTATAATAACGATTAAATATATTACAAAAATACTTTTTTGTGTCGATGGCATTAGTATAAATTCTATTGACCGTGGTTAAATAATCCAATAACAATAAAACATTTATTTGCTTCAATTGATAATTAATTATCAATATTCGTCGTAGACATCAATTATTATTGCTTTTTATTATTTTTATTCTTTAATTTTTGTGAATTACTGCAACAAATAAACACTGTAACAACCATGACGTTTAAAGATTTAAAAAAAAAGTTGAATTTTGAATTTTGATTTATTATTTGTATTTAATAATGTTGTGATTTCCACATATTTTTTTAACTTTATCACTCTTCTGTTAATTTTCGCTTTTAATTTACCTTTTTATAATTTTTTTCCACCTTCTTTTTTATATAATTTTTTAATAATAATTTTTTTTTTAATTTGTACACTTTTTAAAACGTTTACGTTTTACCACCACCTGTTACCGACTAACAAAAATTGTTCTTAAATTATTTAAAATTCGCGCAAGAATATAAATATCAAGTTGAGAGCCAAAAAAACTTGGTTGGTTATCAATTATTTATTGAAATTATCGCCTTTTCAATATAATCTTATCACGCTAGTGACAAATACTAGACTTGTTTGCTTAATTCCTATTCATTGTTATTTTTTATTTTTATTTTTATTTTAATTTTTTTTTGTTGTTGTTAAATTTTACAAAATCGTCTGTCTTCCAATTGCATATTAAAAATATTGTCTATTTTATTTATTAATTTAAATATTTAAATTGTCTCCACTATCTATCACACTCGCACGTAAATTACGAATTTAAATTGTTTAATTATTTGTTAATTGAGAGTAAAATTTATTTTCCGTGTAGTTGCATATCACAACGATCTTTTCACTTTAAATTTGTATTACAAACTAAATGGAAAAGTTCAGTTTTTCGATCGGTTTAATATACATCACTATGATTCTATACTCGTATACTCGTACATACATATACGTTCTTTATTTTTACCCACTTTAGTTCTTAATTTTTTTTTTGATAAAAGAAATTCCCACATGCTTTTTTGTTCTATTATTATTATTATTATTATCATATGAAAACTTTTTTGTAGTTTTAGTAATGAGAGCATGATAGTGACCGTTCTGTATAATAACAATAACAATAATAATAACAATATAACAACAACAACAACATCAATCCAAATAATAATATTAAATATTATCACAAAGTCATGTCGTTAAATTTGAAATTCATGGTTATGTGTAGGTGTTAAAGAGCATGTGCTGTACAGTAAGAGATCTTATTAGAGATATTAATCTACATAGAGAGAGAGAGAGAGAGCGTAAGAGAGATGGAAAATATCTGTGACAAATTTTCTAATGCAATGTTATAGCATGCGAATATAACAGACACTATTAATCAGGCAAAATTAAGAGCTTAACAAAGTTTAGTTGTATGCTAGTATATGTTATTATTAAGCCAGAGCTGGGGTGTAAAAGAAATGCGAATGTTTCAAAAGTTTTTCGACCCTTGTCCTTCGATGGGTATTGATTATGCGGTGCTCTACAACTATTTGAACACATACTTTAACCTTTCACCTACCTTCTGACCCAATACGTAGGTCATTACAACCAGTTAGTCAGTATTACTACCTACCTTCTCACACCACTCATGTTGTATGTGTTAATTTCATACATGAGTGCTAGGGCCTAGAGTTTAATGTCGACTTCGAACGACAGATTTGCGAAAGTTTTAATAACACTTTTACTTCATACAAGAAGACTGCAGATAGAGAGAGGGAGGAAGTCACCGAAAGAATTACTTTTTTCATTTTTCGTTTTGTTTAAAGCATGGGGGACCGGAATTGAACCGCGGGCTCCATTCTAATAAGCAAAGACACTAATTCTAGGCTACGGCGATGTCTTCATTAAATAAAAATTCCAAACTACAGATTTTTGAGAAACTTTTTTTACACACAACCTTATTTAATATATCGTTCGGAGTCGAGTTTAAACTGTAGGTTCAACCATTCATGGATAAATTTAACATACACAACATGAGTAGTCTGAGAAGTTGGATTGTAATTTGGTAGTTAAATATCAGATTTTAAGAAACAAAAAACATCAATGAAAAAGAAACTCAAACATGATAGATCTTATCAAAAATAGTTTAGCAAAACAACTCATATCATAGTCGGTATTGATCAATTGTAACTTCTATAACTGTGTAGCTATTATACAAATATTTTCCAAGTTATGTTGCCTCAGTACAAAAGCTTTTGCCTTCGCAACATGTTGCTAATAGTTGTTATGTTTATAAGAACAATAAATAATCAAACAGAACAGTCTTTGAAAGAAAACATTTCTTATCTTTAGAAACACACTACTTTTGTTATCAAAAGCACTGATAAGGTCCGGTATACTCGTATTTATCTAAAATGTATGTACGATCGTAAATGTTGCATTACAAAATATGGTAAGAAATCAAGTTATTGTGGGTTATTGGGTACAAAACAATTGGTGAAATCAATTAGTCATTGGCCCTTATTCAAAACGAACGTAACAAAACGATAACATTTTTATTTTCAAGAGAATTTAATTATTTTTTTTCCTTTATTCTTTTGGCAATAAATTATTGATAAAAGTGTTCTTTTAAGAATTAACGAAATACGAGTAACAATAATTAAAAAAAAATATGTTTCAATACAGTTTTGTTAGACGTTTATTAAACTAAAATTTTTATAAAATATAAGGAAATAGAAAATAATAATAAGGAATTCGAATAAAAATCGATTTTATTAAACATGGCAATGGGTACGCGTAACTCTGATATGCCTACGCTAAACGCTAACAGTGCTAATATACCGGATGGTGGGTTATCTTAATGATTTTGTAAAGAACGGTGTCATAAAAAAAGTTTAAAAATTCGATTATTTTCGATTATTTTTAGAAAGTGTTGATTGCGGTATACGCGCATTGGGCTGGTGCCGTGGTCCCAATTGTCTAAAATATGCTCGTCTTCGTACATTAGTAGTTGTATTGGCTTGCACTGGTATCCTACAGGGCGCTTGTGAAACATATTTCCGCGTATCGGCCAAACAGGCTGCCCTTGAAAATGACTGGAATGCTATACTAGTGGGTGAGTAGGTTTCCTTTTATACGAGGTGTTATAATTCTTTTGTGTCTTTATTATTATTATTATTATTGTGTCAACTGTCATCATGTCGCGAAATCTAATCGTAATGAATTTACTATTTTTATACCAATACATAAAGTTATATTGTACATATATATGTACGTATGTACATATTTTTATGACAAGAAAATTAAAAACGATTAAGAATTCCCCTTACTAATGTTATCTATTAATAGATAATATTGATTTGATCATAGGAGTCATCGTTTAATTATTTCGTATACTCTTGTATGGGCAAGTAATTGAAAATTTTGAAAATTGCCGGAAGTGAATAATGGTGATGGGAAAAGAAAGTTTAGTACAACAATAATAGTTTCGTTGTTTATATCTAAATTCACTCAGTTATTAGCATAAATATACTTACTTACTTGAACATTACAATCCCAGTAGTTGGGATTACAACCTAGTTTCTTACAACACTCACACTATATTAGCATTAAGTGACTCAATAATTATAAGAATATTAGATTCCTTTATTAAACGATCTTAATGTGGTTAAATCCTGGTTAAAGCTGAAATTTTGGCATCCTGCTATACCTAGTGGTATATACATACATAATTGGCCATTACAACCCTTCAGTCAGGATTACGGCCTAGCTTCTCACACCACTTATGTTGTGTGTGCTAATTTTATAACTTATGCTTAAGTAGCTCTCCTTTAATCAGTTTTAATCATGTTTTGTATTTAATTAATCTTCTTTTTTTGTTCAGAATGGCTTCTTGTAAGCAGCGGTATATTTCAAGCGCTATTAGCATTAATCTACACTTACTGGGCTCATCGCCTGCATCCAATAAGCTGGTTAAGTGGCACCATTATTTTACAATCGCTGACCTGTGCCATAACAATGATTCCCTACATAATGAATTTGTAAGTAGCCACTCAGGATCGAAAACGAAGTCACAATTTTTTACACTTCTTTTCCACAGTGCCAATGGCGAAAGATCAACATCTTTAACAGTCGAGGAATCAGTTTGTGTCTCCAATTGGCCAACAACATCGGCTAGAATGTTGTCCTTAGAACAAAGTAAAGTTGTACTCTTGATACTTATGTTTGTCATGCAATTTGCATTGGGCTTAGCCTCGTTGGCCTTCTTTACCGTGGGTCTTACTTACCTCGATGATAATTCCTCATCCATTGATAGTGCAGCTGTTATTGCCACCGTATTTGGCGCGAAAATCTTTGGTTTACAATTCGGTTCTACGCTGATAATGGGTGTTGGTGCCACAAACATAGGTTGGTGGTTGGGTTGGGTTATTATAGCACCAGCCGTATTGATAAGTGGTATATTGGTGGGCTTATTCCCCCGGACCTTACCAAAGACAGCCATACATCAGGCAGCACAACGAATTTTAGAAGAATCAAGAAGTCGCCAATTTGGCAGTCAATTTTCCACTTACATTGATGACATAGGATTTGGAGCCTCAGTAAAGCGGATCTTTAGCAATAAATTGTTGATGTTCAATATTGTCAGTGTAATGTTCATACAAGGTGCCACCATTAATTATGCCCTGCAAGAGGAAAGCTATTTACAGTCGAGATTCTTTTTACCCTACAGCGAGGAAGACGGCTTAATGCAAGAATGGAAAGCGCATTTCGTATCGTTCTTCTTACGGCCACCCGTAGCCGCAGTGAGTATGGTTATAGGTGGCCTTGTCATATCAAAACTTAAGCTAACGGGCAGGTAAGTCAGGTTCAGTGATAATTTGAAAGTTTGTAACAATTTTTTTTTGATTTACAGAAGAATAGCTGGCATCAATATTGGCATGAACATAAAACTCTTGGCCATATTTATTGGTTTCATCTTCATAAAATGTGAAGTCGGTCCTTTGGGCGGTACGGTAAATGGCAAACTTCAGCAACCCTATTGTTCCAGACAGTGTATATGTAATCCTACGGGTTTTATGCCCGTTTGTCCAGAGAATTCCACTGTCACCTATTTTTCACCCTGTTATGCCGGATGTTCGAAAAAGACAACAATTAATAGCGTAGAGGTTAGTAGAAATTCTCATGAAGCTGTAGACCGAGCCTGAGTTTATCTCACAAATATGACCCTGTGAAACTCCCAATAGAAGCTGAAACACTTAAATTTGCCGATGGATTGAAATTGGTTGGCAGAGGAGGATGAGGATTAGAGTGGTAACAGACTGAGGAGTGTGCTTTCAGCTCCCTCTGCATCGTCTTTTGCGCTTTTCACACAATGGGTCGCAGCACTTCCGGGTGTTTTTCGGTTTGCCATTAGAACTCTACAGATCTCAAACCTACCGACCTTCCATAGGCTCTATTAAAACGTTAACCTTTACTACTCCAATCTCGAACATCTAATAATCCGTTGAATAATAATTTTTTTCTTTCAGATTTACGAAGGCTGCAGCTGTGGTGGTACCAACAATTACGATATGAATACTGCCTTCAATATGAAAGCGACTGAGGGTGCTTGTAGTGCAAAAACTTGTGCAAATATGCTGATCATTTTTCAAATTCTTAGCATATCGGCAGCAGGTATTTATGGCATTACAACCATTGGCAAAATCATAATATCGTTGAGATGTGTATTGCCACAAGACAAGGGCTTAGCCTTAGCCATGGAGGTAATGTTTGTGGGCTTATTTGCTTACGTGCCCGTGCATTTGGCCTATGATGTAGTAACGCGTAGGTTTAATCCATTTTTTATTATTCCCAGACTATATTATAACAAAACCGATTTACTCTTTAGGTACCACTTGTGTATATTGGGCTCCCGAATACGCACGCTGTTTACTGCGTGAAAATCCTAAGCATGGCAATATTCTAAATATACTTACGGCCAGTTTAATACTGGCTGGCATAATATTCGATATTTTGGTATTCATCTTTATAAAGGGCTTAAACATTTACAATTGCAAAGTCACGGATGTCAACTATACACCATCGTTGTATGCACCTATACCTCAAGGAGATCCCACCCATACAGCTGTAGGAGGTAGTCCCGTTACAACTATGACCACAGCTTCTGCTAATCAATCAACTAGACAAGCTAAAATGCCAAATAATGAAATTACCGTTTTCCGTCAACCGAGTTCAGCTACCAATTCTTCAGCTGGCGATAGCAGTGTAGTGGAACCTTCCACATCGGGCGTAACATATGCCCAAGTAGTATTTCCACCCGATAAGCGTAAAGCTAACGATGGCAGTACTAGTCCAAAACGTTTAGTACCACGAGCTGATGTACCATTACATCATTTATCCGAAGAGGATGTTAGAACCCAATTGGGTAGTTTAAAATCGTTTAAGCCCAAGTCACCTAATGCAACATCAAAAGAAAATGGTGTTAAGCCGACTACATCAAAAACCATTGAAACCGACATAGATGCCATTGCTGCAGCACCTTTAATGCCGGAGCCACAAGTGGTTGCTACACCAGCCAAAGAAACAGATTTAGATGCCATAAGACCACAAAGTCCAGAAACTGATTTTTAAATCAATTCGTTTTTATTTTAAGAATTTTTTATATACATTTTATAAAACCCCCACCAACATCCCAAGTAGTATTAAGAGTCTAGAAACGTAGTATAAGCCGTAAATAATGAATTTGAATTATATCGACAACGTAAATCACGCACAATTTGTTTTATTTTTGCAGTTTATGGTTAGATTAAGTAGCGAACGTGACAAAAGTAACCAGAAAGTGGATATCATATAAATAGCTGTGTTATCACCCGACAAGACCCATTTTCAAATCAGATTCGGTGTCTTGATAATTGCGAATACCTCGTCATGTAACTGTTTATATACTCATTGAGAGATGGATCGAGGAGATGAATCAGTGTAATGCAGAGGACAGATTATGATGCTATGTAGCTAACTATGTTTGCTCATCTATGTAGGGCGGTAAAATAGGCTCGCCATTGAGACGTATTAAGCTTAACGTACGACTGGTGACTGAATTACAGTACATTGTGATGTGGGATCTGTGACAGATTTCAACCGCATTCGACGTAGCATCGCCAGTCTGACTGTTCGACTCATTGCAGAAGACAGTTAAACCCTCTGTGTAAGGAATTCTTTGAGGGTGCATTTGTATTCTTGCAAACTATCGTTGCCTTGTATTTTGCATTTTTTTCATTCTTTCAATTCTCTTTCTTTAGTGCTAATCTTTCCCTTTTTATGATGAGCACAGTGGGTCTGAGAATTTTCGACTGTTTTTATATATGAAACATATCTACCTAATCAAATTTGGTGACTATTAGCCCTGTGTAACAATTAAATTTAAAAATTTTTTAAAAATCTTTTGAAACTCCTGAATGAGAGAGGGACTTTGTTGAGTTATTTAGTTTTTAACTCTTCAACTCTACAAATTTGCGAAGAAACTGCGCCATTTATAGTAATTTTTATTAAATGCAGTATATTTATGGATATTATTTTTGTTATTTATACAATACCAGGGCAAACTACGACTCACAAGAAATTTTAAAAAAAATATTTCAAATCATCAATTTTTGTACTCAATAAAACTGGAGAAGCACTTAACTCTTTCCAAATACTTACTGCAAAATTTTGGTAAGCAATTAGGAAATCTGTAGGTAGTACAACTCTATGTAATTTCTTATAATTGCAATGCTTCGGTGCTCTATATAGCCTTTACATAGATATGTTACTTAAATATGTTGGAAGAGAAGGACATTGGTTCCATAATTTCGTCAAGATTTTAGCTAGTGGTACCGGTAACGTATATCATATTTCTATTCTCTAAAGAGTTGTACTGAAATGAAAAGTTTCTGCGACTTAATGCAGGTCAGTAGTACAGACACATGGCATAGATGTGTTTTCAGTTGGACAATACATGCTGGCCATATTTTCCATTTCACTTCCTTTGTTAATTTGTTACTTGTTTTCTATTTTTGAATAGATTCTAAATCATATTTATTAATTAATTACAAAATGATTAGTTTATTTTAATACTTATCAAGTAAATAAACAATAACAAATGATACAAAAACATAAAAATAAAAAACAAATCTTCTAATATTGTACAATAACCTTTAAATTTCATAGTTCATAGGACTAATAAAGGTAAAAAATTCGTTTAACTTAATACTTAATAGAGCAATTGAAGTATAATTAAAGAAAAAAATTTAGTTTTTCATTACTTTTTCGCTAATAATGGTGTAATGGGTTTATTTCTACGTTCCGCTTCCTCTAAACGTTGTGCTTCACGCTCACCATACAAATCTAAATGACGGCCATGATACCACACCAGTATATCGAAAAATACTCCTAAAGCGGTAAGAGCTAAATAAATAGGATAAGTTTATAACAGAAGAAATTGAAAACAAAAAACAAAAAAATATTATTTCACTTACAAAATGCAACGGTATTAACAAGATAACGAAATGCTGCCTGATCATATATTTGGCAATTGCCATTGCCACTGCATGTTTTAGTCCATTTCAAACAGGTGGAATCTATAATGCGTCCAAATATTATGGGACCTGGTATAAGAGCCAACAGACTGATCATCATAAGGGACAAGCCTTGAGCAAATGATTTGTCTTCGGTTGATACCGATCTATAGTTGACCAATAGATTGCCAATACGCCCAGAGGAACCAAACCAATTTACAATCATTGAAGCAACAGAAAATGTCCAGAAAGCTATGTTGCAGCCTTTTAAACAAACACCTGGTTTAAGAATGTTCGGCATATCCTCAATGGATCTACGAGATCTTGTAAGAAGCTCACTTTTTTCCGTAACAGTATTGTAAAAAATTGTGTCATCACTTTCTAATGTAGTGGCATAATCTGGTACAATATCTGACACTGCAGTGGGTGATGGCCTTAGTGAAGTTGTTGTTGGTATTAATGTTGTTGTGACTAGTAACGGTTCCAATAGTTTTGGTAGAGCAGAACCGCCTTGAGTGGTTAAAGTTGAAAAAATACTAGCAGCTGTAGGTAAGATTTGATCTGTGGTGGATGTAATTTGGTCTGTGTCTGTGTGTAGTAAGCAGGAACAGTTGGAGTAGTACTAGAAAGAAATTATAAAGAATTATGGTTAAGTAGATCGATAAATTTCTGCATGAACTAGTTAATAAACTGATGCTACAAATAAATAACGTAACTTACCTTAAGTTGTGCATTCCACGCTTGACAACCAGCATGGCAAGGTGAGAAGAATGTTGTCTCTGTAGCTTCATGGCAAATGGGAGAATATGGCACATCTTCACAACCACAATTAACATTACACGTGGCGGTTAAATTTAGCCTAGTTATTTACGGAAATTAAGTACATCGTCCGGAATTATTTAAATAAGACTATTTAGGCCAAAACTTACTTGCCATCTACTTGATCTATTGATACAGTATCCTTACAATACATAAACATGTACGATATTTGACCCAGTATATATACTAGACCTACAATTACATTCCACATAAGAACTTTACTGGGCGAAGGTTTCTTTTTCGATATAATTAAACCGGAACCAATCAAACCAATTACCATGCCAATTATGGAAACTGGACCCACAACAATAGTGGCACTTTGGGCAGTTTTATGAAATTGTACTTCCATGTATTTGGTTAAAAATGTCATATAACCGGCAGCACCCAAGATATAGAACACCCCGGAGATGATATTATAAATTAAGAGTTTATTGCGCAACAAACGCATTAGGGCCTTGGGGAAATCTAAAATAAACAGAGTAATTCTATATATTCGGCTATGTTTCGATAGCAAAATTGTATACCTTTGAGCGTGGGAAAGTCATTGGTGCCAGGTGCAGGTGTATCTAAGGCCGCATTAGAAGAAAAGCCTCTGCCTAAAGGTAAACCTTCATCTAATTGCAACTCCTCATGCCTTAAAACATGTGGCAAATGTGAGTTATGTAATGTTTTTGTCTTTTTAGGTAGTTCCTTAGGGAATAAACCAATCAAACCGGAAAATAATACCATTAAAGTGCCCAATATCATCCAACCAAACCACCAAGCACCCAACCATCTAGGATCTTTGTTGTCTATTAGGGGAGTCTTACTGGGATCAATGAACATATTTAAAGAGAGATAACCTAGAAAATTAATAACAAATAAAAGAAAATGAATTTTTTTAGTTAAGAGAACAGAATGAATACCAATAAAAAAGCCCACTATGGGTCCAATCATTCTTAGCGACATAGCCACAGCCAGCATTAGCGGTGTATTTGTCTTTTTTGTATTATCATCGAGATATGTTTGACCCAACGAATAGTATAGTGTATTGCCAACACCCAGTACAAATTGCGAGAGAAATATCAAGATTAGAGGTACAATCGATAATAAAGATTCGCATTCATGATCCAGTTTAAGACCACCACACAATTGCTGAGAGTTTTTAATAGTCGAATTCTATATGACAAAAGAGAAGAGAAAATAAAGGATGGGGTGAATATTTTTTTGATAGTGACTGTTAAGGCATAACTGACGCTCAAAGAAAAATGTTAATGTTAGAATATGAATTAATATGAAAAGTTTGTGTACTTGATATGTAAAGTATGAAAATGGATTGTAACAGAGAGGATGTAGATTGTTACATTTCAATTTTACTTTTATTTCATTTTTTACCAACATTTTTCTTTGAGTGCTAATATAGTACACAAACGATGCAATGAGTAGAAATGGTTATTATTGTCAAACAATGTCATCAGTATTCTAATTTTAAACGTGTTCACAATGTGTACAAGTGAGTATCAAATAAAAAATCACAATAACAACAATAAATTTAATTTGATTATATTGTAATCATATTTTATGATTTGTTTTGAGCTCGATTTTTCTAAAACAAATTAAATTTCCTTTTTTTTTTTAAATCTTACAGAATTTTTTAAAGATTACAAGATTTATACTTCGATACATTTTTTACATTCAGACAAATTTTTATATGTGTATGTATGTATGTGAACTAAAAATAAATTTGTAGAGACTATAAATGAGAAAAAAGAAAATGCTTTCACCTACAACCAGTGATATGGTATTTGTCACATTATCAGCTCCTGTAATTTCATAATATTCTTTAGTTAGCTCTAAGGCATCTTGACCGGCTCCATATATGAAGTGTGGCATTGCCAATATAAAACAGGATAGACCGCAAAATACTATACCCCAGGCAATCCATCGTGGACGATTCCTTTGACCACCAATATACGACAGTATAAGTGATAGTAGAATTTGTGATATTTCATTGCCGCTTAGAATAATACCTAGAAAACAGAGATTTAAATATTTTTATGATGTTTTTACAATGATTTTTAAAACGAATCAATATTCATAGGACATATAAAGTAGATTATGATCTTATGCCTTGTATACCTAATACTATACTAATTTTTCTTTTAATTAAGAAAATAATTCAATATTTGGGGTTCTATTCCGAATTTCAAAATATATTTGTTTAGGAAAAGGCAGCTAATATGGTTAAGTCGTTGGATTTAGTCGTTTTATATCTAAAATAGTATTAAGTTTCGTTTGTATTTGAAACCACGCACAAATTATAAAAAAAGATTACGCTTGTCTCTCTTGTCACTCACTGTAAAACTAAAAATACATGAATGCGCATACTAACCTGTTGTTTGACTGGGTATTTTAAATCTTTTCTCAATGGTCGTCAATGTCACTATGAAGTACATATACGACATGGCTTGTATGGTACCTAACAAGCCATATACGGCCATAAACATTTTTGTATTGGTATAACGTTGCATCCAGGCTGGATGCCAATTGGCTAAACCACATAAATAGTTACCAGGTCGTTGACGTAATTTTGTTTTAGGCATTGTGTTCTAAAACTCTTTCTTACACGACTACTACGAATTTGAAACAAAAAATATTAAAGAGCACAATATGGTGCTCTTAAAGCCATGAATTCTGGAAAAAAAAGAAAATTATTTGTAATATTTTTCAATTTTATTTACAATATTTTTTTTTATAAATACTCTGTGAAAATATTGTAAATATTTGTTTTAGATCACTAGCTTTTGAATGGTTTTCAGTTTTTCTTTTTTGTTATTATATTTTATTATTATCGTTTATGGGAAGAAATAAAAGGTACTTCAAAATTGTTTGTATTCATTGATGGTATTTACCATCAAATATTTGCTGCACATTTTACCTTTTTTTTCAAGGAAAAAAGTAATTTATTAACTTTATTTTATTTTATTTTTTTTTAATAAAAAAAGCGCTTTGGCATTGACAAAAAATGCTGGAGTTTATTACCACACATGCCAGTATGCGTATGATTCATATGTGATTTGTAAAAATAATACTCATACGCCATGGTGTCTGATTTTTTGTTTTAATTTCATCGTATTTTGTTAACAGAATTATGTAAACGTACTTGCAGGTGGCTCAAATATCATAACAACTCACAAAGGCGTTATTTTTTTGAGAGGGGGTTACTTTTGGAGTATCCCAGAGGTGTCGTACTTTTTCAGACATTGCATTACCAGGCAGAAATCTTTAATCACAAGGAGATCATAAAATGCCTGTAATGGGTTATAGTTTCAAGGGATTTCGTGAAAGCCTTTACGGTTGTTGAAGTTTTGAAATTTTCCTTCACGATGATAAGAACTGTCACCAATAGTTAGATCACATTGGTCCCGTGACGAATACAGGGATATATAAGAGCTTTTAGGATTACAAAATTTAGAAGTCGTGACTGTAAACACTAACTTCGAGTTGATACTATGCAGGTTGGGAATAGTAGATAGGGGCCTGGACGTAACTATTGGATAGCCAGGCAGTAGATGCGGAATATCTCTGAAGAAAATAAGTAGCGGCGTGGTTGGCTTAATTGTATCTATCGATACCGAACAGAGTCTCATAGGTGGACATGTATAGCGATTGGTCGCAAAGTAATACGAATACTGTCGCTACTGTAGGAAAGAGAGCGAGAACAAGAGTGGGGACAAGCTCGTGCGGGTAATGTCTGGTAAAAATGGATTCCTGGATCTATCAGATATCTCTGACTTAACATGTAAGAATATTATGAGCTTTTGTAAGGAGCTCTGGATCTGCTTTAAATTTTCCAATTAATTAGTATCTTGAGTCAACTATTTGTCTTACCTAACCTAACCTAAGTTCACAATTCTTTTGAATACTCAACTTTAGATAGGAAAACTATTCAAACAAATTGAAAATGAAATTTTCAAATGATTAATAAGTTTTTTTTGAATAATCTATTACCATAGTAATGCTTAAAACGTGGCATGTGCATTTATAAACAATGTTATCTAATCTTTATTGACTGTTTATTTTTGTTTTATTTCTTTCTTTCTATTTAAAAAAGAAAAAAAGAGTATTGATTGACCATTAAGTTGCCCAATTTATAGTTCAATTGACTTTGAATAAATGCTAATTGAATTATTGTATTATTGTTACGATTAAACCCTCTTGATTTAGGAGACGTATCATAGAATGATTAATTAGTTTTTAAATTTTTGATTAGTTTTTAAAATAAAAATTTTTTTTTAATAATGAATTTTATTTTTGTTCTTTTATTATAAATGAATCAGCATTTACTAATGTTAGCATAAATAAGGCAAATAAGAGTGGTAGTGACACACAGTTTAGTCACTGGATACATTTTCTTTTCCTCTAGGATTAAGTAAAATATATACAATATAATATTGGATTAGTGTCACCATTTCTAAAATTGAGGCTTTAATGTTAAAATTCCTTTTCAAGTGGGCATTGGTTTCGTATTGTAGAAATTTTATTAATTTTATTGTATCACACTTTATAATTTTTTATAAGAAAAAAAGACTTTAACAATATCTAATCAATGTTTTAAGAAGAATTATTATCGATTTTCTGGGAATTGGCAATTGTTTGCCTTTATTTATTTACTTTTTTTGCGATTTACTTAATTCTTTTATTTACAAATAATAAACACTCACTGTACATTTAATCGTTTTAAAATTGTGTGTTGTTTACACATTTCTCTGTATTGTATTTATTTCTAGTTTTTGTTGTAATTTTTTTGAAACGATTGAATTAAATAATCGAATAGATTTACTTTAACACCAGATTGGATTACAATGATTATCTCTGATCAACGTTCAATACAGTCAAGATCAGAAGAGATAATTTTTCTTGAATGGAGACAAGATATAGGCACTAAGGTCTAAGTCCAGTGAATAGGGCAGATGGGGGAGCAATTCGTAATTTTAATTTGTTCTGTTATTTTATCATCAAATAACGAATGTAGCTTACTTTAACTTTGAAAGGACTCAATTGAAAGAGTTTTGCTAATAGAAGCAGTATTTGCAATTTAGTTAAAAGCAAAAAATTAACATGATCACGTAATTATTAAGACACCCACGCAACATGATAATATTAATATAATAACGGTATTATAATCGCTCTAGTGGCCTAGTTTCAAGTACTGCCATTGCTAGAAAAATATAGGTTAACGATCTACTAATATCTGTTGGTATTTACCGATCGCTTAATCTTTGATTATACGTAAAGGTTACACGCTTATAGTGTTAAATGTTTATTTTTTTTTAATGTAAAACAATAATATGTTTGCAATGAAATAATTTCTATAATTTTTATTTCTTTTTATTGAAAGAAGCCAATAATTTTTTCTGTAATTTTTATTAATTTTATTTCTTTATTAATTAATTTCTTAAAAACAAAAATAAAATTTAACTCAATTCCCTATTATTACTACTAAAAAAAAAATTCATTTAGAAAAAAAAACAAAGAACAAATTTGAAATGACGGAGAAAAAGCGATTATTTATACACTAAAAAACTGAAAAATAAAAAAAAATAATAATAATATAACATCAATATGCCTAAAATAACGATAATAAAAAGAAAGAAGGAAAAAAAAACATTTTTTTATTAATAATAAATAAAAACAAACAAAAATAAAATAATAATATATTATTAAAGTCAAATAAAAATGTTGTCCAGCTGATAGTTGGGATGTTGAGGAAGAACCAGTCATTACGCCCGACGATGAGGATATCGATGAAAATGATGATACCGAAGGTGAAGCTACGCCAAAAGTATCAAAGAAAAAAATACCAAAAGTTGAAGAGTCCCGTAGCAAAAAAGAACATGTTAATGTTGTATTCATTGGTCACGTTGGTATGTATATTATCAAAATTAAATGAATGCATTTAACTAAAAAATATAAATATTATATCTAGATGCTGGCAAATCAACAATAGGCGGTCAAATTATGTCCCTTACTGGCATGGTAGACAAGCGTACCTTAGAGAAATACGAACGTGAGGCTCGTGAAAAATCACGTGAAAGCTGGTATCTATCATGGGCTTTGGACACAAACCAAGAAGAACGTGACAAAGGCAAAACTGTAGAAGTGGGCCGTGCCTATTTCGAAACCGAACGTAAACATTTCACTATTTTGGATGCTCCTGGTCACAAGAGTTTTGTACCTAACATGATTGGTGGTGCTGCTCAAGCTGATTTAGCAGTTTTAGTTATATCGGCGAGAAAAGGCGAATTCGAAACTGGTTTCGATCGCGGTGGGCAGACGCGCGAACATGCTATGTTGGCCAAAACCGCTGGTGTTAAACATTTAGTAGTACTGGTAAATAAAATGGACGATCCTACTGTCAATTGGGATGAGGCTCGTTACAACGAATGCAAAGATAAGATCCTTCCTTACCTCAAAAAATTAGGTTTTAATCCAGCTAAAGATTTAACCTTTATGCCATGCTCAGGCTTAAGTGGAGCCGGTTTACGTGATACGATCCCCGAATCCATTTGTCCTTGGTATAGAGGGCCTGCTTTCATTCCTTTCATTGATTTGTTGCCTTCGCTTAATCGCAAAGCTGACGGTCCCTTCATTATGCCCATCGTTGATAAGTATAAGGACATGGGCACAGTTGTGATGGGAAAAGTTGAATCGGGATGTGCGCGAAAAGGACAGAACTTGTTGGTCATGCCAAACAGAGTAAGTTGTGTACATTTATAACAAATATTTGCATCAATATTTCATTATTTAATGTATATGTATAGACACAAGTAGCTGTTGATCAACTGTGGTCCGACGATGATGAAGTAACCTCTGTGGGTCCTGGTGAAAATGTTAAAATTAAGCTGAAGGTTTGTCATCATTTACACATTTTTTAGCCTTGTTACATATTTTAATTTTTGAATTTTTTAGGGTATTGAAGAAGAAGATGTTTCCCCTGGCTTCGTATTGTGTGACGCCTCTAATCCTATTAAGACGGGCAAAGTTTTCGACGCTCAAGTTGTAATTTTAGAGCATAAATCAATTATCTGTGCGGGTTACTCAGCTGTAATGCATATACATTGTGCAGCCGAAGAAGTTACCGTTAAAGTAAGCATTCAAAATATAGAAAGAATTACGTTTCTGAAGAAACTTTTTTGCATATGAACTAATTTCTTAAAAGCTTTAATAGAAGAAATGTTACGTAACTTGTTATACACCAGTATTGGAATAATGTCTATTGGATAGGAATTTTATGATAGATAAGAACTTTGATATTTGTATAATATAGCTTTCAGATGCTGCTTCCTATTTTTGTTGCACATGTTCTATGACACACCCACAATTCCAAATAGAGTCAAGGTTAAATTTTCTACTTTTATTGTTAAATAGTCCAAATCTGAATTTTTATTAAGACATTTGATGTAAGATACAATTGAAATAGAAATTCATTATTATTCCACTACGTTAGGCAGCCTTATAAAGATGACGTCTCGAAAGTAGTCCTTTGGCAAATACTCTGAGAGTAATTAAAAAGTATTATAAACATTCACAAGTCGTGAGAAGTCGTACATTAAATTGTCTGGTCCGATAGATACTCATGGATAATATGGGTGTCGTGGAAAGTTAGGTAGCAATACTGACCATAGGGTTGTAATGGCCGCTAACGTATATGTGTGTGTATTTTTGAAGTTATATGCTACAGAAAAAACTCAAAATAAATAAAAAAAATTGTTTACATTTTTACTTACAACTAAATTGTTATTTATTACAGGCCCTCATCTGTTTGGTTGATAAAAAGACCGGCGATAAATCAAAATCACGTCCAAGATTCGTTAAACAAGATCAGGTGGCAATTATGCGAATTGAATGTTCTGGAATGATTTGCTTAGAACAATTTAAACTATTCCCACAAATGGGAAGATTTACTCTTAGAGACGAAAGTAAGTATATTAATCCTAAATATTTGCGTTTTCATGCTTTTACTTATTTAATATCATTATTTTACTTTTCATATAATTTTAGATAAAACTATTGCTATTGGCAAGGTATTGAAGGTGATCGAGTAAACTGAGCCAAGCTTACTTTTATTTTAATTTTTTCTTGAGTGCTTCAAGCCCCGCCTTTTTAAAAATAAAAATAAAATAAAGACCTAATTTTACCAGGCTTTTAAGCCCAGCCGTCAAATAGGAAAAAATTGAATACAGTACATAAAAGAAAACCAATAAATTAAAATGATAAAACAAAAAAACACACTCACACAAAACCGCAACCTATTCTTAAATAAAATGAACTTTAAAATAAAAAACGAAACGAACGAAAAACAAGGATCATTATAAAACAAAAACAAAAAACACAAGTAAAGAAAATCGTCGTATATAAATATATATATTATATTATTACTATTAAATATTTAAAACAAAATGGAACAAAACAAGAAAGAATTATATATGATTATTACTATTATTTTTGATTTAATAGAAAACAAACAAACAAACAAACAAACAAAAAAAAAAGAAATTTACACGAAATATTAAAAAAAGAAAAACAAAAAACAAAAAAAATTTAAAAGCCTATTGGTGAAAAGAGGTGAGAATGATTTACAACATATTAATAACGACAACAATGTTTAAAGATATCCATTTTAAGCAACAACAACAACAACAACAACAAACTGAAAAACTAAACTCAGCTTATAACTACAATTGAAACTAAGAAACTAGCAAATACATTAATCGTAAATGTATTTTAATTTAATCGTTTATCGTTTTGTTTTCAGTAGACAACCTGAAACCATATGTTTAGTGAATTGAATTGATATGATTTTCTAATATTTATAATTTAATTGAGTTCTCTACCATTGTTCAGTTAGTCTACTCTAATTCAGTTTATACGAATGAATCATCGAAAGAAACTTAGGAAAGGCTATAACACCAATACACCAAACAACCGCTCATAATAATGCAAGAAAAAAGAAAAGAAGTAAAAGTTAAATGAGAATGAATAAACTTAACTAAAGTCACTAAAATTACGTTAAGCAATTTGCAAAGGCCTCACAGTAAATTTAAAAATAAACAAAATATATTTAATACATGTATAGTGCGAGAGGAAACACTCACTCACTTCATCTTTGCTTCATCTTTTTATTTTTTTATTTAATACTTAAAGATTGACCCTAAGAAATTTATTTATTCCTCCTGTTGCTGCTTTTTTCTTAACTTTTATTTTACCTCAAACTTATTTAAATACAAAAGGAAACAAATACAAACTGCTTTTAATTTAATTTTCTCTTAATATAAACAATTTTTTTTGTTGCCTTTTATAAAGAAAACAAAAAAAAACATATTTTTTTATACAATTATGTTGCTTTTATTATTATTGTTCATAAACTTATTTAAATATTCACAATACAATATTTTAAGCCTTTACTTATTCAGATCAGTTGAAATCAAAAAGAAAGAAAAACATTAAAACAAATATATTCTAAGAAACATGCATGTTTTGTTCATTATTTTCTCATTCACATTCGACAAATTTTAATTAATTTTGTAGAAGATACTTTAAACGAATTCTCTTTTGAGAATTCAGTTGTCGTACAGTTGTCATAGACGTTATCGTATTACATTATATCGGTATTGCATAACTTCGTATTACGATTTGAATGAGGTACATTATTAATAAAAAGTATCTGTGAGAATACAACTTAAATTGCTAACAGGATAGGATGGCATAAGAGGTAGTGGCAGCTTTGTTAAATCAAAGATCACTTAAGCACATGACGATATGCCCCTGAACTAACTAATGCGTCCTGATAAGTTGAAAATCAGTCTAAAAGTTTAATAAATTTAGAGATCGTTCTCCGTTAGACTATCGAGAAAGGTGAGCCAAGTGCAGACATTGGCCATTAAGTCGGACAATGTCTTCTTCTTTAATCAATCTACAATCCACACAATGGCCTGTTAGATTAACTACAGTGACAGAAAAGTAACTACGATCTGATTTTAGTAGTAGATATGTACGCTTCTATGTTATTTAGGACAGGTGAATCTGACAATAAGGCAAGGTTCTATTTTGCCTAATCAGCAGCTTAAAGGAGGTAGGAGATATGTTGACAGGCGTATTCCTCTAACAAGCCCATCAATTACACAAACAAAAGAGGGTCTCTCGACGACGTATGTTAACCAATTCAGAAATTAAAATTGTACTCGAATCAGATCTGATTGTCGTTTGGCTGTTAGAGAGGATAGATGTGAGAAAAGTTGGAGATCTGTTCTGAGGATTAGTGTTTCTGACAAACACACTACTGAAGACAGGGAGGCGGAGAGATTTTTGTTTTAAAGTTTTTTCAATTTTTATTTGCTCATTCTATGTACATAGTGCTACTGACTTAAATACAAAAATATTCAAGCGTTAAATTTCCAAAATCATTTTATTTTAATTTCATTTTACTGAAGTTTTTATTTGCTGACAAACTCTCAGTGATCAGGCGAATGTATGCATGTATGTGAGGCATTTAATTTAATTTAGAGAGCAAGAGCCTTCAGGATAATATAGCCTAGTTTGTGTTTATACTACCGTCAGTAGTATCACGGATTTGAAGATAATTTTGAAGAAGACAAATTCTAAAACCTATTCCAAACTTGGTTTTCTTGAAAAAGAAATTTTAAAATGTTCCTTTTCTAACAATTAGCAACTCACTAAACTTACGAAATTAAAGTATGTGTATGTTTGCTTGAAGGTATTTTTGCCTATCTAATTTTTTTCTTTTTCACTTTCATTTTGTTTAAAAATGTTAAATAATTTATGTTAAAACGCCCGCAAATTTAGAGTTAATATCGAACTAGAAAAAAATGGTGGGAAGGTGTCTCTTGTATAATTAGAAATTAAATTGTTTGAAAATTCAAAGTGTTGCTTACTGAAGGCAATACACAGTTAGTTCTCAGGTCCTGTCATAACTATAGCTTGTTATAGCAGACTGACTATATTTATTTAGTTAAACATTTAATGTTTTAGAAATTTAAAACATTCATATATTAAATCTTTTCATCTTCTTGTATTGCTTTGTTTCATTTTTTCTTCAATGTCATCCTTTTTCTAATTCTATCAAATCCGTTAGTTTGTCTGTCTGTTAAGCATTTAGACTGTTGCATTTGCTTTTATTTAATCGCAAATTTTGAAATTGAAGGAATATAAAAATTAAAAATTAACAAAATATAGTGTATTAACAGCTTTAAACAATATAACATTAAAAAACCAAACAAAAAATTTAATCATTTTTAATAAAAGACGAAAACATACATAAAAACAATTGGTTAATGAAATTAACTTTAAAAAACATCAATTCATAAATGCATTTTTTTTATGTATTCGTAATATGTGAATGTCAAATAAAAACAAAAAGCAAACACAAGGCAAACTACAATATTTTTGATGGTTAACAAATTTAATTTTTTTTCTTAATTAAAATATTAAAAAAAAAAATTAAAAATAATTTTATATTGACTTGCGATAAAAATTTACGGTTCAAATAAAAACTTAAAAAACAGGAAACTTATATTATTAAATATTAAATAAAATACATATACATACATATAAACAAATTGATAAGATTATTTATTATTAACGTACACTTTCACAGAAAACCGATTTGAAAGACTCTGCAAGCATTTTTCTTGTCAATTCTCTTAATATTGTAGAAAAGCCACTATCTGACGATTTAATAAATTAATAAATTAATCGAAAAATTTATTTAACTACACCACTTGCTACTGCACGATGTTACTAAGAAGCTATTTCTGCATGTAGGACGTGTACCTGTTAAAAGAGACAAGTACAGTGCCCAGAGGTCATGTTGTCCCATTGTACAGAAACATCCTTAAGATGAGGGGATAGAAAAAGGAGAGGAAGTAGGGAAGGGAGATTTCTTTATGTAAAGTACAAATATTCGTTTCATACTTCCTATTGAATCACATAAGTTCAATAAAAAAAATAATTGTGGTATTATCTACCACAGAATACCGAAAATATTAGATATGACAAGTAAATGGCGAGGAATGATAAGTATTAAAATCGCCTCTATTTACTCCCTTCGAATTTCCTTAATTTTATAATTTTCAAGAACCTTAATAAGGATGTCAATATCCGTACCATATTGTCATATTGTATGTCGTATAGAACCCTTGAAATTCCTTAAAAGTCTGTGCTGCGCTGCCATTTCTTGTTGAGACGTCTTTAACGATGACTGAATTTTTCTGTACTGATTGAAAAAAAATTTTTTTTGGTCTTTCTTTTTCCATCAGCAAAGCAACCTGGCCAAAACTTATTGTATTATTTGTTCTTAAAGGGATTCTTTGCAGAAAACAAAAACTTTTTCTAGGATAATAAGCTAAGTCCAAAAGCTTTTGTCCGAAAGTTATGTAATAAATATTCGTTAAGTTTAAATAAATTGAATATAAAAATTAAAGCTAGATTATCCAGTTAAGCTATGGAATGGAACTTTTCCTGTAGGAACCGATCTCTGTAGAAAATAATAGAGTGTGAAATATATAAAGCAACGACAACTATTCTTTATACCTTGTCGAAAAACTAAAAAAAGACTCCGGGCTCGATAAGCAAAATCTTTCCTTTAGCACGTGCACGCTTTCGGGAAGTACCTGTATTCTTTATCAGTAGTGATTATTTTAAGCAAAGCGTTAATCAAATTTTATTAAATTATTTGCCCAACATTCAGTAAAGAGCCCCATAGTGCATTGTGTCGGTGGTACTAGTTGAGTGTGACCGATCGTTGTTCTAATGGCCAGCGATACAAATGATTGGCTGTTTCTGAACATGTATTTAATGCCACCAAATTAATGTTTTTTTTTTTTTGTTTAGTCTCAGTCATTGAGTCATTGAAACAAAAATAATTCTTTCATCGATAACAAATTAGTAGATGTTGTTGTTGTTTTTTTCAATATCTTTTGAATTTCAAACACTTAAACACAGCGATACAACCCTAGGGAAATTTATGATATTCTTGTATTTATTTTTTTTTTAATACAAGAGATTTGTTATTGTGCTCCAACACATAATACCGTTATCTGTTATACAAACCCATTAAGGAGAGAGATAATAAACACTTACTAAATATCTGAGCGTAATAAACAACAAATAATTATAAAAGTCACAGTCGCAAAAGAAAATTCACAACGTACATATTCAAAACGAAATCAAATTATAAATAGTGTTGTCGTTATCATTTGCATAATTGAAAAGACAAATACAAAATACAAAATATAAAATACAAAAAAAAAAAAAAATAGAAAATACGGCTGGAATATTCAAATAATTTCAATAATTTCATTTAAGAAATAAAATAAAAAAAAAATTCAAATATATTTTGAAAATATTTAATTTTCTTTCAATATATGTATATGTTTGTGTTGATTTCTCGCATTATATTTTTGTATATAAATTTGTGTGTGTAAATTTTATTTACATAATGAATATGGACTACATGGCGTCTGTCCTTTTTGTGGTGACAATACCCACCGAGCCGGAAGAAGAACGTCTTAAGAGTGAATTTATGGCAAAAAAATTTGATTCAAAAGTCGAACAAATTGATAATACACAGACGGCTGGTGGCGCAAATAGTTTCCCGCTAAAAGTTGACAGCAGTCGAACAACAACAACAACGAATACCTCAAATACTACACCTGTAACAACAACGCTATATAAAAACAACAACAACAACAATAACAACGATGGTCAAAGTATCAATGACAACAATGCCGAAACAATCAGTACCACCACCCTAGATGCCAGCTCAATTACGGCTAGTAATAGTGGTGCTGAAGCAACAGGTGTATTGGGTACAATACAATATAGTACATTCCCGAAACGTAGAAAATCTAGTCAGAAAACCCATCCTTTAGAAGAACAATTAGCAGAAGCCTTAAGGAATCAAGACTATGTTGGCACTAGTAGTTTAAAAGATATGGACATCAATAACACTGTAAGTAAAGTTTAAGATTTTAAATTTAATACACACTACATCCAAATATGGTCTCAATTCTAATTTTATATTTGTAGGATGGTTTAACTGGTGCACGTAAATCCTGGGAAGGTATACGTGACATAATGTCGTCATCGTCAACAAAACGTAAAAATTCAAAAAAGAAAGATCAATTTATTGATTTAGAACTATCACAGGATATTTCTATGGAAATAGTATTGAAAGAAATTTTGAAAAAATTTCAAATAAAAGGCGCCACATGGACGAAAGATGCTGAGGGTCGTATGTATCAGGTGGGTGTATATGTACATAGTAACGTTCATTATCTGTTTTTTTTATTGACACATTTCATTTGACTAGATTAATGCATTTTTTATATAATTGAGTCATGGTTTTGTCTCTTAAGTTTTAAAAGTGATAACGTTTAAAACAATACTAAATATTAACCCATTAAACTCTGTCCATTTTTAAACATGCAAGAAAATATAATGGTCGCTAGTCAATAATTAAAAACATGATAATAAAAGACAAAAAAGAGACAGAAGGTTAGGTTGGGTTGAATTGTCAGCCGTGTACATCAGCATAGTTTACATAGGTCCTATAAGGTCACGTTGTACGAGCGTTATTCGCTATACCGTAATATATACGGTATAGCGTATGTCAGCCATTGCGAGAGTTTGAATAAAGATGGTGCCCAGGAATTCTCCTTCTTAATACAATGGCGGCAATGTTTTTAATTATATTTTTATAATTTCTTATTTAATTACTCATTTGGTTTATTACTATCTCAGATTGTATTTAATGTGGAATTTAATGAGACCTATGAAAAAATATGGGAGAATTTAAATGAATGGGGCATTGGTGATCGTGAAGGTTCCACAGTTTCTGTAATGAATTGTATAACTTCCAAATCATTTTCACAAAAACTTGATAACGACATGGAAAATGATTACAGTGCAGAGTAAGTTTTTTTTCTATAGTTTTCAATCTTAAAACAAACTAAATATGAAACACATCCATAGAAATAATGAAGCACAGAAACAAAGTGCCTGGGAGCGTTTTATGAATTCAGTACGTTGTCGTTTAAATGTGGCCAATATAATACGTGATGTAAAACAGGATGCCTCTATTACTTTTGATTTTGTAGTATTGGTTATATCAGCAGCGTAAGTAATTTTTAGCGTAGGTTTAAAAGCAATTTTTATTGTATATATATGTTTTTCTTTATTATTTTTAATAGAATATTGGCATCCTTTGGTTTAATAGAGGATAGCACAATATTTTTAGCCTCGAGTATGCTAATATCACCGTTAATGGGCCCTATTATAGCTGCCATTTTCGGCACTGTCATCAAAGATCATTCTTTGGGTAAACTGGGCCTAATGAATGAACTCCTAGGAATACTAATGGCTGTTTTCGTTGGTTTTGTATTTGGCATTGTGGTTGGTACCACCGATGACCGTTATAGCATAGGAGAAGGTCTCACCACGGAAATGATGTCACGCTGTGAATTACATTCTTTAATTGTTGGTGTTTTTACGGCAATACCATCAGGTGCGGCAGCTGCTATTGGTATATTAGGCGGTAATATCGGTTCTTTAGTAGGCGTAGCCATATCAGCTTCTCTCTTACCTCCGGCTGTAAATTCGGTAAGCGAATGTTTTCTGGTTTTAATAAATATTTCAATATTTCGTTTTAAATTTAAAGGGTCTTCTTTGGGCTTTAGCCATTATTTATAAAATATTCGAAAAAGATGAAACACGTTATAATAATGTTGTGAAAAGTTCTCTGTATTCAAATAATCAGGCAACTGAATTGGCTATTCTAGGTTCTATAAGCATGTGTTTAACTATTTCCAATATTATATGTATTTACTTCATGGGCATCTTGGTTTTAAAAGTTAAAGAAATAGCTCCGTTAATATCACGTAACAATCGGGAATTTTGGAAGCATGACATTAAAATAGCTAGAGTTCTAAATCGCAGTGGTTTTGATAGGGAAACAGCCATAATGGATGAATTTGCTAATTTACCAAAAGAAGATCAGAAAGCATTGGGCATAGACCGTGACTTTTTACGTAACATACACTTTGATGAGGATGTCTATCAAAATACTTGGTCCCCATTAGGTGTTCGTCATTCATTTGAGCCAAGCTTTGAACCAATAAGAGAGAACTATTCAACAGTACATCGTATTGAACGTATGTATTCAACTATTACACATCAGAACAGGTAATTATATTTGCTGACTTGGATTAAATGGTTTGATTTTAAAATGGTTTGATTTAAAAACATTTGCAGGCATAGATTTGGTTTAGGTCGTCGAACTACGGGCCGTTTAGCTGACTTTGGCACATCATATAACTTTTTAAGTGAAAATGTAAGAAACGATTCTCCTTTTTTTATTGGATTTTTGTCGTTAATAGTGAATATTTCTTATAGATGCCACGCTGTTCTACCATGCCTTCGAAATCTGGTCGTCCCGCTATTAATATTGTTAATAACACTGATACTACCATAACGGCAAGTTCATTGGCTAGTGATTCAAAATGTACATCTGGAACTAATACACCAACTGGCATCAGTGATGAACGCAAGCGACGAAAATTTATTGTTACACCAGCTGAAGAAGATCCTTTACGCTACGGTTATCCCTCAGATGATGTTGATGTATAAATCAATGCAATTTGTTTCGTTGTACTTTATGTTGATTTTGTATTTATATTATATTGTTTTTTATCCATATATTTGTATATTTTGTTACCATGTTCTATTGCTTTTGTAAGATGTTTATTATGTTTTAATTACATTTTTATAAACAATTAAATGCTAATTTTTGAAGGATTTGTTAAGCCTTTAATTTGAATTAACAATAAAAAATATTTAAATTTGTAAATATTACCAGTTTATTTAACGAGCTTGTGCTGTATATACAAAACTTCTTTTAACTTGACTAAACACGATCATTGTTTGTTTCAAATATCAACGCCTGTTGGTCCTTGACGATCAGCTTTTACCTGAGAACGTTGGCGTTTCTCAAACAAACGTTCTCGTGCTGCTTTCTCTTGCCTGTACAAATAATAAGACATTTTTAAAGAAAGAAATTTTTCAATTTATTTGAAAATTATATCATACCTCTTGCGTATTTTTTCTAAAGTTTCCTCTGATTTAGCTGGTGCTTCATATTCGTATTCTCTAATAAGTGTTCTCAACTTCTCCATAGCGTCAGCCAAATTCATTTGCTGGGAACGTGTTACATCACTCTTGATTACATAGTAACCATCTTTGGTAATTTTATTCTGAAGCTGTTAAAAGGTGTTTTAAAATTAATAAAAATAGATTTAAGGTGTTACAACAAAATCCAAATGAATAAGTTTTCTATATCCTAAGTGATCGGTGGAAACCGAATTAATTGTCGTAAAAATCCGCCGCATTGACTTAAACAGAAAACTGTCAATAGGATTAAAATACAAGAGATTTATTGAAGCGGTTTGCAAATCAGAGAAATTAATAAAGAAGTTGCACGGTGTATAAAAACTAACGTGAAGATGGCTTAAGAGGAGGTTTAAAGTTTTTCGAATAGTCTTGAGGATGAGGAGTGCTGAACGCTACGACTCCTCTATTAGTCAGTGAGGTTATTCATTCAGACTGACATTGAGATCAAGATAAGAAAAGCGCAAAAATAAATAGTATGTTATGACAGCTTACCCCATTCAACAATTTTTGCCTAGTCTTCTCAGGTATCCAATCTGCTTCAGCCAATTTGAAACGTACATCTACTTTAGTATTGACCGTATTCACATGTTGGCCGCCTGGTCCCGAGCTACGACTGTAAGTGATTTCTAATTTGTTTATGGGTATGAAGCCAGAAAATTTGTCACCCTTGTTGACAGGCTAGAATTTAAAAAGAATATTATAATTTATTCTTTTATAAAATTAGTTGCATGTTACCGGTGGTGGTGTGAAAATTTGAAGACGGCTGTTGGGATAAATTTTATCCAAAGACAGATCACTTTTAAATGATAGGTTGCGTCCTAAAATGGCAGCTGATGTATATGTATTTTCTAAGTTTGTATGGCTTAGAACCGAAATAAAGCTTCTGGAGATTTTATTCATTTCAGAAAAATGTAAAATTTTCAAGAAAATTAAATAACAATATTAAAAAACGTTCTTTCTTTTTTCGTAACACTATATAAATGGATCAGCTGTTCCAAAAACTTAAGGCTGCCATATTTTAGTTTTAAACAAACCAAGTATGTGAAACAGTTTAAGAGTCATTGTTGATTGTAGTTGAATCAAGGCGAATTCATATCATATGCAACGGTCGTTGTGTTTTAAACTGTTGATGCTGTTGACATCAATCAGCTGTTGCCAACAACGTGTAAAGACCTCAAATTTTTTGTTTGCAAAATAAGATTTTTACACAAAATGGAAGTGGATAAAGAGGAGTTAAAGGTATTTTAATTTAAACTGAAACATATATTCCAACATCTATCACATATTAATTTTATTTTTAGGCAACCAATACAAATCCTGTAAACAAAATTATACGTGAACGGTCAGCTGAAATTGTTTCCGGTGGCAATGTTTTCTACAATCCCGTGCAGGAATTTAATCGTGATTTGAGTATATCAGTGCTTAATGTGTTCTCCAAACGTTTCCTTAGGGAGCGACAGGAAAAACTTTTAAAGAAAAACAAAAAAGATGCCAATGGCAATACCGACAACGATCTAAATAATGGTGATAAAGAATATGTTGCGGGCACTAAATACGATAATGGCTTGAGAATATTAGAAGCTCTATCAGCTACTGGTTTGCGTAGCATACGTTACGCTAAAGAAATTGCTGGCGTTAAAGAAATCATTGCCAATGATCTCTCTAAGAACGCTGTTGAAGCGATCAAGGAGAACATCAAACACAATCAAGTGGAGCATTTAATTGAGCCGAGTCATGCGGATGCCATGTAAGTATTGTCCATTAAAAGAAACACAGACAAACTACAACGGATTTATTTTAGGACCCTTATGTATTTATCAACGTCCAGTGGCAAACAATTCGACTGTATTGATTTGGATCCTTATGGTTGTCCAAATCGCTTTCTTGATGGCGCCATACAGTCTTTAGTTGATGGCGGTTTATTGCTGGTCACCGCCACCGATATGGCCGTTTTGGCTGGTAATGCCCCAGAGGCCTGCTATGTAAAATATGGTTCTGTACCTCTGCGCATGAAGTCATGCCACGAGATGGCTTTGCGCATTTTACTACATTGCATTGAAACTCATGCCAATCGTTATGGCAAATATATTGTTCCTCTCTTAAGTATATCGGCGGATTTTTATGTGCGTATTTTTGTACGCGTGTTTTGTAGTCAAGCCATGTGCAAGTATAGCATGAGCAAACAGTCTATGATTTATCAATGTTGTGGCTGTGACACGTATACTTTATCTCCTTTGGGTAGCACTAAGCCAAATCCTACTACTTCTAATCCAAATCAGGTTAAATTTGGTATACCCACAGGACCGCCAGTGAACATGAATTGTGAACATTGTGAACACAAACATCATGTGAGTAAAATAAGAATAAATTAAAGTTATAAGGAATACTGGGAGGTAATCCCGCCTATAGTACAACATCGACTCCACTTGGTAGATCGATCTGCAATTATTTTTCCAATTACATGTCTATTTAATCTATTTACGCATACTCATTTTTCTTTTCAGTTAGGTGGACCCATATGGTCTGATCCCATACATGACAAGACATTTGTGCAGGAATTGCTAGACGCTATTGAAGAGATACCATTAAGCGAACTTGGTACTCAGAGACGATTGATTGGCATGTTAACTGTTGTTCAAGAAGAATTAGATGACGTGCCGCTATATTACACACTCGATAAATTATGCTCCGTTTTGAAATTGGAAATCGTACCCGTTTTGAAATTTCGTTCAGCATTGCTACATGCCGGTTATAAGGTCTCATTTTCACATGCATTTAAGAATTCCATTAAAACTAATGCCCCTGCTTCTGTGTTGTGGGATATATTGAGATGTTGGCATAAACGTCATCCCGTGAAAGAGGAGCGTATGATTGATGGAACGCCTATTAAGGCGATTTTAAGCAAACCTTGTACGCAAGAATATGATTTTGATAATTTGCATCCTCAGGCAAATCCTGAAAGTAGAAAGCAGGCACTTTCCAGGTTTCAAGCAAATCCCACACCACATTGGGGTCCCGGTACCAGAGCTACTATAATGTAAGAATATACATAATATTGCTTAATCTTTTAGCATTACTAATATCGTTCTTTTCAATTCGTAGGATTGGAGAAGACAAAGTCGCAAAAAGTTTTCGTAATCAAAATAAGCAACGAAAACGTAAAGCAGAGGAGGAAGAGATAGTTACTTGAGGCATATCGCTCGTGAATAATTATGATACAAAAATGTATTTTTTTTTAAATTTTTTATTATTATACCGAACTTACAAAGAATTAATTTTGTAAAGAAATATAAAATAGTTTTAAACAAAAATCGTTTCCGATAAATATTTGTTTAATAACGGAAAAAGTTACCATCGGCCGGTTGGCGTGAATAACCATTATTAACCAGTTGGGAATGGGGACCACTGTTTATTAATTTCACACTGTGTGGTGATTTCTTATCCTTAATGCCACCTTGAAAAAAGGAGCATTCGTCGTTGCATTACACATTAAAGGAGTAAAAAATGCTTACTAATATCCTTACCAATTTTTAAAGGATGTCCCATTAATTCAGGCTTTTCCACTTTAATATCTCTAGTATTTCTTAGCACACGAAAAGTTTGTGGGAACTTCTGGCATGTTTCTAGCTGCAAAACAAAATCGACTTTTTCTGGAAAATAATCTCGTGAATGTACGTAACGAGACTGTAATTGAAAATCTAGAGAATCTTTGGGTATTTTTGATGAAGCCACAAAACGTTTGCAAGTTCTAACAGATGCTAAAGTTTGATGATAGAAAAGTCGTTCGTATGGTTTTAAGTTAGCGTACCAGTTTTTGTGTGGATCGACGGGCGGCGGTGTTGGCATGGGGCAAATAAGACGACCCTCTCTCTCCAAGCATGGCGCATATGAATAGTTTCGTATTCTCAGCATCTTTAGAATATTGCAAATCCAGAAATTGTAGAAAAGTTTTGTGATTTAGAAATTGTTTGGAATTTCTTTTTATGATATTTGAAAATTGTTTGACAAATGTAAACATTTTGAACATAGTTGCTAGGATATGGGGATACTATGGTGAATGACGAATACAAAATATTATGATTAGAGGTTTTGCTGAAGATTATATTTCAGAATTAATTTGATTATTCAATGACCTACCTAATACCTAATTGGTAATTACAACCCTTCAGTCAGGATTACGGCCTAGATTCTCACACTACTTATGTTGTGTGTGTTAATTTTATATATGAGTGGCGGGACCTACAGTTTAAAGTCGATTCTGAACGACAGATTTTTGAGAAACTTTTCATGGCAATTTTTATTTACGCTCACAATTTTTGTCAGAAATCTGCTGAGAGGAAGTTGCTGAAGAAATTTTTTTTTCATATTTCGTTTTTAATGTCTAACCGAGGATTCGAACCTTGGCCTGGTAACTACGGATTGGTCATTCTCCATTTCAGATCATTGCAGTCGAAGACATAATCGTTGTTTCCAACGTGCTTTGTTGTCACAAAAAAATGTTCTCCCTTCCTCTCCATTTCCAAACGGGCCATAAAATCTACCTAAGTTTTGTACCATACTTGTTCAGCATACCTAATCAGCCAGTGCAATCCGTACCCAAACCAGAACTTGTAGTTATCGGACCTAAAGTTCAACTTAAGTGGGTAACAGTGCATTAGTGCTGTTCGCAAAGGTTGTGGTGTAGTCATCAAACTATAGAAATACTTCGATATTGCAAATTAAAGCCTGATGGAATAAATGGAATATTTTTAACGGATCGTTTAGTAATAGCAATATCTAATGGATCGTTTAGTAATAGCAGCAAAAATGCGAACAACACTTGAAACTCTCATCTCTGAGAAGATTAGAAGATATAATTAAAGAAATGTTTAGAATTCTAAGCTTTTCTGAAATACACGGTTCGCTGATGATTAGGTATTCCAGTCATAACACTTACAGTTTAAATAAATAATAAGAAATTCAGGTTTTTTTTCAATATTAAAACTTTATTTACTCAAAGAAAAGTTAAACATAACATAGACCTTAATTAATTGCCAGTGTGTAGTTTTTATTAACCTGAAAAATAAATATTTTTGATTAAAAACTTCAACTACTTACGGGTTTTTAAAATGTTGCATGTTGTATTAGGTCCTCAAAATATAAGATCCGAACGTAGTTAGTCCGATGTTGATGTGTTGTTATGTGCCTGCCGTACTTCCGCGTGAACCTGTTTTCTGTGATAAAAAATAAAACGAACGATCGAAAACGAACAGCTACTAACACCAACCAACCATATACTGTTCAAACAAGGAGCGTCGAAGAAGAGGAATAATTTATTCTTATTTTTCTTTTAACTGGAAAGCTCCTGCTACAATTATCATTCTGCGTATTATTCTTTATATTTAGCAAACGATGAAGACAGCAATTAATAAACTCTAGCTAACATAAAACGTTCCCAATATGAACACCAACACTCATCTCAATTTCACCAAACACCACTAGACCTGTTGTGTGCCCATGAGAGTACGATGGAACGCACAAAACGATAAGTATCTGCACAGCACAGCTACCACAGGATGTAGAATAAAACATTGGCGGCTTGTGTTGTTGTTTTTTGCTCTTTTCTTAATTAATTACAATAGGGCGGAAAATAGATGCTGCCATTTGATTAAACTATTTTACACCGATCTGCTGACTACTTCTGTCGAATGCTGCTTGCTTGTAGTTTGGGGGCCGTATAAAATCACTTTAATTTTTTTTCTCAATGTACAAGAAAATCAGCTAAATAGATAGTTTTATATCGAAAGAAACTGAAGGGGTGGGTAGAGCAGCACCGTATACACAAGTTGCAGCAGACAACATAATCAGCAACCGCTTCAGAAGTTTGAACAGCTTTTAGATTACGGATGCAAAAGTAGCAACAATCGCAGCCGCAGCAGCAACTAATACCCGCTTAAGCAGCATTAATCAATGGTGACAATGAGGAGACAGGTCTAAGCAGCTTACACACGCTTTCTGCACCTTCAATAACATTTCAATTTTCACTACTTTTTAGACTGGTAAACTTATTTTTTTTCTTTTATACATTTTTTAAGTCTGCCTTCTGCTTAAAATAACCAGCCAACAAACCGCTTTAATATGCCTGCATTATATAAAATGATTTATAATTATTACAAGTGTTTTCTTTTATAGGTTTTTAAAAGTTAAATTTAATAGCAACGAAATAAAAACGAAATAGAAAAAGTGGTAGTAAAAATAAAAACTAAGTAAAACAAAAGCCATTAAATTAATGATTAATTTTCTAAATCTATTCATTCTCTCTTTCTTCTTTTTGTTTAAACTATCAAAAAAAAAAAAAAATAATCTGATAATCCTATTTCTTGTCAAAAACTACTGTACAATGTTTGTATATTTTTCAAATTTTATTAATTACATTGAATGTATAAGGTTACGCTCTAAAATCTCTACTAATAGTAATAATAATATATCCTTTGTTTTATTTATCAAATATAATTGCAAAATAAGTGCTACTTCAAAATTGTGTTTTTTTGAATATGAATAGAAAGTAATATTAAACTTTTTTATGTTAATCTGTTTATTTTGTTTGAGACACTATACATATATAATTTGTATATATTTTTATTCTGGATACGATAAAAAATTATTAACGCCTTCTTCGTGAGAGGCGATTTTTTTTGTTTTATAATTTTGATATTCCAAATTATAAAGAATAAAGGTAGCTGACACTTATAAATTAAAGAATGTAATTATATGGGAAATGTTTAAAAATAATCTAAACATTATTTGCAGATTGATATTCTCTTCAAACCGAAAAAATATCAATATTTTCATACTTTGTGTTGACACGTAGTAAATTAAAAGTAAATTATTAAAATTTAAAGGATTATTTTATATACCTGCTGATTAAACAGCAACGTATTGTGTTAAAAATAAGTGAAAATACAACGTCCCCAGAAGCCCATTATCATATATATTAAACGGATGTCTTGAGAGAGACCTACAAATATGGAGATAGACAGTCAGTTATGATAACAATTAAATTAAAAATAATTTGTTGTGGCTTTACCTTTTTGCTCATTTTCAAACTGATGCCTTATAACTTTATAAATAAGTCTTTATGACCTACTGCGACTACGTGATACACTGCGTCCTCTGTCGGCACCTGCACTGCTACCAATAGCTCCCAAGCCATTTCGACTACCGCTACGACTTAGGGAACGTCTTATCGGACTACGCGAAAACTTTGTACGTCTAAGGGGTGAACGACTTTGTGGTGAACGAGAGCGTGAATACGAACGACGACGTGGACTGCGGGAACGGCGACGAATCGGAGATCGTGAACGACGGCGACCACCACCACCGCGACGATTATTGTTACGTCTGTTGTTTGATGGTGATGTGGGGCGGCCATACCGTGCCATTTGTACGCGTAACTCCCTACCGTCTAATTTACGTCCATCCATAGCTTCTAAAGCTTCTTCAGCATCACGTTTGTCATAGAATCTGAAATATATCAATTCAATAATAAACAAAAATTAAGCATTGCAATAAATATATTGAATATAAAGCTTATTAAAATTATTAATACATTTATATTTCGTCTTATTTCGATAATTTGCTAAGAGTTTATAGATAGTACCAACATTTATTCTCTTTAAATATGTAAATATGCACAGTCTTAAAAAAATGTCTTTAATTTAAACGCATTTTAATTAATTGTAGCTTTCGTACGTATGTCACCTAGTAAAGGAGCGTAGGTAACTGTTGCAAATTAAAAACAAAATTATTCTTAGCAAATTTTTAAAAGAACATCTCGAAGAGAATACTAAAGATGCTGCTTGTAAAATATAATTTAATTTGCTTTGTTTATAAAACTGATTAAAAAATTGTATTATTGTCACTTTTGTACGTAAGACGCCTAGTAAAAGTGCGTAGGCGACTGTTGCAAGTTAAAAGTATATTTTATAGCATTTTTTAAATGAAATCAATTTGTAATCGAAACAGATTTTATGATATTAAAAAATGCAACTTTAAAAATTTTACTATAATTCTGATAAATATATAAAAGTTAGACGATGTTCTTATGAAATCAGTAACGTAACAATAAATGATTAACTGAAATACATACAATTTACAATATTTATTACTGAACTTTGCGGAACTTAATGAGAATGCATCCGTTTAGTAATTAACAGTCACTCAATTAATTTTCAACAACNGATTCGAACCCTGGCCTTTCGTCTAATAAGCCAACACACTACCTACTAGACTACGGCGACCACAACAACAACACCTACCCATAAAGCTAACCAAATTCCAATTGGAAAACAATTTTAAAATTCCCAATATGGAAGTGAAAAACTGATAAGCTGAACAACTCCATGTAGTTATGGAAATGAAAATATATTCAAGTAAACAAATTACTCGCCATATATAAAGTTATTAATTATTGAATTAATCCTATAAAGCCTACAAAACTGTTATACACAATATGGAAAAAATAAAACACATACATACACAAATTGGACTTATCTACAAACGAAAACGGCGCATACATATTACTATCATGACAAGCAAAAAATAATGCGTAGCAGTATCTTAATGTCTTTCCGGCTACTAAAAAATGTTTCTCCCTTCTAACTACACCATATCACTCACTAATTTTTCTTAACTTAATGTAATTAACTTTCATTCTACAAATATACATATAAATACACACAAAAACAGACATATATATACAACTTACCTAACAAATGCAAAGCCACGACTTTCACGGGTATACCGATCGCGTGGGATATAAATGTCGCCAACATCACCACACCGTTCAAAAACTCGTCGTAAATCTTCTGGAGTAGTACGATATGTTAAATTATCCACCTACGATCAGAAGAAATAAAAATAAATTTTAATACTCTCAAAATCCATACAAACTCGATAAAGCACTCTTATTCAATAATGTGAACACGGCGACGCCATTTTGTTTTTAAGTACAGACGTCAAAGAAACTTAAAAAAGGTTATAAAAGTTGGAAAAAAAAATTACCTTAAGTGATATCATTCCATCAATTCTTGGCGGTGGGCGACCGCCGTTATTATTGTGATTCATCTTTCGGTTATTAATTTTGCTGGCTTTAATTTAACACAAATTAGGGAATACAAATACAAAAACTATTATATCTCGTGGCTTTTTTGATTAATAACCTATATATATTTCAATATGGCGGATTTCACTTTCCCTAAATCCCGATACACGTCCACACGGCAAGAATAGTCAAATACAAATGAAAGAATTCATTATCATAATTACCAACTCTCCGCAGTATGGTATCACAAAAAATGCGTTGCCAACTACATTTAATATGAATATTACCAGCATAAAATACTCTTAGTTTTAAAATCTTCGAGATTAAAGATTTGTGTAAAATATTAAAATAAAACATTTACAGGCTTTTTCCTCTTATATATCTCTACAAATTATTTATTTTACTTACCAAAATTATTTCTATATAACGTCTATTTGTCAAATTTCTCTTAATCTAAATCATTTACAAAATCTATTATATTACATTTAATAAGATTTAATTTTCACAATGTAATATCTGACTGTAAAATAACGTAAAAGAGAAGTTTTAAATTGTATTTGCTATCAAACAATATATTAATATTTACGTGTTCGTTTTCATTTAGAAAATTTTGTTCTTTTCACATTATTTTTTGCTTGAAATATTTTCTCTAAACATAAACGCTTCATTTTCTTAATAATAAATAAGGTAAGCATTATTGGTTATTTGGCATTTCGTTTTAAATTTATATTTACATTTGAACTTGGCACTACTTTTTATCCTGACGAGTTGCCAAAGATAATGCAGTTTCATAGGAAAAAGCTTCTGCATAGGTACTCAACGAGCCAGAATTTTTTGAACATACCAAAACTATTTAAAGAATTTTATTATTATTATTCACAAAGGATTACCGTGCAAAGTTGTTGACGTTTTATATTTTTATTTGAATCAGTTCTGAATAGTTTTCTTTCAAACAGTTTGCTAAAATCAAGCATTTAAGTTTCTTGATTCATATAGTTTCACAATCGCAAACTCTCGTATACATATTAGCGGTGTGACTGAATTTTGTACTATCTGCGTGGCCATTTTTAGTAATTGAAAAACGAATAGTTGTGGTTAACTTTTTTAAATTGTGTTCAATAATTATTAATACAATTTAAAAACTGTTCTTTTTTGTCGAACCACATTTAATACTAAGACTCGTATTTAAATAATTTATAAATTTCAAAGAAATTGTGATATATTTTGTCACAAAATACGACTTACGGTTGGTTTAAATTCCTTTGTCGTCAAATCTAGTGAAAACGTGATTTTTCGTAAAACGAGACAAGAAAAAAAGGAAGCGAAAAAAATATATGAGTAAAGAAGGAATGTGAATAAAAAGAAAAGTAGAAAGGTGGAACACTAACAAGAGCAAAAGAATCATAGTAATAAAATAGAAGAAAATATCAAGTGTCTGAGTAACTTGGAAATTATTTAAGAAACGTGTCCGTCTCATACACAAAATTCATTTGATAAAACAAAAAGCCAGATTGAAAAATAGAATTTCTATTATAATCATCGAAGGTTATCTAGTTAACCGGAGTGAAAGGAGCAGAGAGAGAGAGAGTGAGAGAGGAGAGCAGAGCGTGTGTGTGTGTGCGAGATTTGAAACGAAAGTCGTCTAAGGAAAATTAGTAAAAAAAAAAGAAAATTATAGCAATGGCTCAGGATAATTCGGAAATGTCCACAAAATTCTCCACATTAAACGTAAATGCTGCTGAATTTGTACCAAGTTTTAGTAGTTTCAGTGCAGCCGCTAGTACTGCTTTAAATACTACTGACAACACGCCGGCAGCTACAGTTGCACCCATGGACACAACCAGCGTGCCTGCTTCTACAAGCGGCACTCCTGCCACCACACCTAATTCGGAGGCATCCGGTTCAGGTTCCACAAATGCTCTTAATCAGGGCGATGTACCGCCAGCGGATTCACCCATGCAAACTTCACCCATAAAGACTGCGGCCGCCGCTGCGCCTGTAGAAAATATAAATACAGCTGACAAAATTGCAGCCAATAATGGTAATTATTATTTAAATTACAAAAAATAAGGAAAATATCAAATACTGCAAAATGTCCATAACTGACGTCATGACGACCAACCACATTAGAAACAGGCATAAAAATCATAGTCATAGCCATAGTTGTTGTTAATTTTGTGATGGTTATTAACCACTACTTGTTTGCTATATTTCATTTAAGGAGTGTTAAGTTTTCTTTCAATATTTGTTGAGTTGTTTTTTGCTTCTTGCTTTTTTTTTTGCATGTTAACCTAACCTCAATCTGACTACTATGGGGTGGCTAAAACTAACTCGAATAGGTTTTAACTGGTTAATAAACGTAATGTTTATGTTTTCGGCCATGTAAAATCTACTTAAAATTTAACTCAATGTGTATTTCAGAATATCAAAAGAGTTTATTTATAAATTGTAATAATTTTCAAAAAAAAAAAAAAAAAAAAGAGAAAGAAAAAGCGAAAACGAAATTTCTCTTGATTCATTTTGTGTTTTGTGTACGTGTGTGTGATTGTTTTGTGTTTGCATGTGTGATTGTATGTATGCTGCTGCTAGTCTTTTGACTTGTCATTTTTTGTTTTTGTACTATTTCATTGAACACTACTTTTGTTTTTCTTAATTTGCAATTTTATTTCGTTGACACGTTAACTTTTTCTTTCACTTACTCTCTTTCATTTTTGTATTACATTTAGAAACTTAAAATGTGTAATTTCTTTTTTAAATGTAAGTCGTTTCATAAATTAAATGATTAACGCAATGTCACACAACATATTGTGTTCTTTTCAGATTAAGAGAAGTTTATAATGGAATAATTTTATTATCATTGAAGTAGCGTTCATGACATTGCATCAAAGCAGATTATGTGGCATTTTCAATATTCGTCCAACAACATTTACCTAAATTTCTTTCGGTATTGTGAGACAGGCAGACAAGTTTTTTCACAGGGTTTCTTTATACAATTTTCTTTTCTTTTTTTTTTACTTCATTATAATAAAAAAGATTTTCTTAATTTTTTTTTTTAATTTAATAATTTAACACTTTTCGTTTAAAGTGATCTTTTAAGCACATTTGCATTTTGCATTAAACTTGCTGTTTTCATAAAAACAGCAAATAATTTTATATTATTTTTATGAAAATTTATTAAAATATTTTCATAAAATTTACTGTTTTGTTTTTAAATGAATTGTAAAAACGAAACAGAAATTTAAATAAAAATAATACCGGTGACCGGTTAAAACGTTTATGTTTCTGAAAAATGCAATAAAATAACGAGGGTGGCTGGAAAATTCATAACTATAATCAATTAAAAAATAAAGAAAAAGTACGAAAAATAAAACAAGAGTAAGAAAAGATATCAGAAACATTATTTTAAACTAATGAAACATGATCTGTGTTACAAGAGAATTATTTTATATTAATTGACTATTTATGTGCTATATCATCTGCCCTCGCTTTTTATTTATTATTTTCATTAATTACGGTTTCAGCTACATTTTCTAAATGTTTTAAACAAATTTTTTAAGCTTCTTAAATTATTTATGGGATAAGCACGAATTCATATTAAAATTTTAAATGAATAGACTTTATTTCTAAATATAAAATTTATTTTTAAATTTTAAACACAGAAAATAAATCGAAAATATTTTCAAGTTGCATTGACATTTTGAAACACATTAAAATAAAAATGTAATGGGTTTCCATTGAAACTGTTATAGAGTGTAAAACGTGTAGAACTTTAACTAAAATAAAATTAAAGACTATAAAATAAAGCTTCAAAGTTGAAGATTTTACAAAATAGTTAAATTATAATGGCTGATAAATAAATTTTTATGATAGAACCTTCCCATTACATATGTTGACATCAAGTTTCCTTCGGCAACGCTTTCAATTATCTTATTTACCATCTGTATCAATGTGATAGATATTTTACGATAGTACCCACCTGACCTCACAGAAGACATTGTATGAAACTCAAGTATAGTCACCTCATCTATATACCGAATATATAGTGACTTACAACAATAATTGGCAACCCTATCATCCTAGAATTTGCTATTAAAGACCAAAATCCTACCAGATTGAAAAAGCTGAATGTAGGAGAAATACTTTGTGTAACAATTCTATATTCTGTAAAGCAAAGAAAAAGGATATAAGAAAGGCAATATCGATATCTCTTCTTCTCTTTGTACTACAAATGCAGTACCATTTAGCTACCATTTCAGCTATCGGAGATGTGTAAAATTTTTATTACCTGAAGATATGGTGTAGTTTTTTTATAAACATAACCAAAGATGGTTTTAAAAAGAGGTCTTCAGTCGTTATTATAGATTTTCCTAAGCACAATTTTGTCATAACAATATAAAATGGAACTAAATATAGAATGATTAACTAATTTATTCAAGTATAATTCCATTGAAAGACATACCTTTCCTACTTTCAATAAAATTTCTTTATTGCTATTATCATCAAATCAAAATCTCCTTTCATATGTCATAGGCATTTTAAATTTCATATTAATGTCGTATTTAAATGATGATTTTTCCTCTATTTTCCGTTTAAAGAAACAAAACCCTTGTCTAAGACACCCATATCCCTATGCCTAGTCATATTAATTCTAATGTTGGCATTGATAATTAGCAACCTATATATATGAATATCGACAATAAAAACGAAAATAACGTACAATGTACGTCTGTTATAAAGATAAAAAAAATTTAAATGGAATTGAATTAATTTCAGTGAAAAATAATTGCGACAAATAAAAACTGAAATGAAATTGAAATAAAATAGAAATAAGGCTGGCGCTAGCTGGCATTATATTGTAGATAAAATGACCCAAAAAAAAAAAATAGATAACAATTGTAAGCAAAAATAAACGGAACGGAACTGGCATTTATTGTAAAAGAAAGACAATTCGAAAATGACGACTTAAATTAATTGATTTATAATAATTTTCCAATATGCCAGTGTGGTAGTGTTTAAAGGGGGTGCTTAACGCAATAAAATTTGTTAAGCGAAAAATCCCATACAAAATTTCAAATTTTCTCGATAATTTTAAACGTTACGTTTACACATGCAGTTGTCGATGACAGCGTTTATTTGTTGTGACTGCAACATAGCTTGCCACCACTCATGTAGCACAATATACCACCATTCATTAGCATTCGTTTTTTTTTTTCTTTTTTTTTTCTTTGTTGCAGTTCAAAGCACTGGGTAGGCCAGGATGCAAGCTTTATACCATAATTTTTAGTTTTTCTAGAACTTTTAAGGTCATTGTCCTTGTTGTTGACTCATTGCTTTGTGCTTGTGTCAGCATGACTTCTTCGTATATGTCTACATATTCTTCATAATTGCTTTGAATTGGTAAAGTGAACGAACTTCATTATGGTTTCACCACCACCATATTTCGCTGATTTTTTGACATTGTTTTTAAGCCTTTCATTATATACTGTACTGGATAACCGCAGAACTTTTTACCAAAACAAATATCCAGTACGTGTTCAACAACATGCTCCTTGTCAAACTCTATACATACATACAGCATGTCAAACTCGTTTTGAAAATTGGCTAAGAAGTTGAAGGATGAATGAAAGTGACTGTCTGGTATTCACAACATTAAAGTAATTGTATTGTCTTCGGGTACGATTAGATTTCCGAAAATTCTAAATATTTTAGTACTAGACGTAAGAAAAGAAGCTCTTATTAGAATATGCTTCCAACTGTAAAAAAAAATTTGGAAATATTGTATGACTAGACGCTGTTTGTGGTTACCATTAACGTTCTCAAACAAAAATTGAGTGCTACCAAGTTTTGCTTAGAAATTGTCGGCTCTTGTTTGTGTTTATTTTAAAAAATAGTTTCGATGTGTGATTCATTAATTGAATACAATCAAAAACAAAACAAGTAAAGTTATGCGGTTTCGCTTTTCAAAATGCCAACAATTTTGAGTTCGTGCGTTTCCTCTTCAATTCGAAGACAATATCTCTTGACTTAAAAGTCACCGTTATTCGTTAGAGATTTAATGAAAATAAGGTCACAATGATCATTTGGTCTCGCCAGTAAGTACCACATGCTTAGAAAATATCTTCATCAGCGTTCAGCGGTAAATACAATTATAAAACAAATATTAATTCCAAGCATGAGAATGAATCATTTGCATACGCAAATCACTGCAAGAGATACTCTCTACAAATAACCCAATTGTTAAAACAATTTTAACCGGTAAACCGGTTTCAGCAAGAAAAAAACCGGCAAATATCGTAAACAAGATGTAGGATGGTAAAGAAGTAATAAGCAAATCTATTATTCATGGCTAAAAACAATACACACACAAGCAAAAGCACCTAAAAGAGATAAAAACTCTTTAAACAGTGCACACATACAAAAAGATTTTTAATGGTTTATTTACACCCAACAATGTCTGAAGCAAGTTTTATTGCAACTTTGTGTGGAGTTTTGGACCAAGAGATGAGGATAAAACCAAAAATATCTGGAAATTACGTGTAAAACATTTCATTGAAACTTTGACGCAAGTACAATACAAATATGCTAGTATTTGAGTTGGAAACATCTTGTATACACTGGGAAATTAAACCAATTTAATGAGAAAACAATTAAATATTCAATATTAATTATGGAAATGGAAATGGAAAAATCTCCATTAATTAAACAAACAAAAAAAATGTGTCTCTTCATGTTAGACAATTAATAAATATGTATTACGAAACATTAATTTAAAATTTGTTCATCATAGGCGACAGTCAAACTGATCTTGAACAAACGATCTTAAACATTTCTATCCTCCTAGATAGCTAGGCAGCAGTCAGATCTATATCGGTTATCACCTTCAGTCCTAAACAGGTTTGCATAGTCCTTAGACACTGTCCTGTGTCAGTTCCTTTTCTCTGGTGAAAAGAATACGTACTTCAGTAACGCACCACCAATTTCCTTGTAAAAGGTCATTATGACCTCCAATAAAAACTTCTTCCCCGCCTACTGTGCCCTATAAGGTGCTATGAGGACCAGGGTCAATCAAAATTTTATTTCGTTTCATACAGTACTTGTTTGCAATTGAATTTTTAATTTGCCACATGCAATGTAGCGGACTTTATAAACCACTCTTCTAAAAAGAGTATGTTTTACCGGCAGCATAAATTGAAAATTTTAAAGCGTACGACAGCGATTAAATCTTAAGTTAAAGCGCCAAATGGTCGGTGGTTTTGAAAACCAAAAAAAAAAAAAATGAAAACAAAACACAACTGAAATTATCAAAGAACTACGAGACATGAGTCGTGTATTAGAATAACAAATTAATATTGAAAGAATAAATAAAATAAGAAATAATAAGGCAGACTTGAACACAAACAACCATACGCACCATCGCTAAGTTCGGATCATTGAAAGCTAAGCTTATGACACAGTACGCGACAAATAGTGAAAATATGTGTATGAGGCATAACGAACGAAAAGAATAACAAAAAAAAAAACATAAAAATCATTTAAAAAAATAAAAAATACTTTTCTTGTTATTGTTTCTTAACTGTCAAGCACATGGTGCAAACTTTATAAGTAAAAAAGAATTTTGAAACTAAAATGCTCAACGTAAAGCTTTTTCTCGGAAAAATAATGACTTGCCAGCAATTTTTTTTATTTTTGTTCAACGCAAACATTCCAAACATCTTGTTCAAGCCATGAATAAGAGGCACTACTCAAAAAAATATTTTCAAATCTTTTTCGTTGTTTCTTGTGTAGAAAAAAGAGAACAAGGCTCATTGGGCGGGATACAAGTATTAAAGGGCACCGCCAAAAAAAAACCTTTAAACTCGGTATGTAATTTTTTGTGTAGGTAGTAGAATCTTGGTTATGTTTAGATTTTTCCCTGTCCTAAATAGTGAATAAAGATTGTTTTTTAAGTCATAAATTTGAGCGGTTAAATATGAAAATTTCCAATCTAAACAGTGTTGCCGTTTTGTTTTTTTACAATTGAATGTAAGTTCCCATCTGGCATATATTTTTTGAAAAAAGACGTCTGCTTTACTGGTGCTAAATATTTTTTTGATTGTATTACTAAAATAAAATTATTATTGAAGTAAATTTGCTTTTAAAATACCAAATTATTTCAAATCAAGCTATTGGCTAACTACCTTTTTTCGCAAATAAAGGGCTTGGCATCATAGGCTAACTTCTGGACAACCACATCGCGTTCATAGCGTATGAAGAGAGGATGCTAGATTTGTCGAACAGAGTTTGTTAGCTTTACAGATAGCACTTGACACATCCCAATACATTACAGGGAATATCGGATACAAAGCAGTGCCTGGAAGGTAAATGAGACTGTTCGGAAAGTTTACAATAACGAATATTCTACTCCATTCCACATGACGGCTTAACAAGCAGAGGATTTCATTAAGCTGTAGCCTAACACCGCTACTATTTAATTTCCATCAAAATATTTTCCTATTATGCAACATAAAATAAAACAAGAAATGGAAATCAATGGCAACTCTATAAATTGGCAACATGCATGTTTTTAAAGGAGAGAGTCTTTCTAAATATGCTCTCTGCTTTTTAAAGTACTCTACTAAAACAAAACAAAACCAGGAATGTGGAGAAGAATATTTAAAAACGCAAGAACATGAAAACCAAAAAGCAAAATTAAAAACAAACCTCATTCGTAAGCAAAAAAATAAAATATGATTTAAAAAGAATGCTTACATAAATTATATTAAAAACAAAGTAATATATACATATACACATACATACACACATATACGTACATGCATGCAATAATAATTAATAAAAATAAACAAATTAATAATGAAAAGACATAAAAAAAAGAAATCTTACAGATCTTATAGGCATGTGTTGATTGGTTGGAAAAGGTGAATAAAAAGAAGAAGCATTAAATAACATACACATGTTATTTACATACGTTCGCAAACAAATACACTCTCTCGCGCACTGTGGCTTAATATTGTTCTTATTGTTGTTTGGGTTATTTGGGGTTTGTTTTTGTTTCGTTTTTGGAAAAATAGTTTATAAATGATGCAAATTAACAAAATAAAACATACATATGTACATACATACATAGATACAATACAATGTATATAAATAAACACACTCTCTCTCTCACTCACTGTACGGTTGGCTGGTTGTTTGGTTTTGGTTTAACAAGGCAAAATTGCTTTTGTTTTTGTTTTTGCTGCTTTTTTTTCTACTTTTATTTGCTTTATTTTCATACATGAATTCATGGATTTCATTTGTATGGGACCACCAACACCAACACTATTCAAGAACTTCGTATTTTATTTTATTTTATTTTTTTTTTTTTTGTTTGCGATTTTGGAATTTGTTGTTACTTATTTTTTTCAAAAATATATATTTTATATAGATTTGCACGAGTTATGTACATACGTACGGATATTGGTAAGTAAATATGTTTTAAAGTTTATTATTTATACTCATAAACATGAACAAGAATACGTTAAACACTAACAAAAAAAAGATTCTTAAAGAATATATTTCGGTTTTCGTTCTTGTGTAATTACAAAGGAAACATTTTAACAAAAAATATATTTAAGTAGGCCGCCATTTAAGTTACAATTCCATAAAAAAATTTTATTACACGGTATCCTGCATGTGTTGAAAAAAATGGCTTTCACTCGCGCCACACGTACGCGGCTTTTTTCATTTTTCACACAAATAAAAACAAAATTTCTTTTTTTTTCTTTATTTTTCGCTCCTTATCTTCAGAAAGAAAAAAAACACTCTCACTCTCTCTTCTTCTTTTTTCTATGATTCTCAATATTATTTGGCACAATAAATTTATGAATGAATTTCTTTGTTATTCTTATTGTTTTTCTTTACAATTGCATAGGCTTTTTGGAAAAACCAATAATTGCTTCCATTATTACACAAATCGTATTGGAAACAGAAGTAAATTACACGCTCGCCGCCGCACGATGTTTGTTAAACACACGTTGCAAAAACAATGTTTTAAACAAAATGAAAATGGAAAACTAAAATATCAAAAGAAAGAAATTCAACAACCTCACCGAACGTTAAAAACACACTAACGTCGTTGTCAAAATGACAACTGACAGCTGTGTTAAAAAAAAAAAAAAATATGTTTGTGGTAAAAAAAAAAATGCAAATGCGAATAACTGTGTAAAATAAAATTGATAACACAACTAGAGAGAGAGCGAGAGATATTGTAGAATTTAGAGAGAGAACAATTTACACAGAATATTTAGGCATAGTTGTATTATTTAGTAGGAAAATTCCCATACAAATTTGTAAATAGGTACTAGTAATTCAAATTAACGGTATTATTTCGTAATATATTACAAAACAACAAATTTGAAATGGCACCTGGTTGGAAAAAGCTTTTAATAGGTCTGGTTTAAATAAAACGTAGGAATAGTCAACACAAAATGTATTGCAATTTTTCATAATCACCAAATAATTTACATCATTTCATATAAATCATGTGACGAAAAGTCTGGCTTGTAAAGTCTTCTATGGCTTTGATACAGAATCATTAGACCTTTGATGCCTACCGAAAATACAGAACACTCAGTTCTTCACAATGGAAATACCAGTCAACTATTTCACACTAGCTCTAGACTAAAACAAGTATACCCCTATCACCTTACCTATTTACCATCGTGTTGGATGATATCATAGGAGAAATCTGTTCAGAGGAAAGAGGAACAGAAATAAGAAATAGACTAAACAAAGCAAGTTAAATGGAAGTGAAAATCTAGAGGTAGGTGGGTCGGCCATAATATCAAAAAGAATCTTGAGTGTATGTATAACAAGGTTGGCACCACAGTTTAAGTCTTTAGGTTTTCAAGTTTCCTTATAAGGCTTAGAGGATAACTTTTTTTATTTGTTATAAACTCTTGTCACAAAATTTAATTACTCTTGATGGAAACTTATACACCCACTTTGATTGCTATAACAATACCTGGTAATAAATAATTATCGAAAAGTTTTATTCTTGCATAATCGATAGAAAAACAAAAATGTTATCGTCAAATATCAAACGTTCGAATATGGCCATTAACTGCAGTTTTGGCTTGAATCCACATTTGGTATCGTCATAGATTCTGGTCTATTCCTCTGCACTATGTTCTCTTGAAAATCTGAATGCTTTTATTTTTGTTGTTGTTTTTGTTCCTTTCTATAATTATAACATTTTTTATTTCTGTTTGTTTTTCCTTTTTTTAATTTCTAGTCATAATGATTATATTAAAGCCTAGAAAAAAAAACAACTGAACTGTAAAAAAATATTTCCTTCCAAAATACTGTCTTCGTAACTGCCTTCCTGACCGCCTTCTCAATGTCATAATTGTGTGCATATACATACATGTGTAACTGTAAGTCAGTGTATTTGTGTATTATTGCATCACAGTCAAATATCCTTTGGCTGATTCTAGCAGAATGACAAAATCTATACTCACTCACACATGCTCATGCATTCATTCATACGAGAGTTTATCGATACACGTGCCGTTATTGTATTGCCGGGTACGGCTGGGTTTGGTCAATCCTATAGAAACCATCAACATCGTCATCATACGAGTAGACTTTTTCTTGTACCTTAATTAACCCTGAACTTGACTGTGTCCAGAGAGAAAAACTTTGAAATGAATGCATTCGTTCGTTGCATTTCAATGAAATTTTAAAAAGTGAGTAGTACTAGTAGTGGTATAAGAAAGAGAGAACAACAAAGAGAGAAACATGCACACACACACACACACTTATACATAGTATTATGCCAACATAAGGCAAAATTTGTTAAAATTACTATTCACCACAATAAATTATAGGGGAAGAGAAGTGTTATTTTTTTTCTTTCTTTTCATCATTTTCATCATTTTCATTTCAAATAATTGTTGTTCCTACTGTTGTCGTTGTTATTGTTGTTTTTATATCTTTTAAATCATTGATTTTCTTTGTAATGCTCGCTCTTTGTGTTCATTGAAATAACGGTCAACAACAACGAAGTAATTTTGAATACGTAGTAACAACACGAGCACAACAAGGATATTGAACAAGTGTTTGTAAGTAAAAACAAAAACAACAACTTTATTTATATTACAATTCATTTGAGTAAAATTGAAAAGGTGTCACCAAATTGAACGTTTTACAAAACAATTAAAAGAGTGACAATAGCGGTTTGGACCACCAAAAAGGCAGTAGGCAAGAATTGAAAGTTTATGCACGTAAAGAAAACAGCGCAATTCTTGTTTTGTAATGGAATTTTACCTGAAAATTTTTTAATTATTTTGCACAGTCAGATTATGATCAAGTTCCTAACTAAGCGCATAAATGACGTTGTTCACTTATCTTAGATATTCCAGAAGTTGCACGGTCCGTAAGGCGTAGTGTCCTACAGGCTTTACTTCTACTATTCCTTATTGAAAAGGCTTTCAGTGTAAATTTCCATTTTAATTGCTTAAATTTTTAACTCGAAAAGTTTTTTCTCGAATATTTTTTTGGTTACTCAAGCTAAATTGACTGGATTTAATTTAATTATCGATCGATTAGAAAATAGCTAAAAACACGTAAAACTAACGGAAATGAAACAAATTTCTATTAAATTTCGAATAGGAAATACTATCTCACATTCGTACATACACATGCATGCAAGTATGTAGTTTAAAATGTTTGAGCATAGGTAACTTGAATAAATCTTACCGACATTAGAAGTCAGAAAGACATATTGCCTCATGTGTTGTTGCAATGCATAAAAAATTGAAATGTTTAAGGATTTAATATAGGGTGACCCTTCAGAATTTTTTGTTTTTTTTTTGTATTTTAAATATAAATCATTAACTGAACAGGAAACTTGAATTAATTGTTAGAGCAGTTGCATACTTGCAGGTGTTTATCTGCATGTATAGTAGTGTACTGGAAAGGATATAACTTTTTAACGGAAATTTATTCAAATGTTTGTAGTTGTTATTGTAGTTTTATTACCAATTACATGCAAAGGTTATCAATAAATGACCATAGTCATGCATCATGCAACAACATGCAACGAAGTGGCAGCAAATGGTTGAAATATGAGGAAAATAATTTGAAGGTTAAAATCGATAACACATCAGCTATAAAAATATCGTATAATAAACCAGAGTTATAAAATTTACACAATTTTTATCTATTAAATCGATTAATGAGTTCCTGGAGTTTAATAAATAGGAGAATATCGTATGAAATTAAATCCAGTGAATATAATGAGAGAGGTATGATAGTGTGAGCAGTTTTCTGGCGTAAGACTCAGTGAGTAAATAAAATTGCCAAGAAAAGTTTCTCATAAGTCCGTTGTTCGGAGATGATTTTATAATGTAGGTCCTGTCAGCCACTCTTGGATAAAATTAACACACACAATATGGATGGTGTGAGATGCTGAATAAAGCTTACAGAAAGAAAAATGGCAGCGCTATCATCCTAAAACGTATTACCGAAAACCATATGATTAGCTGGAAAAATCTTATTAATGGAACTAAAACCAGTAGTAATACGATGTCGGAGATACTTTCTAGCAGCCAGTTGTTCCTTAGAGACACAAAAATAAAAAATACCATACTGCCCCTATATCAGGCAAACATCCTAGTATTTACATTTTTATTTCAATTCCATTCGCATCTGTTTTAATATTTAAAAAATATTTGAAAACTAATCGTCATGTCGCTACTTTCACGTAACAAGGAATTCTTAAGCGTTTACAACACTAATTGCAGCCGTTATGACTTCCTTTTTATTCCAAACGGTAAAGTTAACATTTATTAATCATTAACACAATGACACAATTTCTGATTTCACACCATGTTTAACACCACTTAACAAAGTAATTTTAAAAAAAATTTTTTATAACCTGGTAACACATTAATTCTCTGTTTTTGTAAAACTTACAATTTACTACTACCATTACACGCACATTAAGAAAAAAGCACTACAGATTATGTCATATACATACATATTGCGTAAGAACAGATATTTTACTATAAAATGTCAAAATCAAACATTTAAAAAAAAATAATTGATTTTACAAGCCAAACAACAACTACAACAACAATAACAGCAATATACATAAGTATCAATGTATGGAATGTTTTATAATGTTTGCTTTTATGAAGGGCACTTAAAACAATTGATTTCAGGACCACACATACCAAAACATACAGACAACAGAGAGCGTCATCAGTATTATTAACTTGAATAGTGCAACTCAAAAAACAACACAAAATTTTTGGTGGCCAAGTACGAGGACAATGTATAAGCAAAGGATATAAAAGAAAAGCAACAAACAAAAATAACACACATACACATCTCCATACGCATATACACACATGCCCATACATATGTTTATGTGCATATGTATTGGTAAGTAAAATAATGTGATAATGTAATAAAAATGAGACAAGATTTCTTGCCAAAAAAAAAAAAATTTAGCCATGCAATCCCCAACACAAGGACTTTAAAAGGGAAAAAAAATAAAACAACAAAACTTGCATACATTTTTGGAATACTAACTCGTAGTAATAAAATAAGGATATGGCAACAGTATTTTAGATATAACAAAAACAACAACATGAACAACAGGATTTGTTTGTTACATGTAAACAACACAATACATTTTGACAACTAAAAAGCGGCATTTTTTTAAGTGAGAGGCATGAGAGCAAAAGCAAGAGAGAATAACTAGGCTTGTTATTATTTTTAGCTTAATTACAATAACAAAACAATACTACAACTACTACCATATGATTTTTGTTTTCGTTTTATAACACACACACACACACCCATACATGCACAGCCACAAGTAATAGGCACAGTTGTTAGGTAGTGTTGATATATTATGACTTTGCAGACATTCCAAACAAAGGAAGAAAGAGGGAGAGAGAGAAAGCGTTGTAATAAAAGAGAATGCGCAGCTAATGTTACCGTTAAAATGTATGCAAAAATGAAAACTTTTCTTTCGATTTGTCAATTTCTTTGTATATTTGTTATATTTGTTATGTAGTGAACTTATTTCTATTTGACTTTATTTGATTTTTATTAATAATTTTTTATTATAAAACAATTAAATTTAAAAAATCATTCTTTTCTACTTTAACTTGGTTGTTTATTTAATTTTTTTCATATCCTAAAATCAATCATTATATAACAAAACAAACAATAATGGAACTAAGTTGCAGAATTTAGAATTAGAATTCATTTTGTTTTTGGCTCCCGAAATATTGACGTTATAAATAGTTTTATCTAGACTGCAGTATAACAGTACCACTAACACAAACACACCTACATACATACATATACAACCCTTGGGAATACATATACAAATGGTACGTTATGTTGTATGTACAATATTTTATTTGACACCCTCAACCAAGAACAGCTAACAAGCATTCCTTTATTTGTACACATACACATAATACCACCAGACAGAAAATGTTACCAAATCATTTCAAAGCCCCCCAGCTGTAAAAAAAAGCGGAGTAGTGAAGTAGTAGCACAAAAAAAAAACAAAAAAAAAAGGATGTAGAAATATTACCTTTTTCTGTTTTCTTATACTTTTTTCTAAGCAGTTAAAATTATGTAAAATAATATTCTATTCTTTTGAGTAACCTTTAAAATTCAGCCATATTTAACGTCAGCTTTTTTTATATCAATTAATTATAATGAATTTTCTTAATTTCGTTAATACTTTTGACTACTATTTTAGCATTTTTTTAATGCAATTTTCAAATTTTTGCAAACAGTTTTGGGATTTTTTGGTTGTATTTTCTTAAGTAAAATATTAAATTGTATGAAAATGAATGACCAAATGAATGTACATTTAAATAAATGAATACATTCGTAAATTTGTAAATTTGTATGTGTTCATATGATGATTAGCCACCTAAAATTATTGTATTTTTCCTTACATAAGAACATTTCTGTTTTGTTTTTTAAATGAATTGTAAAAACGAAACAGAAATTTAAATAAAAATAATACCGGTGACCGGTTAAAATGTTTATGTTTTTGAAAAATGCAATAAAATAACGAGGGTGCCTGGAAAATTCACAACTGTAATCAATTAAAAAAATAAAGAAAAAGTACGAAAAATAAAACAAGAGTAAGAAAAGATTTCAGAAACATTATTTTAAACTAATGGAACATGATGTGTTTTACAAGAGAATTATTTTATATTAATTGACTATTTATGTGCTATATCATCTGCCCTCGTTTTTTTTACTTATTATCTTCATTAATTACGGTTTCAGCTACATTTTCTAAATGTTTTAAACAAATTTTTTAAGCTTCTTAAATAATTTATGGGATAAGCACGAATTCATATTAAAATTTTAAATGAATAGACTTTATTTCTAAATATAAAAATTATTTTTAAATTTTAAACACAGAAAATAAATCGAAAATATTTTCAAGTTGCATTGACATTTTGAAACACATTAAAATAAAAATGTAATGGCTTTGCATTGAAACTGTTATAGAGTGTAAAACGTGTAGAACTTTAGCTAAAATTAAATTAAAGACTATAAAATAAAGCTTCAAAGTTCAAGATTTTACAAAGTAGTTAAAAAAATAATGGCTGATAAATAAATTTTTATGATAGAACCTTCCCATTACATATGTTGACATTAAGTTTCTCTCTGCAACGCTTTCGATTATCTTATTTACCATCTGTATCAATGCCTCTTAAAACTGTTTGACTTCCTGTGTATTCTAGGATTGCAATTGAAAATAAAAGGAATATTTCCATCTCTGCATTAACTATTTTCGATTTGGCAATTTCTAAAATCTTAATATTGATTTGTTATTATTATTTTTTTAATGCAACTCAGATAGAAACAACTGAGTTCATATCAAGCACTAGGTAACGACTTACGCTTACTGAAATCGCAAAACATTCGGAAGTTTTTTAATCAAGGGGATGGGGATAGATATTTTAAGATAGTACCCACCCTCCTGACCTCACAGAGGACATTGTATGAAGGTCTAGAGAATAGTCACCTCATCTATATACCGAATACATAGTTACTTACAACAATAATTGGCAACCCTATCATTCTAGAATTTGCTATTACAGACCAAAATCCTGCCAGATTGAAAAAGCTGAATGCAGGAGAAATACTTTGTGTAACAATTCTATATTCTGTAAAGCAAAGAAAAAGGATATAAGAAAGGCAATATCGATATCTCTTCTTCTCTTTGTATCTAAGATGGTTTTAGTTTGCTTCGATCAGCATAAATATGTATTGTTGCGAAGACAGAATAAGCACTGAATGCTTTTTCAAAAAACAGCAAAGGATTACAAAAGAAGTTGGAAGTATGGAGGTAAACAGTAATCAAATTACAGCAACAAAACAACATATAAAAAGCAAGATTCTGAAAGTTGACACATCGAAAATAAGCGGTAAGATAAACAGAAACTTAATTACTATAACGAAACTACATAAAGACATACTTTTCGGAATGTTGACACACCGAAAATAATTGAAAAATGACGAACCTTACGCTTGAGACAAACCGTTGAGTGATTAGCTGAGTTGATCCAACACTGGCTTGTGTTGAAGGTAGTAAGAAAGAAATCAGTCTCCTAATTTGCATATTTTGTTTTTGCAAGAGAGCAAAAATATTTTATTTTATTGATTTGACTACTTTGTTTTACTTTTATTTGATTTGACTACTTTGGCAACAGTTTTGGGATTTTTTGGTTGTATTTTCTTAAGTAAAATATTAAATTGTATGAAAATGAATGACCAAATGAATGTACATTTAAATAAATGAATACATTCGTAAATTTGTAAATTTGTATGTGTTCATATGATGATTACCACCTAATAATTGTATTTTTCCTTACATAAGAAAACATTTCAATCAATAGCATAAAGTCGGCTTGAAAATTTGCATACCCCGCATTGGAGTAGTAGTAGTAGTAGAGAAAGAACCCATAAAAGAGTCTTTCAAAGATAGGAGGTCAGTTTGGAACCATCACACATTGTGCCTAATTACGATCGGCGCGTGTGCGACAGCATTTTAAACCCTACCTTACCCACAAAAAAAAAGATAGAATGAACACGACGATATAAATAGAAGAAAAAATTTCAAGCATATTTTATTGGAAAAAAAAATCGCTTAGAAATCAAATTTAGTTTGAAGCGTATTTTAATATCAACAATTAAATAATTTATTTATCATAAAAATAATTAATTTATTATATTTCGGTTTATTGAAATTACTGCTGCCCATCTTGTTATATTATTAACAGACAATTTGTTTCAAAATTTATGGTTTTTAGTCTATTAAGGCTACACCATTTCCTCAAATATTCAACGAAAGTATTGAGAACAGAATTATTGTCAAAAAATTTTGTTATTAACTGTTAGTTCTCCAAAGCACAACACATACATATATGGCTTCTATTGCTAAGTAAAAGTCCAAGTGCCAATTTGTCATACCTTTGCACAAGTAGATACAATCGATTATCTTGACTGTGGTGTCATTCTCATTCTTAGCATATATGATGATGAAGCTGGACAAGTTACAGGAACTGTTTGCAACTTTTCAAAGAATTCTTTTAAACAAATGAATTACAAATTAGCTTTTAATCACAGTGTAGATTTATATTCTATTTCAAAAAGAATTTTTGTTATGGGAAATTAAATAATTTGAAAAAGCAAAACAAATTAAAATAAATTAAAAACATAATGAACTGCCGTAAATAATTACTTCATCAACGTATAATTATACCCTACATCACAGTAAATGAATAATGACACTTTGTTTTTGTACAAGGGCTTGTAACACTGTTGAAATACAATATTCGCTTCAATATTCGCAGAAATATTGATGTTTCACAGTAGGCACCATTTCGAATATATTCTGGTACGATCCATTTATGGGAAATCTAAATAATATTGAGCTGTTCAGTATGATGAGTTGCCTTATTTTACAGACACATTTTAGCCGAATATGTACAGAGAATAACAATAAACTCAGATCATGTAAAGAGATTGTAGGGCATCAAACACTCATTCCTACTCGGCTGTAATATTTTTCTTCATGTTTTAAGTTCATTAACATAATTGACATGAATACCTATAATATTTTTGCTTAAGAAAATATTTTCTTTCGACTAAACAAAATATTTGTTGAAGATGTTAAAAAAATTTTGAATTTTTAATCGAATTAATTTTAATAAATCTTACACACGCCATTGTACGTCTTACATCGTACGTTTTAAGTTTTCAGCTTCATGTTTTAGGCCTTATTTTTTACTCTCACATCTCGCTTCTTATGTCTTACACAAAAGCTTAGTAGTCCTAGGTCTAACAGATTTTGTTACGTCAGAAAATCGACATCCTAAGTTACATTCGTATTACGTAGTTGGTTTTTTTATACCTTAACCCTTAGATGCTACGTCTTATACCCTAAACAGAGACCATGTGACGCTTTCCCATTTCGATTTATAACCCAAGATGTTACTGCCTTCTTTACTTAGCTGCTGTATCAAGCTGATTGCAGACTAAAAATCTTAAAATAAATCACTCATGCTCATAAACTAATGAACGAATAGAAAAAAAGTAACTTTTTGCGGCGTGTCTAAAATTCTCAATTACGATAAGATAAAATACTGATACTTAAAATTAAAAGTTTATATTTAAAATAGTTTTAATTTAATTTAAATAATTAATGCTGCATAAGCAAAATAAATTTACGCTTTAATTTTTCTCGCCTCATTATCTCAAAGCTCCCATTTTTCCTCGTCTAATGTAAGCAACAACTCACTGAATTCGTGTTCGTAACAAAATTGTCAGAATATTTGTACTGAAAAAAATTAAAATATCAGCATGAAATTAAAAACAAAATTTATACGTAGTACAGTGACTGACAAAATATAGCGAAACCATAAACAAAATAATTTAATGATACTAAAAGTCACATGACAATGTTATGTGTTACCATCTTGTAACGAGCGTGATAATTCATCATGGTACTCACAATATTTTAATGAAAACTAAACTGTGCAAAGCGTTTGCGTAGAATTTTTTGCGATTCGAAGAAAACCGAGTAAAAATTCAACTCTGGGTTTTAAAAGATTCAGTAGTTGGAAAATCAGTAGAACTGATACTAGTATGAGCTAGGACTCGAGTAGTAGATAAAGAAATAGGACGATGTGTAAGGCTACAGCCAATAGCACGGAGGTCATGGGATCGAATATTTTCATCCTAAAAATATTGACACGAAAGAAGGTAAATAAGATAAATGGAAATAGAGAAAGGGAAAGTGAAGTAAAACTAAAAAATGGATGTACTTTTCTAAGCGAGAGTAATTCTACAATAAATCTCAAGAAAACTTGGAAATTTTCTCAATATTGAGACTTTAAATCCTGCACCTAACTCCTTATCATCTCCCTATACCCTGTGAAAGCCAAGCTAAGCTCTATTCGAGATCTCCTCCAGTGACCCGATACCACAATACTCCTTAAGGAAACAAGTTTCAGATTACGCTTACTGAGTCCCAGCAATGCACATGATAGTTACCACCATCAATCGATGGATAGATTCCCAGCCACATAACAACCGACACCATCGCTTCGACGAGACCAGTAAGTTTCTAACACCGTTAACTTTAATACAAAGCCAAGAAGTCAAGATGCAAACTATTAAAGAACAATCGTAGCTGTTCTGTGCAATGTGGTACTGAGTATTAAGAGACTAATTTAATCGGTTAGAACCTCACTTTTATGCTTAAAATACTTAACAAATTTTTAATTCTGTGTTCCAAAAGCAACAAAAACTTAAAAGTTTTAGAATGACATTCGTCTTTCTCACCCAGCACACCCGTTTAGGGCATTTTGGCCGGGGGATCGACAAATATATTATTAGAGAGAATTGGTTCTTTAGCCCTACTATTCGATTACAGCATGTTTTGTAAACACCACTCCCCTTTCTTCCGCCTATTTATCTATTTTCAACCCATCCATCCCTTGAGTGTTGACTTTATAAAACAAATTGTGTCTTGATAACAATAAAAGAAATGTTATTAAATACGTTTTAAATAATGTCTAGTGTAATGAATTAAAGTGTACTTTACAACGCCTAGCATGCCTCCGTATAGGTCAAAAGCCGTGCTGCCCTTTGAAATTATTTATGAATTTTTGAAAACTCGTTAAAACCGAGTGTCGTCGCATCAATGTTGTTTTAGCTTAACTAATAAATCATTTGCTTTTTATGTAAATAAAATAAAACGGAAATTAAAAATTAAATAAATTCAATAAAATTATCTACAATTTATATATAAAGCAGTTGAAATGTATGAGTGATTGCCTAATACACAACCTTTTCAAATGGTTGATGAGGGATGGCCCTCCTATCAGCTGGTCGAGGTGTGTCTGCATTTTTAATACATAAAAAAAGAAATTGAAATTTAAGAACTTTTGCATGTGAAGATAACAAAACCAACCTTACATAGCATATAACAAATTAAATGGCATTAGAATTGTAAGGCATATCACAGTTTTTGCAAGATAAATTATTTTATAAAAGAAATATTCTCGTGATTAGTGGTTTTCAAAATATTTTTTTTTTTTTTAAATTTGAAAAATTACATTTCCATTCAACAGGAAATAATTAAATGTGACTAATGGAAGAACAATGGGAATATTGCAAGTTTATCAAGATAATTTTACAATAGAAATTTTATAATGCGTATTAAATATTAAATGAATAAATGAATTTCAATGAATATAAAAAAGAAAAAATTTTATTTTTAAAATATTTAATACGAGAGTTTTTATCAAAAATGCCCAAACCATAAATGGGGTAAAATTTAATAAAAAAAAAATTAAAAAGGTGCAGTTTTCGAATCTAGCACATTTCATAGCTATTCTATCTACAATTCCAAAACAGTTATCTTCACGTACGGGTAACCCTTAAAACCGAAGATATAACCGCCGAAGCTAATTGATTTCTTCAAATAAGCAAAAAAAAAAGAAAATGCTCTCTATATATCAATCAAAATGGAATAAAAAATGGACTTGTGGGAGAAATAGACCTAGTAATCTGAATAGTCATGGTACTAAGAATTCCTAAACAGGTTTCTTTGCTGCTGGGCATTAATTGGGACTGGAAATATAGGCGACAAAGCCGACTTTTTGTCAAAGAAAAAAAAAAAGTGCGTTATATATCGGTCAAAATTGGAAAAAATTTACTTGTATGGAATGTGGACATAGTGGGCTGAATAGACAGGGTATCAAGAATTTCAAAACAGTTTTTCTTAGCGCCAAGTTTTACTTGGGAGCGGAGATATAGGCAACGAAGCTAACTTTGTTAATGAGCAGAATTTGTTGTTAACTTTGTTGAACTTAAAAATTGTAATAATTCTCATTGAGTTAATAAACAACAAAAAGTCGTATTTTTGCATTTTTTTAATTTTTGTTTAAAGACTTGCATGTTTTTGGTCCATGGCTTGCATGTTTTTGGTTGATGACTTGCATGTTTTTGGTCCATGACTTGCATGTTTTTGGTTGGATGACTTTCATTTTTTGACTGATGATTTGATTTGATTTTTTTTTTGGTTCATGACTTCTATTTTTTATATAGAGTACGTTTTTTGCTCACCAGAAGCATGGAAATATTAATAGAAACTGCCTCTCATTACAATGCTGGATAATGCTGTAGCCAATTTTTATTTATTCCAGAACTATCGTTTTTTTTTTTCTTGAAAATTCAGTATAGCAGTGATTTGAATAAATTCTCCCCCTTTCTTTCCTACTTAAACTGTGAATACCCCAAAGAGCTTTTCTTTTTATCGACCATTTTGAGCTTATGTGCCTTCAGGTATAAGAGTCTTTTTAATGCCTTTCAAATTGCGTAAGAACACAGACAATGAAGTTTTCTTCAATCAAAAGTAATTGCGAATTGGAGGGAGCTTAAAAAGGATTTTACATTTAGTAATTTGACTTGATTAAATTCTTATCAAACTTACACGTATCCACATACATACATAAAAATATGGCACACAAACATGTATAACTATATATAAAAAAACAAGTATATACACAACAACAGGTGTAGTTGTTGAAATTTTTCCAGTGTACTAAACTAGTGTCTCAAAAGGACTACAAACACACACAATCCGATATACAAATGCGGTCGTTTTTTGGGAAATTTACAAACACAAAATAATCAATAATCATTTCAACATTAAAGGAATTGAATAGAAAATAAGATGAGTGCGAAAAAGGGAAAGTGGGAAAGGGAGGATGCTCAATATATACGTATACGTACGTTTTACTCACTCATATTTTCATCGAAAATATCGTATATTGAAAATCAAAATAGGTATTGAAGTATTAATTCAACATTTTTTCAAATCGTCCACTTTCAAATATTTCACACAGTTAGTCCTGTGAACTCTCTTTAGAAAAAGTAGGACTCAGTAAGCAAAGTGCCTCACCAATATAGTCATTACACCATTTAATACATTTCCATAGGATTTGTTCCTACTACTTACGCATGGTAACCCTGACATTCTAGGAGCTGCGGCAGTAAATCAATTAACAGAATAATGGGGAAGAAGGGGAAGAATTGGTTTGTGGCAGCACTATACTAGTCAAAATGATATTTCAAAAATTTTTACTTTTCAATAACGCCACACTTTTAAGAAGGTAAATAGTTAATAGTGTTTCCCAATTATCTAATTGGTAGACATACCTACTCCACTGCCTGCAAAGACATTAATTTACATTCAAGGGAATTTTTTTAGATTTTTGCAATCGGTTGCTAAGCATAAAAACATGTGTACATTTCTAAGAATGTTTATACTATAAAACAACAACAACAATAATTTTTAAATCTAATACAGTTGCAGAAAAATATTAAGCATTAATATTTAAATGATGACTCATGCCATTTATTTATTCGATCAAATACTTTGTTTAATGACCACAACTCACAGTTTCCAGTTGTGTAACAATCTGCAATGTTGCCAATAATAGAAATTTTTGTAAAATCAAGAATTCTTATCAAGCATATACCAACAAGGGCGTTTTATTTTGTTATTCAATAATATCCAATACAATACACAATACAAGTGACAATTGTAGAAATCATACGAGCAGTCAAAATAGCAGTAGTATTAGACTATGGATAGTAGTGACAAATAGTAGAATAGATTAGCTGCAGTATTAGGAATTATAGAAGCAGTATTAGTAGCAGTAGAGGTATAAGGTATTAAAGTAGCAATAGAACTACTAATATAAAAGAAAGTTATCACGGCAACAGTATAAATGTCAGAAAAAATTAAAGCAGCAATAGTATTAAGAGTTATAGGTACTAATATAAGGAATTGAAGGAACTGTAATATTAACTGTTATAGAAACGTTCGAAAAAGTAGTATAAGAACATAAAATAGCAGCAGAATAAGAAGTAATAGTAGCAAATCTAAAATTAGTATAATGGACTGAAATAGCAGTAGTATAAGGAGCTCTAGTAGCAAATCAATAGTAGATATAGTATAAGGTTTTATATAGCAGTATGATTCGTAGCAATGACATTGGTCATATGAGGGATAGAATTGGAAGTAGTACAGAGTTGTAGGTAGTAACATGCAAGTAATTGCTGCGTTAGGAATTATAGTAACATTTGTTCTTATTAAAGCCCCAGAGTTTTAATTGTAATTTAATGTTTAATATATAGTCTGTTTTAAAACTATGCGGCTATTATTCTACTCAACACTGTTTTAGATTTTCGAATTCAATTATTTCATGTTTTCGCTCTTGTGTAAACATAACAAAAAAAATCTTTTTTTTTTGTTTCTTTATTGTGGCTTAAAAATTAAGTGGCCAGAAAATAGGTTTTAATTGTTTGGAACACATACATTCATATGCACACGTATTACACGCAGAAAAATCCTCAAAAATAGTTTCCCACCGATAAAACAATTAAAAATAAATGCAACAACAACAACAACAACAACTGTGACTAACAATGATTGTTTAAAATTGTTGAAGAATTTTTCAAAAAAAAAAAAAAAAAAACATTTTTTAATTGTTGTTTCTGTAATCATTATTCTTTTAATTTTTTTTTTTAATAATAATAGACAACAACAACACGGGTAATATACCTTCAAGGTCATCGTTTATATTTTTAAAAAACAGAGAAAGAGAAACTAAAAAATTTATTTTTTTTGCCTATTTATGTTGTAGTTGTTGTTATAATTTTATTATGACGTACATGATTTTATTTTAGAATTTCAAATTAATTTTCAGATTTAAGAATACAACAACAGCAATAGTTTTTTTTTGTTTTAGACTTGTATTTTACTTATATTTAATCAACATGGTAGGCTTTCAAGGGGTTTCTTATTTTAACTAAGATGGATTTAGAATGGATTTGCTTCGATTAGCATAAATATGTATTGTTGCGAAGACAGAATAAGCACTGAATGCTGTTTCAAAAACAGCAAAGGATTATAAAGGAAGCTGGAAGTATGGAGATAAACAGTAATCAAATAACAGCAACAAAACAACATAAACACAGCAAGATTCTGGAAGTTGACACATCGAAAATAAGCGGTAAGATAAACGGAAACTTAATTACTATTACTATAACTATAAACTTGACACACCGAAAATAATTGAAAAAAGACGAACCTTACGCTTGAGACAAACCATTGAACAATTATTCCTAATTGCAAGCGATTAGCTGAGTTGATCCAACACTGGCTTGTGTTGAAGGTAGTAAGAAAGAAATCAATCTCCTAATTTGCATATTTTGTTTTTTCAAGAGAGAAAAAATATAAAGTGCTTTATAAAATACTTTTTAGACTTTCTTGTAGAAAGTACTGACGAATTCGAACCCTGGCCTTTCGTCTAATAAGCCAACACACTACCCACTAGACTACGGCGACTTCATAATAAGCAAAGTCAGAAGGTAGAAAAACCCCCAGCTGCTATACTAAAAGAAATTGAAATTGAAATGAATATCCTGATGGTGCCACAAAAAATTATCTCAAGTGAAGGGAATAGGACCAAGCCCCAGGTCAGACATCTGGAATATGAAAAATATCTATTTCCTCTCAGCAGTCTTCTGGAAAAACCTCTGTGAGTAAATAAAATTGCTATGAAAAGTTTCTCAACAATCTGTAGCTTAGAATCGACACTAAATATAGGTTAAGCCACTCATGGATAAAATTATCACACACAACATAGCTGGTGTGAGAAGCCAGGTTGTCGTTTTTAATAAAGAAAGAAAGGGAAGACTCTTCATAAGACAAGTAAACGTTATCGACAGGGAAAAACGATACTGACCAATTATGTAAGTAATGTAAATGGAACTATAAATGGATAACGAAGCATAGTCAAGGCTTTATTATTTGTGGTAGAAATGATACAGCAACTAGAAATGTAAATGTATATAGACATGGAGACTTAGGGTACGCCTCCCACTTAGACTATAGCGAGATGTGCTATAATATATTCTAATGTTAGCCAGAAGGACAAGGTAGAAGAAATCGTGTTGCGTGCATTAGTAGTAACAGTTTGGAATGATAATTTAAGTAAAGCAAGAAGTGCATGAAAATGCTTTGCTCTCCTGTTTATTCTATTCTATTAAATTATTTATTTATTTAGTTATTGTCTACACTGTAACACACATTTTATTTTCCAAATTTTCACCATAAACACTATCATTATGGACACAACTGTAGTCTTTTTAAAATATAGTACAATGCTTTATAAATCTGTATGTAAATATTTCGTTTTCGTTTCATTTTTTGGCACATGAAACCTAAATAAACCATAAATAATAAAAACCAACAACAAAACCAACAACAGTAGAAAGTACCAAAAACAAAAATATTACAAAAAAAATCGGTTTTTTTTCTTTTTAGTTTTTAATGAATAATACTTTTTGCTTGTATTTCTAATTACACGTTTGTTCTACAATCTTGTCGATTTTTTTTGTTTTTATTTTTGTTTTTGTTTTTTTGGAACGAAAATAACAACAACACCAACAGCAGCAAATAATTCTCAACCGTAAAATAACAAAATATTAATTAAATGCTATAGACAGAAATGAACAACAACAACAACAACAACAAAAACAAAAATAACAACAAAACATGTTCCATTATTATTAATAATTTATGACAAGAAACAAACAAACAAACAAAAAATAGGAATTATTTTTATAAGTGAAAGTAGAACCAACCAACTAAACTGAAAAATAAAAATTAAAAACAAAAATTTGGTGTTCTTGACCCTGTATTTTGATTTTAAAAACATAGTCGTTATGTGTGTGTGTGTATCGGTGTTAAGCCGGCATAATGTTTATATGCAATATGTATGTTGGTATGAGTATGCTTTCGTGTTTATGTGTAGGAATATAAAAGTGTGCATGACTTTGTAATTTTTTTTTTTTTGAGCTCAATAAAGTACCAGATGTTGTTAAGACAATACAGCAGCAATAACTCATTTAGCCAGATGGGCGGAAAAATGCTCTACTTTTAGTTTATGGTACTAATTTTACTACTTGACTTCATTATCAGCAACAAAAGTACTTTTTAAAGTAATCTTTAGCTGACTATAAGTAAATATGAATACAAAATATGGTAATCATATCATAACACAAAACATATCCTGATGAAAACTGTATAAAAGCAGACAAAAATAGTACTGTATTTGGAAAAAGTACCAAAACACAAAAAGTACCCAAAGGCAAAAAAAAAAAACAAAAATAATGAGATCATAAAATATTATAGCCTGCTAAGGTTAGGTTAGATTAATTGGAAACCGTTTCAAGAATAAAGCCTGCTTTGATTCTATAAAGTACCTTTACAATGCCGATTATAACTATGCTGTAATACAACTATTACTCCCAGCTGGTATATCCCAACTATATCGATAGTTATCCTTCGTCTTAGGTTTTCAAGTATCAGACAACAATAGAGAAGATATTTGATGGTCTCCTCTTCTTCCTCGTTGTTAAAGTTTCTGCAAAAGTCGATGAGGATTATTCTCTTTCTCCAGTGTCCAGTGCATGTTTATCTTATTTTCGGGGTAAAAATGTCCCAAAGCCATCCACTGATGGAACATTCCTATCTCAAAACATTTTCCTTGTTGTGTCAAAAGAAATCAAAAGAATATAATCCGTATTGGGAAGACAAGGAGAACCAGAACTAAAGAAATGCATCACGACTGAGAAATGAGATTGAATACAGCAACTTGACGGTTATCCTTTAATAGAGTTACCATTCTGTGGTATACGTATGGATTAAAGACAGATAGTAGCAAAAGTGTTGGTATGTACAATACCCCTTCCTTGAGGAAACTCGCGAGTTTTTTCTAAACGGAAGTATACGCCTTTGAAAGTTATTCTCAATTAAACTTGGATAGAACAATTGAGAGCACTCGGCTCGTATGAGATCGATTTGAGTGTCTATGCAAGCTGAATAAGCATAATCAGGGAGTTGTGCTTACTGACACTGAACAAAATCCTTAATTTCATTACGCCAACAAGATTGGGTGGACATTATAGCTATGCCCTATAAATTAAAATAGATCGTAAGGTCGCAATACTCTAACACCTCTCCCTACATGACAATAAGTTGCCTATCCAGAGAACCTTTGAATTTAAATAAATCTACTGTGAGTATTGCTCACCGGTTCCGAAACCTTGTGGGTTCCATGATGCTTTTCCGTTTGGCAGCTTTTTGAATATTAAAAATATTCATTTAAAGCACAAATTTGTAAATGGCATTAAGGTTAGTTGGTTAAATCATTTAATGATCTTGAATTCTGTAAATTTGTGCATCGTACGTAGTGCATTTGCACCTTTGATTTTGTAAAGAGACGGAAACAGAAAAATTTTCATTGGAAATTTAGAAAAAAAAATCTGCTTTTCATTTTGCAATTTTGTGGCATAAATTATATTTTCTTAATTTGCTTTTCAACGGTATGGTGGCCCAAATGAGAAGAACACAAATTGTAACGTATCAATATAAAATACGTGAGAATCAATTTTTTTTTTTGGAGGGGGGGGGAGTAAATACGAGTTTTCTTTCTATCCTTTTTTGTTGTCTAATTTGTATGAATATTTTGGTTTTTTTTTTTGTTTCTATTTTCCACTTGTGGTCAAAACAAATAATAATAATAATAACTTGGTATCTATGCAAGCTACTAAAACGCAAATACGATAATGGCATTAAGCCAAAGATTGATTATATATTTTTTTATTACAATTCCGCCTGTTTGCTTGCCTGCCTGCCTTGCCGTTTTCCTCTATTTCTATGATATTTCTTCCGATCTGTTATAAATGCTGTATGTGGTCTGAAAAAAGGCTTTTAAAATTGTTTTTATTTTTTATTTTTCTAAATTCAAAATTTTAAAACAAAAATTATTAAAAAATGTAATTTTTGCAAAAAAAAAATGGCCTCGAAAACAAGCTGTTTTATCTGCTGGAAGTACTATTGGTGTGCGTACGCAATATTGCAGCGGCTTTAAATTTAGAGTTTCCAAAAAAAAAAAAAATAGGTTTCCATGATAAAATTATTCAAATTGAGTTTACTTTGACGGTAATTTATCACTATCAATTACGTTTAACACTCAGGGTCAAAGATAACAATACGTTTAAGAATGAAGTCATATTTTTTTGTTCTTTGAAATAAGATAACAATAAAGTAACTTTTTCAAGGAAAAGGTATTTTTTGGAATATATTTTTAAATAAAAGTACTTTTATTTAAATGTTTTATAAAATTTTTTTAAAATAATTTAAAAAAGTACTTTTATAAAAACATAAAAAAGTACTTTTATAAAATAATTGAAAAAAAGTATTTTTATAAAAACATAAAAAAGTACTTTTCATAAAAGTGCTTTATAAAAGTACTTTTCATGGTCAGGATTACGGCCTAGCTTCTCACACCACTTATGTTTTGTGTGTTAATTTTATACATGAGTGGTGGACCTACAGTTTAAAGTCGACTCCGAACGACAGATTTTTGAGAAACTTAACATGGCAATTTTATTTACTCTCAGAGTTTTTGCCAGAAATCTGCTGAGAGGAAGCCGCCGAAGAAATATTTTTTCATATTTCGTTTTTGATGTCTGACCGGGATCGATAATAATAAATTATTAATTTTGTTAAGAATCCAACAAACAAAAAAAAAACGATGAACGGAAATTCAATTTAAATATTAAAAAAACCGTGGAATTATTAAAAATAAATACAACCGGTTTTAAAGAACCGACCGGTTTTCTATTTACAATTCAACGAAACCTGTATCAACAATTGAATTAAATAAAAATAATTTTTTTGTTTTTTAAATTTTTTTAATAAAAAATTAATCGAAAAAATTTTATATTTTGTAGAGTATAAAGAAATGTTGGCATACCTTAAGGAGTTCTTTCTAAAATCTAGAAATTAATTGTTGAAGATCTGTCAGAACGTATTACCTGCAATGAAAAGAAAGTTCAATAAAAATTATTCACATTGGACAATTAAAAAATACAAAAAAAAATTAAAAGCATAGACAGCTGAAATTGATACAATTTCACTCCAGAGACCTATAAAAATAATTCAAAATCCTCCACCAGCTTTGGATGAAAACATGGGTACCTCAATGGAAAAGCAAATCTGTTCCCTGTTTAGTTGGTCATTATTTGGGTTGGTATTAGGGATAAATTATTCTCCTAGCCTAACACATTTAGGTTAAAAGAGAGAAACTAAGCTGATCGAATCGTAACCCAACACGAATCAACAATTTTTTCTCTCTCGACTGAACATTAACAGGACATATCGACAATGCATTGCATACATCGGGCTAATGCCCTAAACCAACCCAAGTCAAAGCTTTTTGTTATTTTAATTTATGTTGCAAGTAATGAACGCCATTGTAAATAAATGTTTACAAAGTAAATTGGTATACATAATTAAGTACACTTGTATGTATTTTTATTCGTTAACATTAATAATTTATGACGGCTTGTTATTAAAAAAAAAACTTTTCGGTTTGAAAAATCATAAATTTCCATCAATTGTCCTCCATTTTATTGCCGTTATAATAATTTACTCAGACTTGAAAAGAAATTGAACTGTTTTATCGCATTTTTTTATTTCAGCTGCAACATTAAAAGTCGTCATGCTATTCCCACAGACGAAATACGAAACGCGGTCAACAGTAGATGTTATAGTTGCTGTTTACAGTTGTGAACAATAATATAGGTATGCATTTGTATACCTTTTTCTTCACAGAAGATCCCATGTAGACATCAATCTTTGAAACATAATCAACCTACCCCTTGTTGGAGTAACCTGTCGTACAAAGGATACAACACGAATAGATTGTAACGATTGTAATAGAAGATTATAGATTACACTGTAGCTAATCGTAAAAGTAAATAAGCAAAGTCATACATAATTGGCCATTACATTGGCCATTACAATTGATTAGTTATATTTGGTCTCTGCTCGACTAACTACGTCACAAATGCCAGTATGCCATGAACAAATATTATTTTTGACTACTTCTCTACGAGAAATGTCATTGAAAATCGTACAGTAAAGATCAGTGAAATACGATGCATATGCAACTATTCTGACATTACTTGGAATAATTTTAATTTAAATGTTGATTGTGAACCACAAAAATTCTTGAAATCCTAATACGAGTAAGAATAACATATGAATTCTATATTTAAATGAACGCTTGTAGGATTTTCAATGACTTTCACTGTATTTCCGAGTACGTCATTCTACTTTTTGAACACACCTTTTTCACTTTGCTTTGGAAAGAAAGCACTTCTTAATCATATCTTCTAAAAATTTGATGGAATTTCAGCGTAAGTGGTAATCAAGTGATAATCTCACAAGTAATTGATTTTAAACTATTTTGAAACAAGAATAGGCTTTAAATAAGAAACAAACAAATTTTAATGGAAAAGTTTAATACGAAAGCAAGAATACGTAAATTGATTGATTTTTTTTTCTTATTGTTGACCAGACCAGCATTATAACACGATAACAACTTAAAAAAAAAACAAGGAAAATATTTGCGCTGCAATCTTATCTTTGGAAAAATCACATCAGAACCATTATATATACACGATCGAATATTTACGGTCAGTTAAGACCAGAGACGAGACATCACAAATAATACCGTGATTTAATTTTCTTTCATGTTGTAAATCTAATAGACAAAGAAAAACAAAATTTATGCACTTGAGTTTATCAAAAATAATAAAAAATTTTTTTTTTGAACAGCTCGTAATGGTTTTCAAATAGAATAATTACAGCCGCAACCATACAGTTTTTGGTTGTTACCATTGGCATTAAAAGTACGAGTATCTCAAAAACAAAGATAAGAATTTAATGTTGTCGGTTCACACATACACTCGTTTTATTACCCGAATATTGTTTTGATATCGTATCGTATTAAAATCGCCGTATTATACGGTTACAGTGCCAAAGTATTGTTGAAAAGTTTGTAAGTATTATGGTAATTGTTATTGTTATTGTTTTTTTTGTTTTTATTTTCAGTAAATAAATAACTGGAAAATTAATTAACGGTAGCCTTGTTGATAACACCGCTACCAAGTATTACAATAGAGTGGATTGGAGTGGAGTGGAGTGCAATACAATTAACCGTTTCTTAGGAAAACTTAAGAAATATTTTCTCAACTGCAGTGAATATACATATAAGACTCACAAAAACCTATGGTCGGTCAAAGTCGATCTAATGATCTATATACTATACTATATACTTACCAATCCTTGCTGCATATTGTTGAAGCACATGGCCGCAATGCTATTTAAGGTCTTATTGATCATGAAGCCTCTGAGAGGCAGATGATTAGTCTACTGTATTCCAGTTTGATCATACATGCCTACAGGATGTCTGCTCATTTTGCGATCTTATATAGCAACCCACTTAATATGAGTTAGGCTAGGTTATATCACCTCGAAAGACCTACTTTGGTTCTGCACTATTGTGTTACCAATTGTACTTGTCACCTCGTTAAACTATTTATAACCCCTGGCTGGCATTTCTCAACTATTCTAACAGTTTTGTGAATATGATTGGACACGTTCTGCCAATACGATTCAGTTTCCTAACCGATGAACAAAAATGGAGAAGATATTCTGCGGATTCCTCTTCTTCCTCATGACACAACATGTGTGATGTGAGAATCTCGGTTGTAATCCTGATCAAAGAGTTATAATGACCAACGAAGCAAGTAAGTAATCGGTTAGTACAAGGGACAATCGAAGATTCAGCTGATGGATATGGAATCTTTAGTGAATTATTTTGTGAAGTTCTTTGGAAGATGTGAACCATTTTCCCATATAATCTGTCTGGTATTTTCATTTAAAAATCAGCATCGAAAGCGTGCAGTTAAGTTAAGTAACTAAGTTTTTGGCATAACCATACCTTCCATACTTGAAATGCAAATAATTAATCAAAAAATGTCAACACAATGAATTGTGCAAGTAGGCGCCATCCCATAAGTGTTGATCTGAGTACAAACAAATTTAATTAATTTTAAAATGTATTGTAAAAAATGTTACAGAAGCCAATTTTTTTTTGTTTTATTTTTTTTTTTTTTTTTTTGATTTCTAATAAGAAAACCTATCTTTATACTCATGACATTATCATAGAATATATTTTAAAAAATGAAAAAAAAAAATATAATATTACGAGTGTCCAGTTTGAAGTTGATGGCCAATATAATATATTTTCTACACTTAATATATCAGCAACACTTGAGAAATTTATTGGCTGTCGAAAGTGAAACATTCTGATTTCGTTTCGAGTGAATAATCGAAAAATCAAAAAATAATAAAGATTAGAAATCGAATCGAACAGGTATAATAAAGTTTTCAGTTTAAAAATTAATAATTATAAATTCGTTTTAAAATACTAATAATAATAATGGCTAATAAAGATAAAAAAAAATAAAATAAAATAATATTTAAAGCCAATTGAAAATGAGACAGAAAATATTGTTTTATACTGGTCATTTTATCATAAACATATACATACGTACGTAATTTGTTAATAAAACAAAAAAATTTTAAATTTTTTAATTATGCCTTGACAATCTGGCCGAAAAATCACAAGACCGGCATATAATTCCATATAAAATTTCTGTCATTTTGTTTACGCTCTGTTTTCTTTTTCATTTCATTGCTTAATTCTAATAAATATTACGGGCCATATGGGGTTTTTATCAGAGTTTATAATACATAAGAATAGTTAAATTCTACATTATATCGATGAAAGTATGTTTACCTGCCCATTTTAATACTTCCTGACCTAGGCTAGAATACTGATATAACAGAGTAGCAAATCTGTCCCTTATGTCCAAATCTGTCCTTTATGATATCGAATGATGAGATGCCCCACAAACCGACAAATCCTGATTAACTGGTCTTGACAATCAATATAAGAGTTTTGTGTTTACAGAATAGAAAGAGCGAGTCTATGTGGAGCAGATCTATAACCTCTGCAGGAATTATTTGCAGGCAAGCGAAAACCCTCCTCTTGCATATGTTTATGTGTAAACTGGTTTGCGGGAGGAGTACAACAATTTTAAATTTCAATTAATTAAGTTGAGGCATATGTCATCCAGTTAAGATTATTGGTCTGATCGTGTTGTATTGTACTCCGTAAGGAAGAGCTAAACTCGCTCTTATACTGCAGCCTTATTCTAAAATTCAGACAATTCCGTCTGGAAGTCAAGAATATTCAGTGTCGGAGGGCGCTTAACTGTGATACATTATGTAACAGACGGTATTTTCCTGCTGCTCCAAGTAGAAAATTAGAGAAAATAAATCGAAGGTACGCCTAACAGACGGGCATGTCTCCTTATTAAATAACATATCATAAGGCAATAGAACACACAATAAATTCGAGAGATAAAAGCGAATTGTGTAGCGCCCATGTGCGAGTCCATGCAGAGACTTCGCATTACAGTTGTCTTTATTATTTATTATTATAATAACTAAGCAGACGTACAGATAGTTATAGAAGGCAATACAATCAATCCTTACCGAGAAAGAAAGAGCTATAGCAGGCTGTTTAGACCAGCAATTGAAAGCTTTAAAACTTTGATACTAAATGTGGTGTTATGGTGTAGGGTAACAAAAAAAGATGTGTGCTGAACATATTCTAACAATTTTTATCTCTTTTTCTTTGAAGTTGTTTGCTCAAAATGAAGTCAAGTTTATTTAATATTTAATTATTTATTCATTTTGTGTTTGTCATTAAAAAAAAAAAAAAAAAAAAAAAAATTATTTAAAATTTCAAATTTTTATCACTATATGTTAACAATTAAAAATTAAAAAAATTTCATTTAATTTAAGGAAAAGGGAATGTTTTTTTTTTTTTTAATCAATGAACTATAGAAACAGGAAAGCACGCTACACGACTGGTCTGATATGCGCAGTACACTACATACTTTTGATTTTAATAAAAATCAGATGCTATGAATACAAGGTAAATACAGCAAATGCTAAGGAGACATTGTATGGAGACGTATGTATGAAGATCCATCTGACTTGGTTGGACTATAGAAAAGGAATGAAGAGCAAGAAAGGCGAAGAGACAAATTGAGTCCTTTGAAGTTGAATACATAAAGAATTGAATACATAAAGAAATTCCAGCATTACTGAATACCACATTAATTTGATTGCTGTTCGACTGCAGACCACAACTTCTGTTTTTCCGACTGGCAACATGTCCGACACAATCTTTGCAAATAGAGCATCAAAAAATGCTCAGTTCATAATGTTAATCTTACTTTCGAATTTTCTCTTGTACCATTCTTTAAAAATATATCAGATTTGTTGTTACCTTAAATATTACCGTATCCAAAAACTAACCATCGAATATCCCAGACTCTCTTTCAAAGAAAATCTGGTACTCTTGATGTGGTGTACACACTCTTTAGAAATCTAATGACTGCTTTACTATTAACACTCCCCTATTGAATTCCAACAGCGACACTTTTTATAGCCAATATTTTGAACTAAATAGTTACACAGTAATCGGGTAGTGCAAGGGATCTTATAAGGTTAACCCATTGTCAAAAGATTCCACATATAACTTTACTGTGACAATCACATGTACATTTATAGCACAAAAGGATTACAATTTTTCATATAAAAAAAAGAGGTGCGTCACTTATGATAGATAGTAAAGATAATATTCTACAAATATCTGCATAATTAAATTTGGCATTTAAGTCGTTACACACGCTTAACCATATACTTTAAATATCACCTGAGTAACTTCCCGTGTGGTTGCTTAAATAATAAATTTTTATGTTCAACAAAACTAAATAAAGACGAGTGCGCAAAATACCAAAAATAAATCCCCTCTTTAAATAAAATACAATAAACAATTTATTTTTAAAGTTTTAGTAACAAAAAAATATAAATTTATATCTCATTTAAGAATATAAATGATAAAAGTATCATAATAAATTTCTTCTAATCATTATCAGTAGTTTTTTTATTACCAGCTCCTAGAAAAGTGTTCTTCTAATATATCTTCAACAAAAAAAATTTCTTTTTTCAACTTTTTGTTGTCAAAAAAAAAAAAAAACGAAATCTATTCAAGATAAATTGTCAACGCGAACATGTGACGTTTAATAGCAAAATTATGAGCGTATTTAATTGTCAAAATCATAAAAGAGAATAAATTTTTTATAGTTTCTGTTATAGAGAGTGCTCCACTGTACTACCTTAAAATATTTTAATTGTTTAAGGAAATTTACCAGAAATAAAAATAAAATAAGAAGTTAAAGCCTCTAATTATTCGCTATTATTATTAATAATAAGCAGTTTAAGCAGTTTATCTATTTAAATGCAATCATTTGTGCAAATAATTTCGCACTTTTTTTTTCCACCACTGTTTATTTAAGCTGTCATACCGTTCGCATATTTATTTAAGACTGGAAAAAACCAGTGATCCCATTTCACGTGCTTTGAGAAGAAAACAAAAATGCGAAGAAAAAGAGTGTGAGAAACTTAATTTTTTTTTCTTTTCTTTTTTAATTTAATTTAGTGATAATTTATTTGGTCTATAATAGCATTTTATTAAACGAATTATAGTATATATAGTTGCACTAATCATTTGAGGAGATAAAGTTCAATAAATAATAATGCTTTTAGGAATAAAAGAGGGAAAGAGATAGACAGATAAAATTAAGTAAAACGTAAAAGACTGTCTAGACATTTGCAAATACTGCAACTGGTGTACAAGATAATGATTGATATTGAATGATGAGTTAGTTCTTTGCAATAAAATATCATATCAAGTAGTTATCATTTTTTGTAATAGATGGCGCAAGGAAAACATGTTGCTGAATATCACAAAAATTATAAAAAAAAACTTGAAAATAAATTATTTACTCTGCTAATTAGAGACGAAATGTTTAACTTATTATTTCTTCAAATCCTGTAAGAAGCATAGAGCTACCTTGAAAGCATCTTTCTTATTTACTTGATTTGTCATTACAACCCTTTAGTCAGGATTACGGTCTAGCTTCTCACACCACTCATGTTGTGTGTTAATCTTATACGTGAGTGACGGACGATCTACAGTTTAAAGTCAACCCCGAACGACAGATTTGTGAGAAACTTTTCATGGCAATTATATTTCCTATCAGAGTTTTTGCCAGATGAATGCCGAAAGGAAACACGTTTGACCTGCGGTTTAAACCATAACCTAACGTCTAATAAGCCAACAAGCTACCCACTAGACTACGACGATTTCAAAACATCTCCATTTATATACAAGGATCGTAAAGAGCATTTCTGCAAGTGTATTATAAATTACAGGAAAGACAAGAAAACGAAAGTAACATTATTTTTAGTAAGAGTGATACGTCATCTCAATGCTATTGGCCAATCATTAAAAAATTTTAAAATATTTAAAGTAGTAGTAGGACAGAAGAAAATGTTGAAGAAAGCCACGAGAATGCCTTTCAGTTTGTACTACCTAGAGCCAAACACTGCACCTAGCTGAAGGAAATTCTACACGTAAGGGCAAATTGGAAGATTAATTTTATATAAAAATAAATCGAAATAATAATTTCACTTAAAAGTTTACAAAACCATTCATAAGACTTAAAGAGATACAAAATCACTAGGAAAGATTGCCAACTCAAGGTAACAATTGAATTTCTTTTTTTCGAACTTTTTTGGTACCTTTCCTAAAGCCATTTCATTATATTTTCTTAAGTTTTTAATTAACATAACATAATAGGTGAGAAACTCACATAATTTTCTTATTTATCTAAGAGATATTTTTTTAAAATACTCTCTTCATGTTTATTAATTCAGTTATAGTTGTTGTTTATTTTGACAAGTAAAAGTATCTGATAGCAGCTACTTCTAGCAGCCCGTTCATTAATTTGGTACACATTATTCAGTGGTTTGATAAACACTACTGATAATAATTATAAAAAAAAATTTACAATGATACTTCTATTATTATCTTTATAAGTATGTATACGAAACGTGTTAGAGATATAAATTATAATTTGTTTTTGAGAAACTTTCATGGCATTTTATTTACTCTCAGAGTTTTTGCCAGAAATCTGCTGAGAGGAAGTCGCCGAAGAAATATTTTTTTCATATTTCGTTTTTGATGTCTGACCGGGGATCAAAAACTTTCTTGCTGCTGAGAGGAAGTCGCCGAAGAAATATTTTTTTCAAACTAGTATCAAAATACATACATAATTGGCCATTACAACCCTTCAGTCAGGATTACGGAGCTTCTCACACCACTTATGTTGTGTGTGCTAATTTTATACATGAGTGGCGGGACCTACAGTTTTAAAGTCGACTCCGAACGACAGATTTTTTTGAGAAACTTTTCATGGCAATTTTATTTACTCTCAGAGTTTTTGCCAGAAATACAAAAATATATTTCCAAACACTCTTTCTCTCATGCACAAATTTGAACGTTTCATTTCGATGAAAATGGTTAATTTCTACCCTTACCTAGCATACCCCTATAATACTTGTATTAAATTTCTCAACTTTACTTGACTGCAAGCATGTGCTACTCGTGCAGCTAAAGATAACAACCTAAGAGAAAAACATGCAGCAATCAATTCATATCTCAGGAAAATTATTACAGTGAATGGTGAGACTAGACAGATAATTGAGGATCACATTGTCAAGGCCAGATGTGTCTATAACACACAACGGCTATGTGAAGTCACTTGTGTTGTGCCATCATACAAATCATGGAATGCAGCTCGTTGCGACCAAAAGACAATCCAGACCTTTGAAAAACAATGCTTGATCGGGGCATAAACTGGGTAAATCGCAATTCAAATAGAGATCCGTAGACGGAAGTCGACATGGATTGAGCACGTTCTGCGTATTGAATTGCGATTGTTCCTATCAATTTATGAAATTTGTTAAACCATTTACCGACAATTTGTAACCGAACTTTATCGTTTTAAAAGAACTTCATTTTCTCGCCAAAACGGATTAAATAACAAAAAAATTCTATTTGTTTTCTTTAGAATTATTTGAAGATATTTTTTCTTTAGTTTTAAAAAATATTTTTTTCAAAAAAAAAAAAAAAAAAAATTTTTTTTGTTTTCTCATTTAATTTGTTGCTTCACTTTCAATAAATATTTATTAAATTTTACTTTTTTTCTGTCATGCATTTTCTTAATTTTCAGTTATTTATGATGCCATTACCAGTATTTTTTTTTATAATTTGTTTTTATTTTAAAATGTCACAACTTTTGTTCACTGTACCTCCTCAATTAGCCGGTAATTGAATTGTGGCCACAGCAATAAACTTTAAAAAATAATCAAAATAAATTGAAAAATGCCATAAAAATTAACACCAATCAAGTGTAGAGAATGGAATTTCTTTCTTTCTACATTATTTATATTTTTTTTTTAATTTAAATTTGTTCCTTTCCTTACATACACTAAACGATTTCAACTTGAACTTTTTCAATTAAAATGTTTGTTACAGAACAACACAAAACGGAGAAAATAATTTTTGCGTTTGAAATTTTTTTATTAAAAAAAAAATACGTTTTTATCAGTTATTTTTTGAACAATAACAAGATAAAGAAGATGTTTATCTTGTTAAAAGTAAAAATAAAAAAACACAAAAAATTTCTTCATTAAAACAAAATAAAATTTAACAAGAGATTCAAATTTAAATTTAAATTTTCTTAAATTCACACAAAACGGTTCTCTAATGCAACCAACTGACCTGACACAATAACCAACTCAAACTAGTTTTAAAATTTTTAACTCAAGAAGCTTTATAACTTTTTTTCTTCTCCTATACACCAACTCTTGACATTCAACAATAAAAATTATTAAATTTTGCAAAGAAATTAAAAAAAAAATCGGTTTTTGTGATATGAATTAACACACTAATACGAGTAAGAAAAAATAAATACAAAAACAAAAACAAAAAAAAAACTATATAATACAGATAATGGGCCTAGAGAGAGGGGGTTATCAAAATTAAAATGTGTTAATAACTGTTAAATTATATTTATAAACTCCCTTCATATAACGCCAGCATACTATAAATGATGATCGTCAATCGTCAAATATTGTATCAAAAGTAGCCACAACTAAAGCAGCAGCAACAGTCAGGTAATGACAAAAGCAAAAAAAAAAATACTTTTTTTCTTTGTAAATAATTATTAAATAAATAAAAAATATTTTATAAATTTAAAAATAGCTGAACAAATATTATTTATTTATTTCTTCACTGCTCTATACTCTCTTTTTGTTGTCACTTTACTCTTCTGTGTATCAAACGTCTTTTATCTGATAATTATAATGCTGATAAAAGTAACGAAGAACGAGGCAAACAAAACTTGTTGTGTGAATTCAAAATGTTGGTGTTTGATGGGTTGGTGGTTGGTGGTGTTAATTGGCGATTAAGTATCAATTTATAAAAGTTGTTAATTTTATTATTTAATTGTAATATTAATTAACAACAACAACAGTAATCAGCAACAACAACAACAAATAGTTCTAATAATAATACAAAAATTTTAAAAGATTTAAAAATGAAATTAAAAACACACACAAACAAACACTAAAGAAAAAAAATTCAAATGGAAAATAAATTAACACAACACACGTGAATTTGCACATCATCAAAGAATTTATTACAAAAAACTGAAAAAAAAAATTGTTTCAAACAACAATAAATGAATTGAGAAAAAAATATAAATTAATGGAATTTTTTTTTGTTGTTATTAAAATCGTAAAGCTAGTCGTCCCAGAATCAATTTAATACTTGGAAAATGCATCAATCTATTGGCCTCTTACAGTTGAATTCATTACATTCGTATAATCCAAATCTTCCAATCGTCAGTACTTTTTACCTTCTCAATAATTTGCATTTGATAGTCCCTCTATTTTAATTCTCAATAAATTAATTAAATTAAATTAAATTTAGTAGTAATTATTACATTAATTAAGTAGTTGTTGTAAGTTGGTATGTAAATTAAGTACGTTGTTTTTGAATTCTGTAACCAAAAAAAAAAAAATAAAATTAATTATTATCGTGTAAACATTAATAATAATTCTATAAAGTAATAAAATAATTAAAAAAAAGAATAATTTTTTGCAAAAATTTTTCTCCAATAAGTATTCATTCATTCATTCATTCATTCATTTGCTCTTTCATTACTTCATTTAATGTTGCTTTGGCATTTGAAAGCCTATAATCATGATATACAAATTCATCACAAAAAGGAGTTCCTTTTGTAGGTCCATCCAAATAATCCATTCGTCCGTCGTTCGTTGGTGTGGCTATCGGAGCATTAAAATAATCAAAATTCCGTTGGCTATTGTTATTCAAACTACAATAGCAACAGAAAATTTATTGCTGATTTGAAGACCATAATGAAAACGAAAACAAATATTTAATGACACATTATTGTACTATAACAGACCATTAGAATCATCACTGTCTCGAGGGTATTGTAGGCTTTGTTGTCGGTATTTACTTCAATCAAAATAACAGCGAAAACATTGCAATGATTTGTCAGCATATCTACACTCAATGCATGCCAGCAACATGTTTGTTTGTTTTCAAGCCTTATATGTTTTCCTTGTTTTGACCTACATTTGTCATTCATTTGTCATTTCATTAACTTTAGGAAATCTTATGGAGCTTCTCTCGTTTTAAATTTAATATGAATTTTTCTTAGAGTTTTGTTCAAGCAATAATTGCAAGGTATGTTTGAGAAGTTCAATAACCTTTTGAAAAGAATCAAATGAATGTCCTGAAAAATATTTATAAGCGTATGACTTTGACATTTCCTGCTTGGAAATTCTGAATATGTAAGGAACATAGTGATGAAAAATCTTTTCAATTGTCCAAAACCTGAACAACATCTGAGAATAGAATTTTTTCTTTAAAAATAAACCAAACCTGCGCTGAAAACCCACGAGAGAAAAATATCCCTTAAAATAATTTTTTTCGAGAGATTTGGAATTACTGTTTAAAAAAACAACAATAACAAGACACACTTTACATAAACTTACACTTTTTCTTATGCATTCCTATGCTAATAATCCTTCTCTCTCCGAAACAAATGATTTTACCTGAGAACCAAACATTTAATGGCCATTAGATAATGTCCTGCCTATTAAACTTCAAATTACGAAAAGCAAAGTAATAAAAACAGAATTTAAATAACAAAAGAAAAGCGAATAAAAAAGAAAATAAGAGAGAAGACAAAATAAAAAAATATAAGGGCACCTCTAAGGCATTGAACATTTCCTAGACTAAATGAATCAATTGCTAGACTCCAATAAAAGAGTCATTAATTGAACAATTGATTCTAATTACTATAGCACCGCAGTAAACTCTGCTATTGTTACACAACAGCAGATCTAAAAAATAAAATAAAAATGAGGCTTTAATTGTTATTTATGTTTACAAACTGCTAGTAATTGACAAAGAACGAGACACTATACAACGAATAATGTTACAAAATAAATGGGAAAACTTATTTACGTACGGTCTATACAGACATTGGAATTTAAATGGAATTTAAATGATTAGTATTAATGGAATTTGCTCTCATCACAGGACTAACTGTGGCCTAGACTTTACTAATTCTAAAAGCCAATCTTTTGCCAAAATACTACGAGTACAGACTTTTTAAAATTTACAAAGTGATGTTAAATAAACAAAAAAATGATTATCTCTCTTGTGTTATCTTATCACACTAATTTAAGTTTCTAAAACATATTGTGAAACTTTTTCCTTGATACAAAGTTGCAAATAAAAGCATTACAATGTAAGTTAAAAAATGTCGTAAAGAAATGTGACGCTTTTGAATGCTACATTATTTATTGCGGATGCAGTAAGAATGTTAAACAAAAAAAAGAAATACTTTGTAATTTTATATCCAATTCTGCATCATGCATTATCATCGTCATCATACTCACATCGCCGTTTTTATTAAAACATTTCGAACGTAAAAAAAATGTTTACAAAACTTAGAAAATTATGAAACTTAAACTTGGATAATGAAGTGAAACACTAAAGCCAATATTAACGGCTCTGATTGTATTGTAGAATGCATTGTTTTCATATCGTTAAAGCCATAGGCCTTTTAAACCCAAAAAATAGTACTACAGTCTGTTCTTCACTGTTCCTGAAATTATTCTAATCTTCTAATGAAGCGATTTAGATTTCTAATGTCTATCTATCGACAGTTCAGTGATATCTTCTGCATCTTAGAAGATCGTCTTTCATTTTGCTCTTAGTTTCTACAGTTTCAGCAGAAGTCATTCACCATACGGGCAAGACCAGTACTTCTCCCATGAGTACTCAGAATGCCATGACCATTCTAGAGTAAGCGTGCTTCTGAGAATTCCTCTGCTCGTTTCATCAAGTCATAACCAGATTCGTAGCGTTATTTTGCCTAATATGTCTCCCATGAGTACCTAGAATGCAATGACCAATAATGATTCCCTAGACTAGAGTAAGCGTGCTTCTTAGAATTTCTCTGCTCTCTTCAACAAATCATAACCGGATTTGTAGCGTTATTTTGCGTAATATGTCTCCCATGAGTACCTACAATGCAATGATAAGACTCCGCAGACCAGAATAAGCGTGCTTTTTAGAAGTTTCTACCAAATATCCCCGCTCTTTTCTTCTAGTCATGAGCAGATTTGCTAAGTTATGTTCTCCATATTTGATGACTATATTACGAGTGTTTATTTAAACTCAATCATGCAATTTTAAATTCTATGACAGCCTAATGTAAAGGACGCAGTGTTAAATGCTTAGCTTGCGTAATATGATGCATGCTAAGCGCATTGTGTCTGTTACATTTTTGTTTAGTCTACGTTACAGACTAAACAAGCAATTACTGTGGCAATATTGCAAACGAATTCGAATGAATTATTAAGAAATAAATATTTTTATTGGTTTTGAAATAATTTCCAAAGAAAGACAGAAAATCTATTGTCATTTTGATCCAATAAGCCCCATAATGCAGCAGAGGTGATTTCCACTTAATGATTCTTATTGGTTTTAAAAAAATTTTTTTGTTAAAGATCACATATTATCTCATATATTATGTCTATAAATAATCTTAATAACTTTTTCCCATTTAAATATGGTGGATATAAAAAAAGATTAAATAAAATGTTTCAATTTATCATTCGTATTAATATTACACCTCCCACCCTTGCACATTTTACAATAAAATAAAAATGTTTTGATTTTCCACTGCAATAAGCACATACATATGTATGTATGTATATTATTATTTAATACTTTTAATGACTTGTAATGCATATAATTTAATAAAAAAAAAATATATGCCAAAATAATTATTCATATTACACACACACATTATCTTTTGGCAAAGGCTACTTGAAATAAATTACAGGGTTACTGAACTGTAAAAATGAATTGCGGCTATTTTATTCTATAAAATTATGTTGTATTCCCATAATTCATATACACACACATGCATAGAATACATTATTGAAGAGAAAAAATTTATTACAGAAACGTTTAGTAAGGATCAATTACAAATTGATTGAGCTAAAGGTGTAGATAACATGAGATAATTAATGTTAATGCTGGAAAGGTTGAACAAATCAAATTATTGCATTGGGTTAAAAGGCAATTTGAATTATTTTGGAAGGAAAAACTCTGCTGGAGTATAAGCTAACAAATAGGGCAAAGAGTCATCATTATTATTTGCTTTAAATGGCATAAAAAAAATCATCCGGCTTTATTTATAACCAGATTGGAAATCAGTTAACCAAGCTACAACCTCCTCAATCTAAACAAATGCCTTCATAAAGTGATAAAAAAATTTCTGTGCTGTTTTTTTTATTTATTTTTTTTTTTGTTCTGTTTTCTTTATACTGCTGGCTGTCAAGTCTATTTAACTCGAGTTTGTAATTTATCGATACCACGTGATTAAAATGATTACATAAACATATAGGCAGACAGTATTTCCACATGTAAACTGGAAAATATTTTTATTTTTTTTTCTATTATTGTTATTATATTCTTTCTTTAATAACAATTTAAAACGCCAATAACAAAACATTTATTTATAGAATCTCTCAAATAGTGTTTGTTATCGATGTTATTGGCGGACAAGTGTTATATGAATGAAGCAAATAATTTTAGAATTTTATAAAAAAGCCCATGTCAGCTAGGTTAAAAATAAAAAATATTTATTTAGTTGGAATGTGAGAATTTATAAATAAATTTTTATTAATTAAAAATGAAATAACACTTTATTACAACAGTAACAGCAACAATCGAACAATTCAAAAATTCTACTCACAACACAAGTCTAACAAACTCTGTTGACAAACATAAAAAAAATTTCTAACTTGAGTTTGAAAATCTCTCAATATGTCAAATAATTGAACAAAATTATTGAATTTTTTTTTGACTTTAATTTAAAAAAATCATAGAATTGCAAGTAAATTATGCCACCATAAATCATGGATTCGATTAAATTCATATAAATTTTCTGCGTACTCCGGAAAGCAACCAGACACTTGATATGCTGATGTCAATCGCAAACATGAAAAGCAAGACTGGAAAAATAAGAAAGCAGGGAAGCAAAAAAAGAGCACTAGAATCATAAAATTTTTTTTTCTTTTTTTTTGGTTAATTTGTAAACATTTTTCAACTTCATTAGAAGTAAGGAAATTAATTTTCGATTTAAATTTTAATTGAATTCTAAGGACAAATAAAAATTCAATAAAGTTTTGGACTCAAGTTATTATTGCATAAACAAGAAATCGCATGTTAGAAGCTATTGCATTACTACACTGTTTTCTTGACAGTTTGTAATATAACATAACCTTTATTATGGGCCATGAGTTGTCTAGCGGCATCTAGATAGTGATATGAAGTGATGCCTTATGAAGATAAAATTCAAACTCGACTTATCGAGAAGATATTCTATAGTCAAGAGTGATAAATGAGAAAACATCACTAACGAACTAGCGGATTACTTGCTAATATTAAAAACAAATTCTAGTACTTACATTTTGCTTGCTAGCAATACCACTACTGTCCAGCGTCTGGGTAGCAGCAATGCCATTATTAATTGAAGGACCAGAGAGACCACCTGCAGCAGCAGCTGCATTTTCAGCAACAGCGCCACCATTACCACCATTTATGACATTATTGGAACTGTCTAAGTTTGGACGGGCTTCGATGCGATTCAAGCAGGAAAAGAAAACGCAAACGACAAATAAAAAGATCAACTTTTTATTGGTCAACAGCTTCAATTGAAATGGTTTCTTAGCCTTGGCCGTTGATGTGGAGGATGAGGAGGAGGCGGAGGAGAATGTATTTGTTGATTGTTGTTTTGATTGTTGTGGTTGTTGTTTAGTTTGTTGTTTTTGTTGACCGGCATCATTATTACTAGTTTTATTGTTACCAAAACGTGGATCATTGGGTTTAATAGTGTTTTTATCACAAAATTCTACAAATGCCAGCCATATTTGTAAAAGTATTACACGCAAACGGGCCATTAAATTAGAGGGACAAGGTTCACTACCATCATTTGTGGTGGTAGCAGTAGAGGCAATCGTTTTATTATTATTATTATGTACACAGGAATCCTTATTATACTTAGCAGCATTAGTGTTAGTATTAGAAGCAGCAGTAACAGCACCAGCATCTTCTTCTTCATCTTTTTCTTCTTTGGATTTTAAAGAGGAATTTGCTTTTGCAATTTTGTGCTCTGGATTTTTTCTATTTCTTAAACTATTTGTAGTTGTTGTTGTTATTGTTGTATTACTAAACATTTCACTATTATTAGAATTATTATTATTAGAATTACAATTATTTATAGTTTCTGTTGCATTATTATTATCATTATAAATTAAATTTAAATTTTTACTAAAATTTTTAGCACCATTCAAAACCTTTGTTGTTGTTTCACTATCATCATCGTCACCATTTTCATTTGCATCATCATCATTATTTTCATTAAGATTTTCTTTATTATCATTATCATCGCCATTAGTTTGTTGATTCAGACGTTTAAAGCAATTGTCACAGCATTGTTGTTGTTGTTGTAGTTGTTGTTCTTGTTGACCCTTTAAGTCATCCAATTTGTTATTGCACCAGCAGGCCCTACGAGCCAAATTCATTTCTTGTTCTAACGAATATGATGACTTTTTACTATTCATTTTCGTTTCTTCTCTCTCGTCTCGAGCCATTTCTGGGCGCCCTGTACGGTTTCTATTAACAGCCATTTTGTTGTTTGTTTTTTCGAAAAACAATTTTTGATTTCTAGTTGTTGCTGGGCGCCCAAAGGTTTTGCTTTCCTTAAAGAAATCTTCTATACAATCTTCACCTTCTTTGTCCTTTAGTTTGGCTTTTTCACCTGATTTTCTATACCCATCCGCTAGTCCTTTAGGGAAATATTCTTTGGAATTTCTGGTAAGAAGGTCGTAAAACATATTCTTCAGTGTTTGTTGTTGTTTTTTCTTTTATTTTCTGTTTTCTTTAAATAAATTTGTTGTAGTTGTTTTTTTTTTCTTTTAAAAAGTCTTCTAAGTTTTAGAATGTTTTTTATCACGCAAACATTTGTAGGATTTTTTTTTCTTTTTTTTTTTGATGATTTTTTTCCTTTGTTTTTAATTTAATTTTTCTAAATTAATTTCTTTTTTATTTTCTATAATTTTTCTTAATAATTTTCTTCAAAAATATAAATACAGATCATGCATTCATTCAATTCATTCAATCATTCGAACCCTGGCCTTTCGTCTAATAAGCCAACACACTACCTACTAGACTACGGCGACTACCACCAGTAAACAGTAAAGCTTGTGTAATATTTCAAATCGACACTTTTCATAGGGTACGAAGATGATTTCTTTCTAAAATGAACGCAGTCTTTCCCCATCCTAGGAAGGATAGATGTTTTCAAACACTAGAATACCAAACTGCTCATCTGACATTGACTACGCAGAAGATTCTGAGGAATTGCCTGTACGAGCGGTCCTAAGGCATGCTGCGGAATTAGCTCCGAAAAATTCCTCTTATCCTTCCTAACAAGTATCGTTTAGCTGAAGATAATGGTCGTATCTTACGCTATGGAATTGATCATGAGAAAGAGATCGTCTCTGGCAGCCAGGATCTCCCAGATCAGGACACTCTGGTTAGTATTGTTCGTGGTCACAGATATATCCCTGGTTATTATATAGCTGATGAACTTTTCATAGCAGACTTGCTATTGCTGAATACCAACTCACACATATCTCTACCTCTAGTAGACTTTTTTAAACAACGGTATATATTGGCCGACTCGCATGGTCTAAATTAGGTATGAAATTTAGCAATTAGCAACTTAAAGTGGATGTCAGGAACTTCTCTATCACTATATCTATTCACACGAATCAGTGTCTAATGGATAGACATACGAAGACTACAACTGGCTTCTTCAGAAGTTGTAAATCATTTGAGGAATGTATACGGTTCGATGCAGTCTGGGTCCACCCATTCACAAAATGGTACTATTTACTCATTACTTTCGGGCTAGTTTTCAATATGAAGTTTTAAATATGATAGCCTGATGCTAATTGCCAACCCAAGTATTCAAATCTTTTCAGTTAGTTTCTGGGGTATCACCTTATGTAATATCAGAACAGTATGACCAAGTAGGCCTTGAATTCCATACTATCCTACCTAAAGACTCTGAGGATCTAAAAACGCCCGCCACATGTATATTCGAATACAATTGAATTTCACTAGTCCTTTCCATAATATTTCCTACTTCCGTCCATCAACCAACAAATGCCATCTCTATTACCTACAATCGTTGCTTTAAAATTTATCGAGAAACAAACGACTTTCTTTAAAATACTTCTGCAGAAATATTCTAAGAGACAATTGCTTGTACTTGACAACAGAAAGAAACACAGTTTTTCCTTTAGAAAAAAAAAATTTTTCATTAAAAACTTTGCTTTTCATCGTAAATATTTAAAAGACCCTAAGGAGTCGTTATGGAATTTAAAAAAAGAAATTATTTTAAGTTTTTAAAATTAAAATAATTTTGTTGTTTAAAACAAAACTGAAAAATTACGGCACGTCAAAAGCAAACATTCTGCCTGAGAAACTTTTCCGAAATACTGGTATTTAATGCCTAAACGAGTACAATTACTATCAGTTAACTGCCATTTGAACCATACCAAAGGTATTTAACTTATTTTTCTCAAAATACCATAACTTACGTTTTCCCTTGTTTTGGTTTTTCCATTTTCTTTAATTTTCATCAACGACTGAATGACTGAGTGTGTTTCTTTTGTAGAGAGAGTCTACAAACTACGAAAACGAAAAATATTTTCCATGTTACAAGGTCAGCCGCCACTATCAAATAATGGCTTACAAATACAAAGACGAACAGTAAATATCAAATGTAATATTCAATTACATATAAAATCCGAGGGTAGTTTGAAAAGTATTTGAAAAAAAAAAAAATTAAAAAGAAAAATTAAAAAAACGAAACTGCTTTGTTAGTTCAGTTCAACTATGTTTCAGCAAAAGTACCAAGAAATTTACAAAATTTGAGTCATAATAGTACCATCCTTAAGGATCTAAATACTATTTAATACCACTGAACTTTTGTTTTCTGTGTTTAGTTTCTAAAAACCAATAATTGTAATGGGGCATTAGTACTCATTCTTTTGTTTTCATGGCCAAAAATTTATTCTTTATTGAACTCTCCTAACAAATGTCGCCACTTTTTTTTCTTTTCGACCAACAATAAAAGGAAAACTACAAAGGATTTTGTTGCTTTTCTTTTAACCTTTTGTCATTTACTTTTTATTGAGTGAACACTTAACATTGACCCATATTTGTAACCTTTTTGTTGTTTTTCCAACTCAAACCTTTAATAATCATCATCAGCTAATAGGCATTTATCTCACAATTTAATACAAACAATATAATCTTTTAGAGGAGAAAAATTGTGTATAAAATTATTTTTCCGCCGGAAATTTATAATTTTAATAAAAAAAAAACGAAATTATTGTTACTATTGTAGTTGTTGCTATTGTCAGTTGCCAAATATAATTGCTTTAACTGTAGACAATAAACCTGAGTATTAAGAATCTGTTTTATTAACTCAACATTAAAAGCTTTTAACGGAAATAATTCCGGACAACAACAAGAAATTTTAAGTATGCGTACTATTTAAAAAAAGGACTTTTTACAGGTGATAAGGTAAAATCTTTTTGGTACCGAATTACTTAAACCTAGAGAGAATTACTTTAATGCCGCTCTGTCACCGAAGTCGCACAGTGGCAGTTTTTATAGTCATTACTTCAGTATGAATAGTTCTACAGCAACCTGGTAGTACCAAAGCTAATGTAAAATTCCATATCAGACTTTGACTTATGTTCTGTATCTGTCAGTGAGAGAAGTAAACCTCATATCTCTTGTATCTTGTATTTGGCCTTGAATAGACCATTCGGTTTACGTACATTGAAAGATTATGAAACATAAGAAAAGAGCTTCCCTCTTCACATTACCTTTTTTTATACTCGAAACTTGTGTTCGAGAGTAGTTGCGTAATCGCGCATTAAGGACGAAGAGGAAAACTTTTGTTAAAAATCCCCTCTATTGAAAAATAATTCATTAAAATGGTATCTTCTTGTAGAACATTTTTTTTTTTTATTTCTTCTTGTTTCTTTGAAGTTAAAAAATACTTGTAAGAACCACAATTTACTTGTTTAAACTTTAACCTTGACAGACATAACTACTGGCAAACACAACTGTGGACACTGGGTGGGCGGCTGGTGTACGAAAAGTAAAAAGCCAACTCAGCCAACTCAATATCAAAATTCTTTCATTACTTTTATTACAAAAATTGCGACCTTCAAGAACGGAATTGGTAGGTGGTACTGGTATGGTAAACAATTGTTTTTCAAGGCCGTAAACAATTTTCAAAGTTATTTTCCTTTCTATCGTGAAAAGAAAGTCAAAAAGAAAAGAAAAAAATTCAATTTCAGAATGACATCAAATAAATATTTTAGTAGCCTATGTAGAGCATACGCAATTAAATGAAAAATCCGAAATTAAATTAAAATGTCTTGAAAATTATGGGAAAAATCATTCAAAGAATCATTCAAAGGTATATGAGCCGTAAATAATAAAATTTTTAATTTAATTTGAAATTAAATTTTCTAAAAAAAACTTACCTATTTTAGCAATACTGGCCGATAGAATCCATACGCCTATAATAAATGGTGTTTTCACCCGATCAAATTCCACTTGAGCCAAGGGATAACGATCATGATGACTACCTTCACTCTCTTCATCTTCAGAATTACCTTCGTGTTTGTCATTGGCCAAATTGAGAACTTCCTTTTGTAACGGTAGTATTGAAGATTCTGCAGTAGGCTGAAATAAAATGAAATTAGAAAATTTGTGAGCGCACTTTAAACAATTTTAAATGAAAATTAAAATTTCTGTGAAACAAAATAACAAAATTGCTTTACAGATCTCCCCTTTAATTTGTCAGCTGATGTGTTAAAAATGCTCTTTGCAAATATCATTCATTGTAAATCGAAATTCAATAAAAATCAATAAATTAAATTGAAAAACAATTAAATAAATAGAAAACTTATTTACATTTTTCAAATGACCTTCAGTACTAATAATATAAACTGAAATATTGTATCGAATAGAGCAGTTAAGCCCTTTTTAACAACAACATACGGAAATCGAATAAACCTTCAGGGCATAAGAGAACAAATGAATACAAAAACAAATCAAAAATCGAATTGAAAGTGAAAAAGAGATGGCAACAGTAGAGAGTTGTGAAAGAGTAAGCAAATAAAGTAAAGAAGGTGTAAATCATTGTATTGCGTGTCTTAATCATTATGTGAGTTGTCAACGTTGACAGCTGAAATGAACAATATTTGCTTAACAAAACTGTAGCTCAGACAATATTGTCGCCGGTTTATGTTGGTGGCATATTAACAAAAACAAACAATAGAATTCATTCAGTTGTTCACTTCATTTATCTTATAACTGCCAATAACATACATACATACATAATTGGCCATTACAACCCTTCAGTCAGGATTACGGGCCTAGCTTCTCACACCACTTATGTTGTGTGTGTTAATTTTATACATGAGTGGCGGGACCTACAGTTTAAAGTCGACTACGAACGACAGATTTTTGAGAAACTTTTCATGGCAATTTTATTTACTCTCAGAGTTTTTGCCAGAAATCTGCTGAGAGGAAGTCGCCGAAGAATATTTTTTCATATTTCGTTTTTGATGTCTGACCGGAGGAGGCCGTAATCCTGACTGAAGGGTTGTAATGGCCAATTATGTATGTATGTATAACATCTGATGTTGCCAATAAATTTACAATTTAAAAACAATTTAAATACTCTACTGTTTGCAAATCTCAGCATTCAAAGCCTTCAGTCAAATTACATATGAAATAAATTCAATCTTAAACTAAATTAGGCCACTAATGTTTATTCTATAACAACAATAAAATCAACAAATTAATGATATTTGCAGGTTATTTCATATAAAAAAGACAACAAAAACAACAACAATAGATACATAAATTTATTTATACATTAATTTGTTTATACAATCACCAGCAGTTCTAGTCATCAATCACAAGACATTCACTGTTTGTCTGTTTGTCTGTCTATCTAACTAAGCTGCCTGTCAAGTACTCACTTGTTCATAAAGTTATGAACCAGTTTCGTTGGTATTTATAGTATCGTATATCGTATTTGAGCTCCTTTCGTTTTTGTTGTTGTTGTTTTTTGTTACAAAATAACCAAAAACTTACAAGTTCTCGATTACTAATCAATTTCAAAATAAATCACAAAATTACAACAAATTAATCGAAATGAATTGTCATTTGACTGCTGCGGGCAGAGTCATTGAAAAACAAATTGCGTACATGCCGCAACAGACAATACTCATACGAGTATACGCATTTCACATGCATTGAAAACAATATTCAGTCATTCATTCATTCATTCAGTCATTGACTCATTCATTAACTTGGTATTCAGATTACAAATTGTATTGAGACAAATGCAAACAAAGTAGAATGGGCTATTAATTAAATATCTACGTCAAGAAATCGCTTAAGGAGAAGGGGAAATAGCTAGACTACATAAAAATTTGATGTACAAGTAATATTTCGAAGGCAAACCTCACGCTGTAATTGTGCTCGGTAAATATCATAACGGCAGAGAAAGAAGTGTTATTAGTTAGAATTCATGAAGCAACGATTACCGACATTACAACTCTTCAGTTAGGACTACAAGGTAGCTTCTAACAAGACCCAAGTTTCTGTGTTAATATTATCCATGAGCGGCGATACCTACAGTATAACATTGACTCCGAACGACAAATTTTAAAAACTTTTTCAGAGCAATTGGTCTCAGGGTTTTTACATGAAAACTGCTGAAAGATAGCTCTGAAAGATTTTTTTCAAATGCTCAGAACTGAGTTTAGAGTTCCGGAGCTCTTCTCAAGTCAACGGTATATAAGTTATTATTAAATCACCTGTAGAAACTGTAAATATTAGGTAAATCAATTTATTGTTCCTTATACCGAAAACAATTGATCGTGCAAGTTTATTGAACGAACGACAATAAAAGAATATTCAGAAAATTAAAGGTTGGAGTCGTGTCCCATCAAATCACTATTTATTTCAATACAACAAAAAAACAATGAAAATTAATGCCTATACCTAATGACAATCTCACATAATTTTGTTACAACAAAACGATTTTAAAATTTAAATTTATGGATCATAAATAACAAAAAAAAAACATGACCTGCCAGTGATAAATCTGTCTGTCGTCAGTCGTTTGTTAAACGTGAAAATCTAATGAATTTCATAAACACAATAACAATAGAAAAACATTTCATTGGTAAGCTAAACACTCATAAACAAAGAAAATTTAAATTTTAATTCAAGATTAAAAGTCAAATTAATTGAATAAATATTCCCCGTTTTTGCGTTTCTTGCATTAGAAACCCTCTACTAACCCTCACAACAAAAATAGGAACTATTTTTACAAAAGTTGTTAATAAAAGTCAACGAAAATATGGCAAAATGGGAAAAGTTAATGGAATCTATTGTAAAAAAAAACACCACAACAACAACCACAACTACAATGATAGCAGCTACAATCCGTTAGAAATTTTAATTTTTTTTTTGTTTTCATTTTTGAAACCCACGACAACTTTACCCTGCTGCCTGCCTGTCATTACAGGCAACCCATGCCTCACTTTTATTCATCATTTCCTTAATAAAACTTTTCCCATTAAATGAATGATTATTAATGATTGTCATCCCATATGACATTTAAAAACTATTTTTTTTGTTTCAGTGATGTTCAGTGAAGGCAATCATAATTAAATTCCTGAATGATTGTTACAAAAATAAAAAGTACTTTTATTGTTTTGTATGGTACTTACCAATTGTTGCAATATTAAATATTGTACCAACAACAGCCATCAATAGAATTGTACCTAAATTATCGAAAAACATACGATTTGGCATAAAGTAACCCGCATCCAAAATGATCGGCGGAAGCATATAGAAGAAGAATGTATTCGGCGTAAGGGGAGAAACGGCAACATCAGTACAAAAGAATAGTACCACACCGATAACAACACCAACCACAATAAGTAGGCAAGATTCCGGAAAGATCAAATGCAATTTTGGTGTCATATGGAAACCTGTAAAGAAAAAAGGACAAATAAAATTTGTAAATTATAGAAATTTTTTGTAAAAGTACTTTTCTATTACAGAAACAAATACAATTCAAATGCATTTTTAGAAATATTGTTATAGAAATTGCTTAAAAAATGTAGCAACATTGTTTATGGTAAGAAAAGAAGTGGATTTGAAAAAGTACCTTTGAAGAAAGTACTCCAAAAACCTGCTTGTTAGTCTCACCGTATTATAAAGTCTTTTTCTGTATTATAACTGCACGAAGTCCGCCGTATCTAGTAGGTAGTGTGTGTGGCTTATTAGACGAAAGGCTAGGGTTCGAATCCCCGGTCAGACATCAAAAATGAAATATGAAAAATATATTTCTTTGGCGACTTCCTCTCAGCAGATTTCTGGCAAAAACTCTTAGAGTAAATAAAATTGCCATGAAAAGTTTCTCAAAAAAATCTGTCGTTCGGAGTCGACTTTAACTGTAGTCCCGCCAATCATGTATAAATTAGCACACACACATAAGGTGATGCACAAAAAAAAAAATAAAAATAAAAATCCATTCAGGTGTGAGATTTATGACTATTTTTTCATTGTATTTTTTCATGACATCGTAATTTTTTTTTTCTAATTTTTCTTATCCAATCATTAGAATCTGAGTGACAAAACTTATTCACAAATATAAGGTTTAGATTGTGTATTCAGACGTTTATTTTGTATTTGAATGGACAACAAAAAGAAAAAAAAATGTATTGAATACATGGAAAAATTGTCCACCATGAACCATTCTACTGCAGGCTTGATGACGACATTATGATGAATGAACAAGTGAATTGGTTTAGAATGAATTAGAGTGCCATTGAACTGAATGACGTTGACGTGTATTGCTTAGAAGTTTATTATTTTTATTATAATATTATTAACACTCTTGAAATCTAAAGATTTATTAAGTTATACAGTTTTTCGAACAAATAATCAATAATCAATTTGACTACTTCTCTTAACAGAAAAATTATTAAGTATGCCACTTAGTTTGGCTTAAGTGACGTTTGTAATGGCTTTACGCCAAAAACACTGCAGACGAAATTAAACTTTTTTCTTTTCGGAGCACTGTAATTAATAATTTTATGTGGTATGGTATATGATTACTATCAATTCTATGTAAAAATATTGAAAAATTATTAAAAAAAAAAAAAACTAAATACCGGGCAGTTAAGACTTAAGTTTAGTTAGGAACTTCACTTGAAGGCCAGAAATTGCTTAGAACCAACAATTATAACACCAATGGAGTGAATACCCAATCTCTTAAGCTAGTCAGAAGTACCACTATGCCTCTGGACTAGACCTAGGCGATTAGATCGGTTCCGATCTTGAAATTGCAGTATCCAAGCTATTCTTGTATCATTTCAAAGCCAAAGCAATGCTTGGTTTAACACTTTAAATCACTTGATCATTAAATTAATTGAATTTTAATAATCAAAACATTGAAACCGAATAGAATTTATTCTACTCAACCGCAAAAGATTCCCATTCGCAAAAATTTCATTCACATCCCATGCCATTCACAAGGTGTTAATTAAACGGTTAAGATTTTATTTGTTAAACAAAAACGTATACGTATGTACTTGCAAATATTTATAATTTAATTAAATCAGATTGTTTAAACAAATTATTACAATTAAACTCAATTAGTTTCAATAATTTAATCACAGCTTTTTTTATTCAATACAAACGGATTTAGAAGCACGACATGTTGAACGTGAAAAACAAAACACAAAACAAAAGCTAATAAATGGCACAAAAACCAATATGATTATCATTATCGATCGTATTGATCGTGTTGATGATGATGATGACGATTATTTGAAATTATAATACAGGTGTTAAATAAATCTATGAGAGTGTGTATTTATATATGCAGAGTATTAATAGCAAATATTTAAATACAGTAACTAAAATGTAAAGAAGAAGAAAAAACTGTTAAATTTTTTATCTTAATTAACAGGCCATGTTTAATAAATCAATAACGAGACAGCAAGCCTGCGAAAACAGTGTTTGAAAACCAACAGTGAATGAATGATAAATGATTGATTGGATGAGTGAATGAAATAAATATGGATTGGACAAAAATAGGCCTGGCTGAACCGTTTGTTTTCTTTCAGCGGCAGTAAAGAAAAAGTGGAATTTGGTGATGCCATTGGCTAAAATACAGGACTAAATAAACATCCTTATTATAACATGGCTCGTGAGCAAAGATGTAAGAACCACAGAAAAAATTTGTAATGTCATTAAGTCACGTTAAATATATTCTTTCTAATAAAACTTCATAACATTTAAGGTACATATTGTAGAATAATTGATCATATAACATCTGACTCTATTATTATGGATTTTTTCTTTCCATTGAACTGCTTTCTAAATATTTTTTTATTATAAATAAATATTTATAGTTTCTATTTTTCTTATTTTTCGCTTTTAATTGTTAGCATGTGGGGATGTCTGTCTGGATTGTCGTTTGAAGTGTTATTTTTTTATTTGATTTATAAAACAAAAGAATTACTGATGATAACGATGACAATGATAATGGCATTAATAAAAACAAAATCTACGCTCGAAAAAGAAATTTTAAAAATCTATTATAAGGTATTAATATATGAACAACCCCATAAACCCCATAAAACCCATTTGATGAATGCATTCCACAGATACCATTCTTTTTAAAGGATATTCTTTAAGTTTTCATTGCAGGAATGTGACTTTTTGTTGTGTGCTGCTTTCAAACATAAAAAACAAATTCTTTTTAATTTTATGAAAGGAAGAAGAATAGATTTTTAAGTAAAACCTGACTAAACGTGACTAAAATGGATATAAAAGCTAGAATCATAAGAAATATTTTCATTATAAAATATTTGTGCTTAAGACTTTTATAAAGACATAACGATAAGATTCTTTTCTTTTTGCGCTATTTAGACCAAAGTACAATAATTCTAGTGATAGAAAGTGAATCATTCATGAGAAGGTAAATGGCGAATAAGGTGGCCTTAAAAATAATAAAGATTTTGATGTGTTTTTGATGGTATTGGTTGCAAACCTATTCTAGAATTATGCCTGATAATGGCAGGCAAGAGAAAGTGATAGCTGCAATCCTTTTGCTTATACGGCATATTGAAGTTCTTTAGTACAGTTAAGGCTGTTGGTAATACTTCAACTTTTCACTTTTACGCACTACATCAACCCATGTAATAATTTTAATAAAACTAACACGAAGTGACATGAGTTGCAAGAGCTAAAAAACTTTTAAGGTTGCATGCGTATATCTGTGGTTATGGTTTGTGGCATTTAAAGGCAAAAGTTGAAGTATGTGCTTCTCTGCCACTCCAGAAATCAATCAAAATTATTTCAACGCACAAATACTCCATAATACAAAAAAATTCCAACGAAATAAATGTCAACGACAACAAAAACAAGGATTTGTTTCTTTGTGCGACAAATAGTAAAGAGCAAAATGAAAGCACTAGTACTTAATACAACAGTATATCAAATGCTTGCTTTACTTTTTTCATTTTTAAGATTTTCTTTCTTTTCAAATAAGCGCCAAAAATTATGTTGTTCACTGTAAAAATACTTGAGCACAATTCCAAAGTGATTTATGACTTAAAGGTTAATGATACTTTTTCTAATTAGTGTGAAGAGAGAGAGAGAGAGAAAAGGACTGTAAGAAATGCTGCGGTAGACTAAAAAAGAAACCCGATGACATATATTGATATGACTGTAGTACAACAAAAGCCCTTCAAAAGCAATTCTTTGAAATCGAATAAAGCCTGTTTGGATAACAACAATAAAGAACGAATAAATATAAAGAAAAAAGAAATACAAGAGAAAACTTACCGTAACAGCATCATTAAGTAGGGATTCACCAAAGACGACAATATACAAAATTTCATTGACATGGATTTCTTCAAAAACAGCGAGCACAGCCACAGGATCCACAGCCGATATAAGAGAGGCAAAAATAAACGTATCCAAAAATTTCGGCGTTTCCGAATCAGGGCCATATATGCCAGTTAAACCACAGGCATACAAAGAGCCACCTTATTTGAGGGGGAAAAAAGAAAAAGAAAAGTAAAAAACAATTAAATTGAATAAAACAACAATAAAAATACATTGTAAGGATATAATAAATTAGAATGATACTGAAAAGGACAGGCAAAAGGATGATTAAATGCGTCAATAAATAGTTGGAAAGAATATCTTGTCTGTGACATATTCGATTACACATTCAACAAAGGATAAAAAAAAACTGAAGCCAATTCAAAGCTATAAATACGGAAGCAGTATTAGGGTTAAACAGTTTAGAAGAAATATGGAAGAAGAAACAAAAATGTACAACAAGAAAATATTCCCTTATTCCAAGGGCCTTTCCTTAGAAATAATTTCTAATTTTCTATTTATTTTAACATATATTTTTGTGTACCACCCTAATGTAAGAATATGTAAATATGGCGTTGGTTTACATTAACAGCAGGACAACATATTCCTTTAATATTTCAATTCAAATACTAGCGTTATTCTCAGGTTACACTACAATACAATGCCGTTAACGTCATTGGTGCGACATAACGCCGTTGTATAACATTTGAATAAGAAAAAATAAAATAAAATCCATCATATTTTATTTGTATTTGTATTATTACTTTATTATTATTGTTTTTGTTTTTGCTTTTTATTTATATTTCTATTGACGCATTTCTTTATGCGATTATAGAAAAATGATGGCTGTTCTATTTTCCTTTTTTGTTTTTTTGTAATTTTATTTGAGGAATAGCATCATCATAATCTTTATAACAGGGAATAATGACAACAGGAGACAGTTTAATTGCAATGCTAAATATGCACGACACTGTAGTTCAACC